>CM063259.1:10962574-11275074 GCA_032158295.1 Pycnopodia helianthoides
AAATTAGGCGAGGTTAAAGCTTCAACAGTAACAGAATAAAAAAATAAAAACAATATTAAAAAGTATATGCATACATATGCTCGAACATAATTACAAGTCTACTGTTTAAGATGAGCAAATAGAGGTAAACAAAGTAAAAGCTTGCTTGTTTTTACTTGATGTTTAAATCTTCTTTGGGAAGTGGGTCGATCGACAAAATCCTTAATTGAAAAAAGGTAAAACAATGAGAAGTAGATTGAGATTACTTACAAAGGTTCGAAAAAGAGAACGCAGGTCTTTCATAAGTTGGACGACAGTAAAAGGATCGATGTTTTGCAGATCGAGCATTGCCTCTAGTTCACCAATTGTCATGTTTGCAATCCGATTACCAAGAGCGTCGAGACCTTTCACTTTAAATTGTTTTGAGAAAAAAAGTTGTAATGAACAATTTGCGTTATTAGTTCTTCCCTGCTAGTGCACTCGACATATCAAGATCAAAACGCCTAATGCTACCAAAAATGCATCAAAACCAGTTCATGAAAGTATTCAATATTAATTTAAGGCTCACACGTAGATTAGAGATAATGAAAAACGTACATGTTAATCCACCGCCGATGATCACATCACCCTGCCACGCGCCCGAGTCGGCTCCGGGAGTCAGACTGAGATCAAACAAACTGGCTCCTCCTGCCGAACACAAATAACATTAAAGAACAGAATAATCAATATGGAAATAATTTCTGAGAGCTTAAATCTGATTCATACTGTTGTGTAGGATCAAATTAATTTATACTTTTATTTTACCAGACGTTACTGAGACGGATACAGCTCTCCTTTTCCTAGATGGAACAGGTGTCTTGTCCTCGTTACCAAATATAAAGGTACCCAAAGCTCGACGACTTTCGGTACCAGATGCAGCCGACCCTGGCAGCAAAAAACACATGAACAAACTCGAAATAATGATTCACACTCAATCTTTTATAGACAATCAGATTAGTTGGTGACGCAAGGTTAGCTGTTTCCTGGAATCCCAAAATTATACCATTGAGAAACCTTTGGCGTTTTTCTGAAAGGGTTCAACAGCGTTCAACCATCAACAAAACATGTCCACTCCTGACTATCGAAAATGCAATTTCAAAACAATCTGGCTTAAATTCTGCTGAGATACCAGTGCTGAAGTACCATTGCAACAGCCTGAAAGATGTAACTTACAACTTAGTTTATAGACCCATATATTCATGCCTATGTACTTAGAAGCAAACAGTAACCTACTTGGCTTTACATCCCTTTCTGGTTGAAGTCTCATCATGATATTCTCTTCTGAGGAAAGTATGTGTGAATCTGACTGAAGAATTCTCCTGAAGTATTCAAGAGCCTTATCAGCTGAGCTTGTAGTAAAGTCTTCCATGTTGCTTTCATCCTCTTGCAAATCACTGGTTCTATGGTGAATATAAATATACGTGTACATTATTGCTTTAAAACACTCCATGATGCCATCGGACAGTTATCAACTGTTGGTTTGTAAACAATTTATTATTTACTACCCCCAAAAGAAATAACTACGCATTATCAACAAATCCAAGTTTACTTCTGAGACCTAGACAAACAGCATGTAAAAAAGAAGTTACACTGGGTTGATCCTTTGACCAAAAAATATAAATAAAAATCCATCAATGACCTCCTTTTTAAGAATTCCCATAGGGTCGTAAACTCGTATTTCGTAACCTGAGAGGCTAATAGCCACACCTGGCTGTAATCAGTCAATGTCTCCGCCAGATGGCTTACAGATGGCTTGATGGGTTCGAATTTTGACAGAGGCTCTTATCTGATGTTTGAGAGAATTTGAAAGAATTGTTTACCAACAACTAATTAACACGCTAATTAGAAAACGGACAGTTGAAAAACAGTACCATGGTGTAAGCGTATATTTTCATGGAATTGGCTGGTGATTCGACTATCCATCGTCAGTTATACTACGTAAGGCTTTCAAGAATCACTACATCGCTTATACAAGGCCCATGAAACTATCTTGTCATCATGATAGAGCATCCACTCTAGAGTGAGGCGGGTTAGACTAACATTGGGCTATTTAGAACGGCATGGGCGTTTACAAGCGCTGCGGTAAGTCTATATATGCGACGGTAGCTAGTCGAATCGGGTTCTATTTAAGGGCAAGGTTTCGTTTATAATCTTAGTCACTGCCATTACAAAAAAACACTTTGCACGTACAGATCGTCCACGCTTCTTCTCTTCTTCCTGCTACTGCTTCCATCCTGGCCACACTGTGAAGCAGAGAACATAGTGTCCTGTAGAATCACAATGGGATCAGTACATCTCCCTTGCCAGCATACGGTGAGGTCGAGGTCAATATCATAAACGGACTCATGGGGGCGCTCTATATTGTATCTAGAAAAAAAGAAGAAGAAGAAGAAAAAAGAAAAAAACAATTCAATATTGGTTGATAGAATAATAAAAAAAAAATCTAAACAAACTAAAAACTTTACTAAATAAAACAAACTAAACACTTAATTACAGTACTGTTGCTTTCGGGAAGATATAGCTTACCTGATTTTCACGTTACCGATACGTTTCTCCTGTGAATGTGCTAAAAGTAAAAATAAAGCAAAACAACAAACAAGTTAGATTCTTTCAGAACATTATGCCAAAAGTGGTTAATGGAATTCATACCATAGGTCCTTTTGTTTGGTAAGCAGTTAGCAACAGCTTATTATATTTTCTCAACTAGAATATACTCAGGAGTTTATTGAAATACATTTGTTATCTTTTTCTGTTTCATATTTTCTATTTGATCTTGTCCTTTTTTTCTTCAAAACACAATTGTTTAAATGTGAGCATATGCTTTAGTATGTATGCTGAGGGGATAAACTAGCCATAATTTTTATCATATTGCTTCTTATTCGCCTTTTCCTGGAGTGTAGACAGGCATTAACAATGACTTACTTTGCAATGTTACTATGTTTAACAGTTCACTGTGACTCCATTCCTCAAATCCAAATGACAATCTACTAGCACATGCATCAAGTTTCACCCACACTGAAAATGACCTTTGAACTATGTCGAGGTCGAGGGTCAAGCAGCAACCAACCCCGAGACATGATTCATCCAGGAAACAATAAGACGCAATGGACGATGGAAGAGATAGAGAACCACAACCTGAGATGAACACAAAGAAATAATTTTGTATTTTTATAAATACAGAGCTAAGTTTAAAAAGTCCAAAGTTTGAGGCTGTTTGACCATTAACAGAGAAGTAAAGGCAAATCACATATAAGTTTGCTAAAAACAAACTCCCAAAGAATCGAGTTTGTCTTTCCTAGAGACATTTTACCTGAGGTCGTAGGTGTAATCTGCTCTGGCGGACCAATACATGACTGAGGTAGAAGGACATCTGTGCTAACACCCAGGCGGTTAGCCACGAGACCACTTGCATGGTTTGTGACACTACCAACTTAAAGACATAAAAGATGAAGTACGTTATTGTTAGCCATGGGGCTTAAATAAAAGTGTTATCAATATCACTTTCTCAAACGTTATATAAAGTTATCATTGCGTTTACTGCAAACCTCACTAAAAACATTTTATATTTTGACTTTTGATCAAAATGTTACAGTACACTAAGAAGAACTGTCATTAATATCTAGGATTTTGCATCGAGAATGTTTACATTTTGAATGATGCTTACGAACACAATAAACATGTCATCCTACCCGAGTTCTGAGGCCACTCTAGTGTCCCCGTTGCATTACAGAAAGGAATTGGTGCCAGGAAGTCGTCTAAGATGCTGATGTCAGGAGCACATAATCCAGCAATGCAGAGTTTAACAGAGAGTGACATCAAAAAGTTCCGATTGTTTGATGTCTTGTCGATGGTGAATGAAATCAAGACCACATCACTTAGTGATTCTCTGATCTGCTTACCCCACTTATAACTTAAAAAGGAGGGGGGGGAACAAAGATATCCATTGTACAGATAAATACTCTGGCAAAAATGTGGTATTTTGTAAATAATTGATTCGGCTGTCTGACAATTCACTGAAAAGTTGCTGTTACATACTTGTTACTTGTGTAAAACGTCAAGGTACAAGATGCAAAATGTTTTTGCTGCGAGTCTTTGGTAGCCGTTACTAGCACAACTATGCATAATCTTGTGTTTTTGCGTTCATTGAAAAAAAGAGTTATGATCTCATCAAAATCTATGAGTATGCCCTGCCAAGAAGAAAGGGGCAGGAGGGCATTATTTTATTTGCAGCAACTTTACCTTAAAAGTGTGATATTGAAACTCCAGTTCTCAAAGCCGACACTCGCCGTCAGTTCACAAGGGTCTACAATCAACCAAGCCCGTAAAGTCTGAGAAGTGCTCCCTACGTCCGCTGTTAAACAGCACTCTACCCCGAGGCAGGCATCAGAATACTGGCAAACTCCCCCTGATGGAAGAGCAGGTAGTCGAGGCAAATGTGGACAGGCTGTAAATAGAAAAGGGTACAAGCAACAAGTGTGAAGGTTTTTAAAAACACTGTTTGTTCATGTGCTGCTATACTCTGTGTCTTGACCTGAAGTAAATAGTTATGCAATCTTTGTATTAGGGGAAATACTTTGATAAAATGCATTGGAACTTAACAAGAACAAGCCAATCTGCACGCCCCTCTTTCGCATTGAAAATCTCATAATACTCGGAACCTTACTTGTGGAGCCACTCGTCTGGACTGCAACACACGGAGAGACTGAAAGCAGACGCAGTGGTAGTCCCAGAGCCTGCGCAAGAACTTCTAATCCAATATCTAAATTGCCCAGATGGGAGATTGAAGTCAATCCTGGAAAAAAAAAAGCAAACAAAAAAATTGCTGTCAAGAAGTGTCAGCTTATGGCGTGCGTCGAAAGAGGTTGGAATCTATGCTTAAAGAAAATACATGTGCAGGTTCCTACAAAAGCATACAATTTAACAAGTTCCAGGTCAGAATTTACCCGGTTCCGGGTCCCAGGGGGCCTGACCCGCATCTTGGTCAGTGTGACACAGAATATGTGTTAAATTTACCAAGAAATGGGTCAAACTGACATAGAATTCAATCTAAATTCGAATTTTTTTAGAAGCTCTGATGCGACCAGGAATCCAGGTCAATTCTAACCCGGTGGTTTTTAAAGTGTATCAACTCAGAGGATGTCGCATCAATTAAGCCCTTGAAATATCATTGTGTTATTCACGACGATAACCACTGAGTTCTAGAACTGATTTGAATGTCGAAATATGTCCATGTCATCGGAGAGAAGTTTTGTCCTAAATTCATACCAGGTAATTTTCTCCAGGAGATGGTTCCATTGGAATAGCACTGAGGAAGTGGAGATAGTGTTTCGTTCAGGAGAACGATTCTACCTGTGCAGATATCACCCACACATGCACCCATAGACAGACTTGATGATATCTTGCCATCGAAAAGTTCCAACTTGAATCTGTAAAGCAACATATTACATTCAAGTGTTTTTATTGTAAGACAACATTTTGCAGTTTTATAGGCTGATTTCCACAAAGCAAGTATATATATATATATGGCCCCACCACATAACTCTCATTGGCTCTTGACCGCCCCATTGTTTGTAAACTAATAACACTGATTGGCTATAATTTTCCCTCCTTTTTCTGGATACCATCCCATTGTTCTTTGCCTCTCTTTTTTGCTATAAATGGATGTTTTTCGTTTGTGCTTGTTTTTGCCTCTGACGAAGGTCCGGTTTGGATCGAAAGCTAAGGCCATCTACCCCACAAATTTTATATATATATATATATATATATATATATATATATATATATATATATATATATATATATATATATATATATATATATATAATATATATATATATATATATATATATATATATATAATATTTGGACAAAAAAGAAAAGAACAGAAAGAATCCTACATGAGCGAAACAAAGTTTCCGATGGTGACCTCCTTATCGACACCGATGTCCAACTGTGACAATGATCTACTGTACTTCCAGTTACCAAACTGTAACTTCAGTTGACCAAGGCAGGGGTCAACCACCATTGAGGCACTGAAGGTGTGATTAAGTGGACCGAGGTTCAAACCCAGACAGCACTTTATTCCAAAACAAGAATCCAGGATGCCACAATGCGCACTTGGGGCTAGGTCGTCAGGAAGCTGCATGTCTGGACAATCTGAAACAGGAATTGTTCATAGGATTTTATAGTTCATAAATATTGCTTTTAGAGGACATGAGTTTGGCCCAAAATAATCTTTCTTCGTTAAGTCCGAAATAATTTAACAGTCATTCATAATAACAAAATTACTTCTGTATGACTGGATCCTATTCGGGTTTACACATGTTTCACTGTTGAAGAAGTCAGGGTTGATGCCTATTTCCTTTAACAGTAACTCAGTTGCTCCCTGGACGATTTGTCCGGACACAGTTTGTACAAAACCATCACCTGTGAACAAAATAAAATAAATGTGTACGTTTTAAAGTCTAAAATTCAATGTTGTATTGAAATATGAGTTATTATTCATTGGCTGGAAAGTATGATCAACTTGAACATACATTTTTCACGAACAATGCAAAGTTCTGTATGGCAAACGAAATATAATCTAATCAGTACTTGCAAGGGATAGATTTTCCATTTGGTGATTGGCGGTTGCTCGACAGTGCAGGATTAATAAGTGACATACAATTTTGCACTACAGCAAACAAACGCTCTATTTGGAATTGTTTTCAAGTAAATTAAATTGACTGACATATTTGAAGCAATTTGCAAGTGAAAAATGGAGTACAAACTGACCTGAGAAGGTATAGTTGCTGAAGTTGTGATTGCATACAGGGATTGGTATGGTCTGTATGATATCAACATTGGTACACAGCTCATCAATGCAGTACTCTAAGGTCATAATTACTTGAAATGTCCTGTACTTATCGAGTTTGTTGATTGAATATCTAAAAGGAAAATTGAAATAAGCTATACTAAATAACGCTTGACAAAGATTACTTTCAAGAGGTTAGATTAACACAAATCTTGGAAAACGTACAAAATAATAATCTGACTTGTTTAAAAGTGTTTACTTTCTTCTTCTGTCTGTTATTTCCGTCAGAGACACAAGGTCAGTAATTAAAAACTAGTTGACATGGTAATATGCTAAACGCACGTGTGTGTAAAATACAATCAATACAACATAATACAAAATAAAAGAGTTCTTGAAAACTTACCTGAGATTTATTCCCGGAGCTACTGAAACAATTGTCTCTTCACCTGTTATTAAAGGGAATTAAAGTTACAATAAACAATGCGTTATACATGATACCTATTGAAAGCTCAGTTTGGACTTAAAAGTTCATGTAGATCGAACGCACAGAGCAATATTTCAGAAGCAGTTAAGATTGGAATGGAACATGTTAATAACAAACCTGAAGCATGGCCACACTTTCATTGTCTTACCCCATTCATATGTAAAGACTGATCCATGAAACATCCAAGTCTCCAGACCTAATGTGAAGGTGAGGTCACAAGGGTCAAACTTAAACCACGCTGTGGCCGATACATCACCAATCTCCAGATCCAAGTCGAGACAACATCGAAGCTCTGTGCAGAATTCACCCACGATAGAGCAGTTGCCCAGGTTACCAGTTTCACTGGAACAAACACCTTTGGGGAGTAGAATATAATATAGAGGTATTTACAAAAGCACAGAGTCTTTCACACCTACAATTGTGGAAACTTGCTATTGTTGTTCTATTATTCCCTTTCCTAAAGAAATCCTCTGCAGGGACTAAATTGAACCAAAACAAATTTTGTGGGACCTTTGTTCCATTGTGTAAAAGTCCCGGTGTATGCCTACCCGTTATATCATTATAACTTACATTAATGTGGAGGTAAATACGAATGTAAATTAAGTTTGGGAAAATTGTCATCATGTCATCTTGAAACCAATCACCTGTTTCTATGCTAAAAGTGTATCTCAAACATCTGGATTTGTACAAGAATCTTTAACCTACCTTGTCTATGATTAGAGCATGCCTTCCCTGAGAGGAAGCTGCCTAGGTTCAGGTGTCGGATGGCTGCATCGATAGCAAATTGTCCAATATTGCCCCTAAGATAACCAAGAAACCCTGAAACCGTGCCACCTCCTGATAACATAGAAACACAAAACGAACAGTAAATTGAATTCTTTTTAACAAACAACGGGGAAAACAAAACAAAAACGACAACAAACAACAAACAAAACAAACACACAGTTCAAGAAAATTTAATTAATACACGAACCTTCATTCTGGTAAAAAGGGCAGACAACACCCACCTTTTTATAATAATGAAATGGATCTCAAGAGAATGAATTATAGTAATTAATATTTTTTTACTAATGCTCTGACACTAAAACAGAAGATAACCACGTACCAGGAAGAGTAAATGAATCATCAGTACTGCACAACGGTATTGGAAGACGGCTTCCTTCAAACACAGTCAAAGTGTCGCATGCTCCATTCAAACAGAAGACGAGCTGTAAACTTAAGTCATACTGCTTGTCCACAGTTAACTTATCCACACGCCACCTATTACAAAGAAGAAGACAAGGATTTTAACGAACGAACTTCGAGGAAAACTTCTTTTTTTTCTGAAGCTATCTGCAAACAAGCAGAAAAATAAATCCAAACTGAAAATTAGCCATTTACTATTTTGAGATAATTTCTATTCCACGCCAAGATCAATCTAGATCCAAGGGACGATCCTAGTACTAGTCCCGTTGTCCACTTTTGAATACAGACTGTACTGTCCTTCTTGAGAGTACAAATGACACTTGTGTCCATGAGCAAGATGCTTTACTATAATCGCTTCTCTTCTCCCTGGGGTATAAATGGGTACCTGCGAGGGTAGAGGTTGATATTGTGTATGGAAAAGCCTTCGGAGCGCCACAGCAAGACAGGGCTGTATACTCCCCAGGGAGCTGAGAAAGATTTCAGGAATGCTATTGGCCCAATGACCAGGGCACTAATGTAAAGTGCATTGTGTTGTTACAAATACCTCACAGTCAGCACGCTGTTAACGACTTCCTCAATGTAGTCACCCAATGGATAGTGGAATAAGGTGATGCTATGCTCCCAGTTCTCAAAGCCGATGGACAGGTTGAAATTGCAGGGATCCAAGATGAGCCACGCATTGACTGTACGTGTCACGATCTTGAAGTCCATCTCCAGACAGCATTTAATGCCGAGACAGGAATCAGTGAGGGAACAGGAGAGGAAATCAGGAAATTCGAGATCGACACCTGGACAACCTTCAGAATGAAAGGCAAGTGTAAGTCTGTTTTTTAGGTAACCCTTTTTTTGCCACATTGAGAAGGAAGTTGACAAAAGTGTTTCACCTTTCCAACGGAAATGAAAACCTTTAAAAATTCTCTATAGCAAGTTATAAGGTGCTTATGTAAACTCATGTTGTCAAACACTTACTGCTTCTCAGGGTGCCAGGTGTTCCTCTATCACACTGTTTGCTCTGCAGATATTGCTGATAAAATAACACAAGAACTTTTTTGATATATTTGTTTTTAATTATTCAACGTTTTAAGTCCCGTTTAGCAGACACTTCCTTCTCGACGCTGCGCCTCTGATTTAGGGGGCCCAAAAACAAAAATCAGATTAACAACAACTTGTTAATTGTATTAAAACGTTAAAACAACTATTAAGTTTACAATAAAACAATTAACTGCAGTTTAACTAAAACAAAATTAACGTCAAAATGGAGGGTAACATCGCCATGCATCTGACCAAATGTGTTTAGGACAAAAAAGTGCTGTATTAAAGATTAGAGCAGGAAGTTTCCTTGCTATTTTCTTCTACGAATTTATATCGTTTTATTTTGAGAACTCACTAGTTCAGAAAGGAATCATTGAGTGAGATAAAAAAATAAGTAAACAGTTCTTACATTTAATCCATATTTCTCCAGTACTAGGTCAACAGCTGAATCTCCTATACGACCCCCGAGTTCCCTGATAAATCCGGCTACCGTACCATCGCCTGGCAGGGTGAATGTGACTGCGTTGGTGTTGCAGATGGGTACTGGGACCCAGACATGATCCAGGATGGATGTTGTTATGCAGGTGTGGTCGATGCACAGTTCAATATCGAGTGTAACAGAAAATACTTTCTTCTCCGTCAGCTTATCAATTGAGTAGCTACACAACAAAATAACACACGTAGTTAATGACGGTAGCCAAGTGTCTTGGAAAGTATTCAATACCACTGACATTTACATATTTTTCAATGAATTACAAATCTAAATAATGACATGCTTTCGTAATAATTCTTAAAAGTCCTAACCCACCTTAAAGTCACATCATCACCTATTGTTTCTCTTTCCACTTGCCCCCAAGTGTAACTAAACAGGGTAAGGTTACGCTCCCAGTTTTCAAACTTGACATAAAGCTGGAAGTTACATGGGTCCACTGTGATCCTAGCATTGAGCATAAGTGTGGAGATGACGAAGTTTAGGTTAACACAGCACCGGATGCCAAGACAGCGATCATCGATAGAGCACTGGATGGTGTTTGCCAGGGTGGGGAGGGAGATCGTTGGGCAATCTGAAATCGTTGGGAGAGGGTAGCAATTTAGAAAAAAAAGTATTAAATGAAAAATGTACAAAGAAATTGATTCTGAGTAAATTTAGAAAAGGAAAATGTGTTCTCCTGTTTGTCTGTTTGTCAACTGAACCAAGGTATACTTAATGATTGAAAATACTAAAAAAATACTACACCTGTACTCGTTGCCATATCTGTTGGTAATTCACAAGACCTCCCACTTACAACATCCTGTAAAAGTATTAAACAAATTAAAAACAGAAGCAAATTTAAAAGATTGATTACACTTTCCTCACTAATTGAGAACCCTACTTTTGGAAAGAAATACTATGAGCAACCGAACTACCTTCGAGTAGTCACTGACCGTTTGCTTTGTTCTTCGTCTGCCGTTTTTCATCTTAGATGGTATTCAGTTTGATTTGATGGAATGTTGAAAATGACAATAAAACTGTTTGGTCTTCACTTACTTGTAACTTCAATTTTCTCAAAACCAAATCAACTGCAGATTGTCCCACAGTGTCTCCAAGCTCCTCCTGGAATCCCCTTACAGAGCCGTCACCAGGTAGAATCAAGGAGAAGTTGCTATTAGTATTACAAACGGGAATGGGGAGTCTCTTTTTCTCCATGAGGGGGAAGTCCGAAGTCTCGTCGTCGACTGTGAGAGAGAATGCAAGATCAATCTCGTACTCCTTTGAAGCATCGAGTTTGTCAATGGAAAATCTAATTTCAGAGATAACATTAAGTAAAAATGAGTTAGAGCATGTATTAATTAGTGTTTCTCAATAAACTAAACATTTGAACTGATTTTTAAGATACTCGTAGCCTCACTTTGTGTGACCCAACATACATCCGATAAGTTTAATCTCAATCGGCAACTGGAGTCACGAAAAAAATAGGGAAAACCCCAATTACTGTTTTTCACTGTTTTGCTCAATTCTCAAAGACTATATAATAAATAGCGTTATATTTCAACCTTACCATTGTTGTGCACATCCTGTCAAGCTACTTCTAAGAGTGATGAATAGTGATAAACATAAAATTTACTGGTCCAAACTTACTTGGCCCTTAGTGCTTGTCCAATGGAGAAATTATTCACTTTCCCCCACTCTTGCGAAAACAACGACATGTTGAAGTACCACATCCCAATTCCGACGGAGAGTTTGTAGTCACAAGGGTCGATTTCGAACCAAGCTTTAGAGCTGAGCTGGGTAACTTTTAGGTCCAAATTGAGACAGCAGTGCAAGCTTGTGCAGTGGCTGTTTAGACGGCAGGAAAGTGTGGGCAGGCCATTTGGAAACTGAACTGGACAGGCTACATGATAAGATAAGTAGAAGTGAGTAATTTAATAGAACTTTAATAATTAAGTTGGCTCACAGTGTTTCAATGTACACAAATTATTAAGATGGATTGTCCTATAGGGTTCTAGAATTTAAGAAGCTGTTTACTATTCATTTAAGGAAAAACAATTAAAAACTGACCTTCATCAATAGTTGCTGGAGGAAGACTACATGAATCCCTTGATAAGAAGTTCTTCAAAAAAAAGGGAAACAAAATTATTACAAATGTGTTTCCTCTGTGCAGTTTCAATATTGGTCATTAAAATCTAAAACTTATAATCTGTCATTTAGGGGGTAAATTTATCTTGGGACTTACAAAGTAATATCTGTACGCATTAGTGTCTTACTATTTTTCCTTTTCTTATGATAGACACTAGTTATAGTCACCTTTAGCCCCAAACTGTCCAGCACCAAATCTACAGCTGCATCAGTTATGTCACCTGCCAAGGTGTCCAGGTACCCAGCGATTGAACCATCACCTGGTAGGGAGAAGGTAGCATTTGGGTTACAGATCGGGATGGGTACATGGGCTTCTTGTAACAGGTTGATCGGTGTGCAGGTACCATCTATGCATAGGGACACTGAGAGATCGATCAGGAACTCCTTCTGCGCTGTCAGCTTGTCAACTGTGAACCTGGTCCCGAGAAAAAGAAATAGTATGACAAAGTATGAAAGCAACGTTCGAGGGGTTAACGGATCTTCCAGTTTGTTGACAGCCGGCTTGCTTTTGCTCGCGAGCTTCTGGCAGAGCAATTTGCACTCAAATTCCTCTTGTGGGCTGGTCAAGGTTATTTTATCAAAATCTTACTTATTATAATTATGTTAAATTTATGACAAACAAGAATAGTTTATGTTTCCAAGGATACACACAATATCTACACACTATTCAAACACGAAAAATCCACCAGTTCAAGGTGTGACATAAATTTAATAGTGGATACCGAATTTTTGTTATTAAAAAGAGTGAGTTTTCTACATAATAATGGTTGTGTTTTAAGTACATGCACTGTGCAAGCATCAACTTTGTGAGTTTGGTAAAAAAGGATTAAGTTTTTTATCCGATTTATGATTTTTTTACATCTCTAAAATAGGATTGTGTTAACTTACACTATATTAACAGCATCACTGATGTCCACTGTTCTTTTAACACCCCAGTCATACTCAAAGAGAGTAACGTTTTTAGACCAAGAACCAAAACCAACAAACAGCTCAAATTCGCAAGGGTCAAGAACGGCCCAAGCTTCGGTAGTTAGTCGAGTGAAGACAAGGTCCAAGGAGACACAGCAATGGACACCAAGACACCGGTCGTCTACAGTGCATGTCAGTACGTTCGTTGAAGGTGGGTTGTTCATAAGTGGGCATTCTAATGGACGACACATTAAACAGTTTAATTTACGGAATAGTTTATTTATCCGAAGAAAATGGTGTTTTGTTACAGCAAACTTGCAATAAAGTGAATTCAAAATCAAGACTACTGATACAGGTTTATTTTGAAGAAAAAAGCCTACCCCAAAACCAAACGTGAAAATTAGTTTTTATTATTGAAATAGTACCATTTATTCAACAGTTGTGAAGGAAATACACAAAGCCCATTTAAGAACAGATCTCATGACATATTTGAAATTATATTGGTTTTTACCTGTTTATTTTGAGTGCTAACTCATAATGAACAGTTACAAATTTTCCTGACGAAAAAGAAAAATAACTTACTACTCTCTTCTGGAGCAAGTATCGTCATGTCACAGTGCTGAGTACTGGCAAATTCCTGAAGAATGAACACATTTTGTCAAACCAAAGAAGAATAGCTGTGAGAATGGTAAAAATATATACCCTGTTGAAGAGTGGTTTTGAGATATCTTAGTTTACCAACCTGAATTCCAAGTTTACGTAGACCAGCCTGGATGGCGAACTCGCCGACGTTGCCTCCGAGGTCCCTTGCAAGTGCAGCAAAGCTTCCATCACCAGGAAGCGCAAAGGAGGCATTGGGGTTACAGAATGGGATGGGAATGATTACATCATTGAGGATCAGAGTTGTAGTGCATTCGCCGTCCAGGCAGAAGGTCATGTCCAAGTTAATCTTGAAGGATTCTTCGACCTTGTCAATGGTTAGACTGTGAGGAATTTGAAGACGTTTGTTTATGGATTGCAATTAAAATAAAGACCAATGTATGGAATATTTACACACAAGACGGTACGATACCTTAGCTATTTCTTCAACAATTACCTTAAAGATATGGCATTGCCAATGGTGACCTTTTCCTTTCGACCCCATTGATATGATAGAACTTGTAGGTCTTTACTCCAGCTTCCAAGACCTAGTGACAACTGATAGTTACAGGGATCAAAGATGAAGGAGACACGGGTGCTGATTGGGGTGAGTCCTGGGATTGGAAGCTCGAAACAGCAATCAAACCCCAGACACTTCTCTGGAAGAGTGCAGATGAGGTTTCTTGGTAGATGTGGAAGTCTGACATCTCTAGGACAAACTGCAGAAAAGTAAAAGATGTAATGAGGTTAGGCAAGTGAACACTGTTACAAGTTTTCCCTGATTGACCACTTTCGGTGAGAGGTTCTCTCATAAAAACGAACCATGTAAAAAATCATGAAGCTAACTTTCATTCTAATTTAGAAAAACAGACGTGAATTTAAAACGTCAAAAATTCACAAAACAGATTTAGAGATTTGTTTACTTTGTCCAAATTTTACGAAACAACAATACTACAGTAAATAACCGTCTTATAGATATTTTGAAGACAATCACTTCTCTGAATTTTCGTATCCCTTTCCTGTTAAAGTATCTGTTAAAGTAATTTCTACTTCCACTTTAACCTACCTCTATGCCATCCGTTCTGCGTGACCTGCGGGCGGTAACAAGGCTCTTGATTGATGATTTTCTATACAAAACAAAACCAAGAGTTACGTAAATGACATGAATAAACTTATTTCAAACAAAACTTTAGAATAAACTAATAATTATGAGGATGAAGACGAGGACTAAAACACATACAAATTACCCCAAAAGAGGACAAGGAGACGGCAATTAATATTGCATTCCAAAATTCATCCTCACGGTTACAGAAATTAGAGGTTAAAAAACCTTCTTTACTTTCGAAAATATCCTCTTCTCCCTTTCAGTCTGGTTTACTTACTGACAATCCAAGAGCAGTAAGTACCGCCTCGATAGTTGATTCAGCGGCATTCTGTCCTACCATCTGCAGGAAGCCCGACACCGTCCCATCACCTGTGTAATACAGTTTACAGTTGGCATCTCTGTTTGTATCGTAAAACCCAGAACTGAATCTCAAAGAGCTGCTCTTAAGCACCGACAAGATGTTCTTTAGATGGAAAGAGTGTATTTTCTAAACAAATGAATTCAATAACCAAACATCCTCAGGCTGATCTACGAAATTGAGACCTTCATGTTCATAGCGCAATTCTGTGTGTGTGATGTAAACACAGTATGGCCAGAGATAAATTGTAAACAAACCTGTTGTGTAATCGCAGCGAGGCACCCAACCACAGTGCTTTGGCACATATCAAGAAAAACATAACAATTTCAAAATGGTAGATCCCAACCCCGTGATACTCCGTGATATTCTGCAGTGTACCAATACACACGTTTTAGGAGGGTTGTCAATCAACGGGGGTCGTCAATTTGGTCAGGAGGGGTGGTGGAAAAAATGTAGCTCATGCACAAACTCTTATCTCTGCGGCACGTGCGCCACAGATCACTACCACAGCTTAGTGGTAAGGCATGTTGAGTCTGACCGCTCTAGGTTCAATGGCCTTTTGTGAATGAAGGTCTTGTGATCTTGTGCCGACAGCAGACTGGTTTAGCAGACATAAATCATTGGGATAAGGCACAACAGACCATCTTAACTTCTTAACCTATCAAATGGGCCTGTGTGACAGGATGACGTAACACCGTTGGCCCAAAACAGGTGCATCGGTGCAGGGTTAATGTTGTGTTTCTGATTTTTTTCTTCTTGCATAAATTACACATATCAACGATGTGTTGAGAATATCTTAACAGAGGCTTGAATGCAATGGGAAGAATCTCCTCATTTTATCTCCCTCTTGCACAATCTTCATTAAACATAATCTTATGTCATATTTCCGTCCCAACTTTAGAGTCGTCTCAACTATAGTTGGGACTGATCTTAAATCTTAAGGTGGGGCAGAACAGCTGCACAGTTTAGTATTTATTACATACCTGGAAGGGTAAATGTTGCGTTCTCGTTGCATAATGGAATCGGTACCCGTGTTCCTTTCAATATGTCAATAGAGGGCGCGGTATCGCAAACAGAATCGGGTAGACAAAGAGACAGCGCCAGGTCTAAGACAAATACCTTGTCCTCAGTCAATTTGTTGATGGTGTAGATCAGGGTTAAAGCCTTGCCGATCTTAAGTTCCTCTTGGGTGCCTGAAAATATTAAACGGAAACAACACTTTTTCCCCCACACATACATCTTAATTTAGAGATGGCGTTATGAGACAAGTGTATCAAAGGGAAACTTAGGTCCAAATAGACTGTGCAAGTCTCGCGCTCATTCGAACTTCCGGGACCAGTGGTCCCAACCATATGGAGTTTTACGTGGGTGAGATTTTGTTTCGTCAATTATTTTAGTTTAACGTAGTTTATGACTATGAAAATTACATATGTTGTTGGGAATGTAATACTTAGTGATACAAAATATGAAAGTAAAATCAATTCAACAACATAACGAAGAAAAACCGAGAATTAAACTTGATCACATCTTCCAGTTACTGCAAAAAATTACCTCCGATAACAAAACTTATCTAAACGCTTGTTTTGGATGCGCGATGATAATTGCCAGATGCTGTAATTGCAACGCCAGGCCTTTTCATTGCAGTATATGATTGTTGAGAGGTCAGTACCTCTAGCACTGTGCCAAGCGTTAATTTTACGCCGTGGTTGTGACCTTCGCGAATCCGCGTAAGGGGTTTCTAAAAATTTAAGAGCAAATAAGCATCCTTGTCCCAGAGTTTTAATTATGTTCTATTAATAAGTAAAACATTCTTTGTGTATTTATCATAAAAGCTAAAACTAATTTTATAAAAATTGTACCGAGTATTTTTTTTTGTTCAGATTTTGTCATTGGATATAATTTAAAACACAGATTTGATTTCAGAAAAAAATATGTTCTTCGTTTGACGTGTTTTACCGTTCCGATACGCGCGAGACTTGCACAGTCTATACCAACTATGTGTTTGTTCTTCTATTAACCTTGTGCAGGTCACTTGATTCCATTTCTCTTTCGTTTTTTTTTTCCATGCATCTAATCTTAACAAAATGTAAGTCTGAATGCACCCGATCAGCTTTGCACAATTACTCCTAAAGAAAAACCCTGATCTGTCTTTGATAACATTGCCTAGCTACCAAATACTTACCCCAGTGGTAGTCAAATATGGTAAAGGTCATTGACCATTTTTCAAAGCCCATTGATAGTTTGAACTCGCAAGGATCCAATAACATCCACACATTACTTGATAACACTGTGATTTGAAGATCAAGATCAACACAGCATCGCACACCGAGGCAGCGATCGAAAAGGTCACAGGTCAACGTGCTGGGGAGACGAGAAAGGGTAACATCGTTGCACACTGAAAAACAATAAGAAAGAAAACTGCTTAAAAAAACTCAAGATTTGCATTAAAAAAGTCGTTTTTATAAGTTGTATTTCTTCCTACGGAAAACTGCGTATTACATTTGAAATAAGCACACAATTATTATTATTTTTTTTGCCTCATGTTTTAATTACACTTTATTTGTCTCGAAAACAACTGAAATCATTCCTTTCCAACAAATGTAAACAGTCTGAACTCTTTGCTCCCAAATAAAACAAATGTGGTAATTTAACTGAAAATAAAGTGTTCGAAAAAACGACTACAGTGGTGTTAACCTTGCGAGCCACAACGGGGAGCCTCCGGAAGGCACTTTTTTTCCTTTTTTTAATTACTGAAAAATGTTTGGGCCAATTCCGCTGAAACTACATGGAACCCTCAATGAAACCCTCTAGTTTGACATTCTAAAGTCACTTTTAACATTGCGCGCTATGTACAGGTCAGGCAAATTTTGGAATAGCCTGGACTCCAGCCGAACCTTATTCATTTGTGTAGAAAGTATAAGCCCATTGTAGTGTGTGCAGATCTAATCACCTTGAGTTTTTTTGCAGCTAGGCTAGCAAAGCTCAATGCTATGAGTCATCCTAGTCCAGTGACAGGTTGTAAATAAACAGCGGTTCCCACAGGTGCTGTCTACCACTGTTTTATGTCCATGTTTCAGACGACTGTTTGATGTACTGCTCATATTGTATGGCAGTTACTGTACAACAAGAAATCGTGTAGGCCCTACTGTACTTATAAGAAGTGGCAGTTACTGTTAAAAAAATCATGTGAACCAACCTATAAATTGCCTGAATGCTTCAATCCTTTCTAGGTGTGTCCAGGGGGACCTCCATTCATCTATATAGACCCTTAGAAAAGGGATTGTGTCATCCAAACAATGTTATATACGCTTATTAAGAAACTGCCTTCTGTGAGCTCCCCCTTTGCTGCATGAGGACATTCAAGGGGGGTGCTGCTCGCAGGGTTTTAAGGGACTAATATCAAATTTCTTTACATTTGATGGTCGTGAAAACTTGAAAAAACAAATAAATCAACCGAAGAAAGCGGCAAATTGGACATTACCCTCAAAACACTAACATTGTGAAATTATCCTTGGCAATTCGAGATATAAGGTTTTGTTTACATATTAAATCGATTTGGGTAGGAAGGAAAAAAAAAAGAAGCTCATTATAATCTGAACGAAAACATAAGGCGTTACCGTCCTGAGTTGTGGAGACACAGTGTCCATCATTAATCTTATCTCTAAGACCAACAAACTCCAGAAAAATGTTGACGGCTTGCTGACCGGCATTTTGACCAACTTTTTTAATAAACTCATTCAAGTCATTCTTTCCTGTTTGTTAAAGACAACCATAAAAACAATTATGAATTATCATACTTTCTAAACGTATTATACAGGATTGGTAGTGCCGACATGTTGTGTGTGATCAACCATATACATTAAATTACAAACATGTGAAAACTTGGGCTTAATCCGTTGTTTGAGTAATGAGAAAATAGTGAAAACCCTTGCAAATTTTCAGCATGTCAACACATTGTCCTTAATTTTTTGCCGTAATACCTGAACTAAGTTGTTCCTTTTTTTTTGGGGGGGGGGGGTTCAATATGACTTCATTTAAGAGGAAATATTTGACAGAAAAAATTGTACTAAATTATGAACTTTATAATCAGTAAGCTGTCAGACTAAATCAAACAATGATGTTTTCTATCATTACCAATCCTGTATACCAGCTTTAATACAACACAACTGTTCAATTTTTCAGTATTTTTTTTCTTCTTTCTTTTCTGACTTGTCTAAATATTCCATAAATATATTATTCTAATTTCAATTGATATTGTTTTCCGGACAAAATTGCTTTACTCATTTACTTTGTTCATAAATGCTTCCAACACTTTGTGTTGTAACTTTTTAAGCTTTATCTTAATAGGTGGGAAACCACACCAATCATGTAAAGTTAAACTTCAAAATTACATAAATAAATACCTGGCAGAGAAAATGAAAAGTTGGAGTTGCAGATTGGAATTGGCACCCTGTAGTCCTGAATGATGTCAATGTCAAATATGCACTTATCCCCGTTTTGGGGACAAACCGATGCTCCAAAGTCAATCAGGAACTGCTTCTCATCATCAAGTTTATCGATTACGTAATTCAGAGTGAAGGGTCCAACTTTCTGTTGCTTTACATGGCCTTAAATCAAACACAACACCATTGATTTAGATTAATCGCTTTTCCAATAATAAACTTTGAAAGTTAACTTTATGTTGGCTTCGAACTCTTGGAGGCTCACTTTGCTGCTTGCATGGCAGCTCAGTTCAAATTACCAATGAATGTATCTGGAGACCAGGCATGATTACAAACACTAACTTATTATATTCTTCTCAATAAAGATTATGATGCTCTTAATAATGACAAATTATGGCTACACTTGTTCCAATTATAGACAGATCTCCGAAACGTGTACTCCATAGCAACTAAATCTGTAAACACTCACCCCAATCGTAACTCAACAGCAACTTTGTGTACCGCAAATGCTGAAAGCCAATAGTAATTGTGAAATCACAAGCATCGACTTCAATGAATGCTTCGAAGGAACGGCGGAACTTCAACCTTTGGATGTTGAGTTCAAGACAACATTCAAGACGGAGGCAGTTCTCACTGAGTGAGCAGTAAGCAATCTTGGCGACCTCCTCGGAGAATGCTGGTAATGTTATAGTTCCGCAACCTGCATGGAGACGAAGTTAAATGTATGAAAAGGAGTCGTGCATTCAAACAAAATGAAAAAGACTGATCAGCAGCGACTTCTATCATCTGAACTATTCACCTAACTATTAGTTATCCAATGTTTCAAATAGTTATCAAAAATAATTATTTACGGTCTTTTATAATGTTCCCCTTTTTGCAAACTTACTTTGATCATCTTCAGATAGCCTAATTTCTTTATCAGCTCTACCTCCTGTTGTTGCAAGCTCCCTGTCTTTGAGTGCACGGATGAGCTGAGAGTCGCTTAAAGTGGCTGGTGTCGGACAAGGTTCTTTTCCATCCAGAAGTTCCTGTATTAAAAAACGGGAGGTAAGAGATGCACACAATGCTTATCATTCAAACTTGGTAAAATCCTGAAGTGCGGGAGTAACCCCAGGAATTAAACAAATGCAGGTAGGTTCCAATAGTTACTTGGTCCCCAGTCAGCCTACAAGTTTGGTTGGCAGGGGATGGGTGTTGGAAACCTTAGAACCAAGAACAGGCTGTCAGCAAGACATGTGGAAGTCTACTACAAAAAAAGATGGCTCCACTTAATCAGAGGGTTAGATCTGGTTAGGTATGTATGCCTGCACAATTATGTGCGCGAAGCATATGAGTGAATCTATTTTCAGAAGAAGAAAAAGAAGGAAAAACACCCCAAAACTACACAACTAGGGGATGTAATCCTCCTCTTACATGTGTTTAAAGTTCCAGTCGAGGATATTAATGACTTTGACCCCCAGGGCATTGCACTCTGGAGAAACCAGTGAAATAAATACAAACATATGCCTAGACATAGTGTTTTCAGTGCTCACCTAAGGGTTATAAGGTCACTCTCAAATCGTTTGTATAATATATAACATATTTTTCGAATCAGTGTAGATAACTGCAACATATTACAATGATACCTACTTTGTCAACGCCAAGCTCCTCCAGGACATACTCAAACGCTGCACCTATTACTTTCTGAAGAAATTCCTCTCCTGGCTCTTGGACCAACTTCTTCAGCCTGGCACGGCTGAAATACTCCTCGATGTCAACTAATAGATGATAATTGTTTTTTACAGTTTTATCATTGATGTGTTATCAGACACACTTGGTCAAGCCATAATCTCACCAATTATAAAGAAGCCTTCATTAGATCACAATGCATTAAGTAGTTATCGGCCAGTTTCCAATATAAGATTTGTTGCAAAACTCATTGAGAAAGCTGCTGCTAAACAACTGAAGCAACACATGTCAATTCATAACCTTGATGAAGTCTATCAGTCTGCTTATAAGACACACAACAGTACTGAAACTGCTCTTTTGAAGGTTCAGGATGATGTTCTTAAAGCAATGGATAAGTCGAATGTTGTATTTCTAGTGCTATTAGACTTGTCTGCTGCCTTTGACACCATCGATCATGACATTTTACTTGACAGAATGAGGGATGATTTAGGCGTTTCAGATACTGCACTACTGTGGTTCAAATCATATCTCTCGGGTAGACAAAGTCGGGTATCTATTCAAAACCTGTACTCTGATCCAGTTGATTTAGAATATGGGCTACCCCAGGGGTCCATATTAGGTCCCTTGATGTTTGGAATTTATACCCTCCCACTTGGCAATATCATACGTCATCATAACATAGACTTTCATTTATATGCTGATGATACACAGCTGTATTGTTCCTTTGATCCTAGAATACCTGGTGCTTGGCAAGTTGCCATTGAGAAACTGCAGCTGTGTATTACTGATGTTCAAAACTGGATGACTTCTAACAAGCTAAAGCTCAATGAAAATAAAACCGAGTTCATTGTGCTTGGTACTCCCCAAAACCTTAAGAAACTGCCGAAGATATCTTTGCATATGGGTGATACATCGATTGACCCTACTCATTCTGTCCGCAATTTAGGAATACAATTTGATTCTCATATGACAATGAGCAGGCAGGTTTCTAGCCTCTGCCAAACAATAAATGTTCAATTACGTAACATAAGAAGAATCAAACGGTACTTGGATAAGGATACTCTCCATCATGTTGTCAGAGCTTTAGTCCTCTCTCGTATTGACTATGGCAATCTCCTTTTATTTGGTGCCACGTCATATGAATTGGACAGAGTTCAAAGATTACAAAATAGTGCAGCTCGTTTAATATGTTCCACACCCTTGAGAGAACATATTACCCCATCACTTAGGGAACTTCATTGGTTACCAATTAGAGAACGAATCCATTTTAAAATTGCTCTTCTAGTTTTTAAATGCTTGAACAAAACTACACCTCGTTATATTACCACTTTACTGTCACATTACACTCCTCCACGATTTCTTCGGTCCACACTTGACATCACTCGCTTGAATGTTCCCAGAGCAAACAAAGTTCTAGGTCAAAAGGCCTTTAGTGTGGCTGGGCCAATGATTTGGAACAATCTTCCTACTGTGATTAGGGAATCTAATACTCTATCTGCTTTTCGTAAAGTCCTTAAGACTTAATTTCTTTCTAGTGCGCTATGATCTTGATGGAATAGCGCCTTATAAATTTTAATTGTTATGTTAATTGTTATGTTAACCCGCAAACTGAAGGAGGGAGGAAGGGTCTTCTTCGTGATAAGATTCAAGATGAGTTAATAAATCATAATATCAATCTGTACTGGGTAAATCTATACTGTTTGCCAAAAAATCATGCAACTGTGTTGCTTCCGAGAGAATACATAGTGTTTGAAGCAAAATTTAACGTGACCTACTTTTCGGCCATGTGAATGTCCCATTAGGATGGCAGATGGGTAGTGGTACAGCCGAATCTTGAAGCACATCAAGGAATTCCAGGCACTCTGAATCCCCACTCTCTGGGCAGAAGCCCACGCTCATGCTTACAAGAAGTTGAGTTGTTGTCTTTTCAATGCCAAATCTTAAATTGATTAAAATAGAAAATTACTTACGCTGAAGTGAGCAACAATTCATGCGCGGAAAGCCATCTTTTAATGGAAAACTTCACAAGCATTATATGAAAATTAAGTTTGATCCACTACCAAATGCTTCAATATACAGTTCAAATCCATCATCAAATGACGACTACCACAACACATCGAAACGTCGAGTAAACAACCTGCCTTTTTCAAAGCCAACAGTACTCAAAGGAGTTGTTAGAGTCACGGCAACTTCATTTACAATCACTACGAACATGCATAGCTTAACTATTTACATTGTTGTTATTACCTATGCTAAATCATTATTCATATTCAACTATGCGGAAAAAACTTACCTAAGATGTAATTTCATGTCATCAACAAACGGTACGTCAAAGGCTATTGGTACTTCCCATTGTTTCCCTGAAGGATCGATAAATAACGAACAAAAGACTTTCTATATTGTAAGACTTGGTATCTTCAGAGAATTACAATATGTACTGTACACACGGGCCTAAGTTTCTATGACGCTCGTCTCATTGAGCAACTTTCAAAGCTATTTTAAAAACCAAAGCTATGTCAAATTTCACATGCTGAATTTTAATGGAATTTTATTAACTGCCTTAAAAAAATGGAACTTGTAATAAAACCAAGTTCGAATAGAAATGTGTTTGAGTTTAAAGTCTAAAGTGTAGACCTTATGCATTGACCTCATCAAGCTGCCATCTTAGCGGTAAACCGATGATGCAACAATGAAAACGCGCAGTGCACAAGCTCGGTCAACGAAAAAACTCTTTTTGCCCTATTGGCGAGGGCGCCCTTACTCAAATAACGTCACGTGCACAACGAATATTACCCCTACTTACCCCACTCTGCATCAAGTATATTAACAGTGTAGTTCCACGAGTTGACTCCAAGGATGAATTGAAACTCACAGGGATCAAATCGCATGAATGCCTTGAAAGCCAGAGACACCATGAAGAGCTTAATGTTCATACAGCATTCTACACCCAGGCAACTCTCATCAATCTTACAGTAGACATTCTTGGGTAGGGAGACCTGCAGTAGAGGACAACCTATGACGAATTAAAAAGAGTGCTGTTTTATCAAAATAAAAACTTAGGTTTGTTTTCTATCTACGTTAACCAGACATACATATTGACAAGCTATAACCTTCTGGTCATAAAAGTAACCCTTTTCCACCGTTCAGATTATTTTGGAGTAATTTAACTTAAGAAAATGTTTAAAAGGAAAAGTAAAGGTTTTTACAATGTTTGACTTGTTAAAACCTTGCAACGGGGCACCTGTTTTGTCCTAACGGTGTTACGCCATCCTGCCACAAAGGTGTGGCAGGCCCATTTGATAGGTTCTGCCTTATCTCAATGATTTATGTTTGCTAAACCAGTCTGCTGTCGGCACAAGATCACAAGACCTTCATTCACAAAAGCCCATTGGACCTAGAGCGGTCAGACACAACATGCCTTACCACCAAGCTGTGGTAGTGCTCTCAGAGATAGGAGTTTGTGCTACCTATGGGAAAACATTTTTTTCACCCGCCCTCCTGACCAAATTGACGACCCCTGTTGATTGACACCCCTCCTGAAACGTGTGTATTGGTACACTGCAGGATACCAAGGAGTATCACGGGGTTGGGATCTACCATTTTGAAATGGTTATGTTTTTCTTGATATGTGCCAAAGCACTGTGGTTGGGTGCATCGCTGCAAGGTTTTAAATAAAATCTGGTGCAATTCAAACATCAGTACACACATTTTATTTTGAAAGAAAATGGAGTTGAGTGTTAGGGTGGAGTGACTGACGGATATATGCTCAAGGCCTATGCTCCCTCTACTCTATAAAATGTAAGGGTCCAGATTTGGCATCTGTTAAAATTTTACGAGCATGAAAAATTACGGTCATCAGGTTGTTTGTATCGCTTGAGGAGCATCTTCCTGTCTCCTTGTGAGCTCAGACCTCGCTGTTGAAGCTCAATTCTTAAAGCATCGTTGGTCATAGACTCAGGCAGAACGCATGGCTTGTTACTCACAAGTTTCTATTGGGAAAATAAGTTTTAGCAGAAATGATTATCTAATATGCATTTTGCATTTAGAAAACTGTGACGGTCAATATTGATGTGTTCATAGGGCACTGACACGATAACCAAGAGGTTAGAGGTTTTTATCCCAAATAATACGATACCTTTTTTATCATTAGGCCTTAGAGGCCTTTTGTAAAAAAAAACTGTTGAAAGAGGATGTCTTTAAGAATTGGGGTAATTTTGTAAATTTCATTTTGTTTCCAGTTAAACTTACGACTATTGTATTGACAACTTTAAGCAGTTCGTCTGCTGTATCCTCCAGTTGGAGCCTGCGGGCAAATGCTAGGATTGAGCTTATCTTCAGGTTCCGGAGAGTGAAGTTCTTGAAGGGTGACCCAGAACCAATTTTCGGTTGTGGAAGGCCGAGGGACTCCTGGGTTTCATCTCGACTACCTGGTGAAAAATTAGACAAAAATCCAATTGAACTGCGCAAACGTCATTTACTCCCATCAGTGCCACGGAAAAATTATTCACATCGAAATGGGTCAAAATCTGAAATACGTCATTCATTCAAATTGCATAACTCAAAAGAGAACATTATTTTCAACTGTTTTCGGGCAGAAAGCACAAAAAGTGTCAGTTGGGGTTGTTTTTCTCTTGCGGCTCTGCACTTGTCACAGCATCAAAGTGATTTAAAACCAGACACCTAAATTATGTTAGAAATTTACTTAAACCCTCAGCAAGAACAACGGATGAATGTCATGTCTTACTTGGTGTGACTGCCTGTCTCAGAGCTGATTGCCGCGGGGGTGGTTGCTTGGCCAGATCAGGGGTGTTTGTTGAGGTAGATGGAGGTGTTGCCCGACTTGGAGAAGTGTCCTCCATTTTACCTTTCTTATTGTTGCGTCCAAGCAAAGATCCTTCCTTCACAGTTTCGCCCTGAATTTAGTGTTTTTAGATGGGAAACAAAGTTGGTTGCTTTAATATTCACAGAAGTTACGTAGCTCTCCATTGTAAAATCATTATGTTTTTGGAGGTTTTTGAAAATTTTGGAGTTTTTTACGTTATTGTCGAGACAGATTTGATAATTGCAAAAGAACAGTTTTTGCCAAAGTTTGATTGTTGTACACAACCTCTTTCGAGCAACATTATAAACGGTAAAAGGGTTAGTGAATCTTACCTTCCAAACTATTTTGTAATCGTCACAGACTTGTATCCACTCCGGAATAGCCAGAGGTCGTTTAGCTAGGTAGTTACTGGGATCAACGTATCCTTCTGCTGCAGCTAAGTCGGCATCAGTCGGGTCATCATTAAGGGCACTGTCTAGAATCGAGGCTAGACGGTCTGGTTTGGTTTTCTTCATTGATACATGAATGTAGTTAGGTGGCGTGCAAGCTGTGGAACTTCCCACTTTGCCAATCTCAGTACCTGCAATAACCTGTATCAGGGAGTACACCAAGGTATCTACTTATGTATTTATCTCGTTTCCTTTTTCCCTGAAGGGTAGTCCCAGCAGTTTTCAATGAAATGTTCTTTCCGTGTGACCTAGAAACATACAATATAAACCTACACAGGAATAAAATACAATTGCAGCTACAAAATTTCCTACATGAATACAAGTCGTAGGGGGGCCTACACATGGGCTTATTTAGTGTTTGTTAAGGGGGACAAGTGGGTTGATATGCCTGATATTTCAAGCAGATAAAATCATTAGAGCCAATTTATAATACGGATTAAAGATCTTTTTCTGCTTTCTCTTGCCATTTTCTTTTCTTCTTCTTGTTGTGCCCGAATTTTCCCCAATGTTTGCCAGAATTTTGAAGGAAAGCCACCACCCAAGCCCGATGGGTCCGTACGTCTATGGTTGTACCAGCAGAACACAAATATGACAAAAAGTTCATTATTTTATTACTGTCCCACCGTAACACGCATCAGACCTGTCAGGGTAAAACATTATTCAATCTTATTTCAGCTGAAAAAGTGCAGCAGTCATAGCTTTCGATGTCATGTTATTACGAGAATGAAAATGCGAGCTCTTTGACGAGGAAAATGATATATAAATAGCTTGGTACTTACATTCTTTGATTGCGATTCTGATAATGTGTCGTTGGGTGTAATGTTATCTATGAATATCTTAATGTTGCGAAATGAACCACCTGTCGCTTTAAGGACGACTTGGTTTGGCTTCCCGGGGCTCCTCAAGACCGCACCGGAAAAGGGCGCCACCAACTACAAACCACATCAAAAAGACAAGAAAATTTAACAGTGAAAACATGGATTTTTTTCTGATGTAGGAAATTGGAATTCTATTTTGTTCACCTCATACATAGTTGGAAGAGATTCATTATGAAATCATGCAGAAAATAAACAATTTCTGGCAAAACAGTCCGCCTTGAATTTTTGAGCCATATATCTCAACATGTTTGATTAAAAATGAAACTCTTTTATCCACAATAAGAGTAGAGTAGTCATTTACTTTGGGTATGATCTCCGGCTATACGGCAGTTACAATTAGTTGCATATATTCTGACTTGCACACCCGAACAAAGATACATGCATTGACAAACTGTTCCGTTGGCAGAGCACCGGCACGTGAATCCGGAGGTCGCAGATTAAGTCCCGCTCTAGTCCATTTTTCTTTGTTTAACCCAATTTTACCTAATAGTTAAACATGAAATCTTCTCACTGACCAACCTTTGCTCCTCGAGGCATCTCAAGATCCACACCCTGATCCTCGTAGTACCCAGCTGAGTCAGTTGGATAGAACCCACCCGAGGCGCACTCCCCCGACCCTGGTGAACGATACTTCCTGGGAAACAGCTTGTGAGCTTTCGGACCAAATAACTTTATTACAAGAGTTTGAGACTTCTGGTATCTACATAGTCAAATTGGATTAAAATCTCGTTTTAACAACAATGTACCAGCTGAATTTAATGATTTGGTGTACTGACCAAATCAAAGTACAAACATTATAAAGACTACAAAGCTTCACCCTTTCTGTTGAAACAACATGGTCAGTATAATTTCATGACTGTCCTAAAAGAGTTACATATAATATTTGTTTTCTCAGACATAATTTAAATTTGCCTTTCATGTTTTTTATGAGTCTTTGCAAAGAAAATGACACCGTACAAACTTACGAATTTTTTAGTGTTTGATAAGCTTCTTTGGTCGCCTTGATACTGTCGAAGACGAGGTCATTGATCTCAAAGAACGGAGCCAAGAGATTATTGATTGGTTCAATTGGTGCCATCAGATCCTCGAAGATTGACTCGATCTCTACCTGCACTCGTTTCCTCAGGGTATGCTGAAGACAAGCAATCAAATCAATTAGAATACTATACCTTAGGTGTTTGTGAACAAACACAAAGCTGTTCCGTTTCGTTTTAATTTGATTAAACGCTCTGTATTAAGCTAGCAAACATCACAAAGACGATATTTGAACTTCCTGTTTGGACCGGAAGGAAAGGTCAACAAGGGGTCATGGCCAAAGTTCAATGTTTAATGCTCAAAGGATCTATAACTGAAAGAAAATTGAAAATCGGGTGTGTACTTCTTGAGATATGGTCCCACTTCCGGTCGACCCGGAAATAAAGATCAATATGGGGCTAATCTCCAATGCCCAAGGAGTCTATAACTGAAAAAAAAAAATTGAAATTCAGCTGTGTACTTCTTGAGATATGGTGCTGCAAAGATTAACTGATTAAAGCTTTTAATAACTGTAATTTAACACCTGATGACGTCACAGTTTTTCATACTAATAAATTTTATAAGGTACAACTACAAGATGGTTTTAACTTATCCCAATCAAATGCCTTTAAAAAAACACCCAAACATTTCATATCATATGTTGGTCACGCACAAATCCAATGGGGTGTGTACAAACCAATTGGTCCACCCTCGGTTAGGAATAAACAGCGGCACAATCTCCGACGCAATGCCGTGATTGCGCAATACAGATTTTGTTTCATGGGGTCAGATTTACCAATCTTAAATCGTTAATTATCATGAAACTGCATTGTATTTGATTATTTTTAATTGCCAGGAATATCTTCTAAATAAAAGCATTAAACTTTCAAAACACTACATGTGATTTAAGAAACAATTAACTTATTCAGAAAAAAGATTGTGTTTTTGTCCAGCAAAATAGTTACACTTTGAGCCCCATGTGTTTTGTACACAGATAAAAAAAACGCGCAATAAATGATGTCATAGTGACGTCGTCCGTAATTTTAGGCCGGAAATCACATAAACAGTATTCCAGAAGTCCAAATCTGAAAAAAAGTTTGACGATCGGGGGAACACTTTTTGAGATACGGTTCGAACAAGGTTGGCTAATTAAATATTCATCTTGCTGAAACAAGGCTAATTAATTAAGAATTTTAACATTTATTACATTTAGAGTTAAGTTTATGTCCTAAGCTTCAATTTGATATAGGATCTCATTATTTCGTATTATACGCTTTAGAAAATTAGGTTTAAAGAAAAAAAACGTGTACAAATGCTATGGGATTTAGGTGGAAACAAAGAATAATAATAAGAAGAAAAATAATAAAAATCTCGACGAAAAGAAAACCTGTTCCGACTTCTAAGAGAAGTCGGAACAACTAATAAAAGACTAATGTTTTTAAAAATACACTTTAATTTAAATATCTTTATATCCCATCGAGAACAAAGCACACCAACGTTTATTTGCAATTTAACTTACAGAGTCAAGGGAGCCCCCAGTAAGCTTCTTGATGGGATCTTCAGCACTCTTTGTCTCATCAACCCATACTTTAAAATCCCTCCTGATGTTCTTGAGGTGCGCGGTCAATTCTTCGATCATGTCGCCAATGACTTTGGGTAGATCGAACCAGTACGGCCTTTGACCTATTAAATGAGAACATCACATCAACTTCATACAAAAGGAAACACAGTAATTTACAAAGGTGACTGATTCTCTCATACTCTACTGATCATTAACCTCTCCTTAACATACCTTCCTTGAAGAAGTTTGCTTTCTCCACCTCTTTCTTAGCTTCAACAATTGCATCAATGGCTGTTTTGATACTGTTAAAAAGGAAAATACAAAATAGGTCAAAACAAGGCATTGTTTTGAAATTCTTTGTTGACTTACACACATTGTTCCAGTGTGTTCACCAGTGTAGAAGAAGATTTTTTTTTCTTAGGTGCACAGAACAAATGAATGTCCACAGAGGGTGTGTAATAACAGAGCTATGTGTTTCCGTAATGGTAACTGACAAGAGCAATAAACTTAGATAAAATAATCTTTATTAAATCGTTGGGTACACACTGCCAATAAATATTAATGCGACTTGGCCTCTAGCTATCGGGCGGTGTCAGTGGTCTAGTGGTATAAAATACGTCTGCTCTAGTATGGTAAAGGTCTCCAGTTCAAATTCTTATACACAATGTTGTTCACAAGACTCGAGAATATACTTATTATGCAGTGCTTAAGACGCGGGCTTATAGATTAATCACAAGCTTTAATGTTTCAGAGGGCAGTGATGACATTGTTTTATCCGAGTACTATTCTAATGTATTTCTCTCTAGGGGAAAGTTGATCCGTTTAATTCGTTGACTTTCATGACTCACTTGATAATTCCCTTGAATATGTCTCCAATAGCTTTTAGTGGTGACTTGAGCAAATCTCCGATGATATTAGATATACTCGTGATAGATATCATAATTTGTTCGGCCGCCCAAGGTAGCGTCACAGTAATAGCCTCATTAACAGCCTAATAAAAAAGTTATAATAATAATTCAAGAAACAAGCAACTAGCCTTTTTTCAATATCAATATTTTGAATTAATATATATAAATAGTTTTTTACAATTATTTGGTTGTAAAATTCGTCAGAAGCTAAGTTGGGAAAAGGAAGACATAAAATTAAAAGTCCTGTCATAATATTGAGATCGTTGACTGCCTTCTTTAAACCTAGCTCTGCGGCACAAACTCTTGGTGGCGCACTTTACTGTCTATCGCCAGTAGTAGTGGGCACAACTCTCCGACTGTGAAGACGTGTGGACTCGAGCAGTGAGTTTGGTTGGAATAAATATTGTCTTCTCCTTTTCTTATTACTGAAATATCCAAAGAACATTAAGAGCTCACTCCGCAGTGAAGTTAATAACGAGAAGTTCTCTCAATCAACTAAGCGAAAATAGTAGTCCCGGTCAATTTCCTACCCCCCCCCCCCCCAGTAGAAGTTAACATTAAAAGCAGGACAGTTCTTTTCAGAACCATGTGGACTCCTGAAATCAAAAGTCCTCTCCGCGGCAGTAGAGTAAATAGCAAGACATGTTCTCAAAGAACAAGTCTACACAACAAAGCAGATATAATAACACATAGTGTCACCGCAAACTGAATATTAGGCTTCATTAATGCTACTGTCATTTTGAATCTTAGCCTTCCCCCAACAGACAAAAAAGAAAAAGAAAAAGAAGAAGAGGAAGATAAAACAACAACAACAAAAACAAAAACACGTCACTACGAGTAACTTACCTGGTAGAACTCCATGACGTCCGTTTTTATGTCGCTGAATAATTGAGCTGCCTTGTTGACCACCAATATCACGTCACGAATAGAGGGCGGGAGTTGATCCGGATCAAACTGCGAGAGTCTAGCAACGGCATTAGCCGACACTGACCGCATATTCTGGAAATTGAAAAAATATATTAAATTTAAATCAATTACGTGAATAGAGGGAACGGTGTTTATAAAACAAAACTAGATGGTTGATTGAGTAACTCATAATAATATCTGTATAGGCTAACAAGTAAGTGGTCAAATCTTAAATTTTAAAGTAAATAAGAATCTTTATAGTTAGTATCTGTTTCTATTTTTTTTTTTCGAGATATGAAAGAAAGATTACCTACAAATTTATTTGTAAAAAAACCCAAAAAGCTTTTCAGCCGTTCCAATTTAGTTCCACATGCTATCACGAATGTAAACTAAGTTTTCTACAATATGGACGATGTAATTTAAAATGACCAACATATTGGTTGTGCCGTCCATGTGATCAGGTGACATCTAATGTCTCTTTCAATTTACTTCAGGAAACACTAACACTGATACGGCTCGGGATATTTTCAAGTTCCTCAACAAAGTTATCAAATAGTTTGCTAATGCTGGTATCTCCGTTGAAGAGGCCGACGACGATGTCCACCGCCCGCACAATGTTTCCAACCACTTGCTGGATGAGTATATCGTAGACTTTCACTAGGTCACTGATGCGATCAACCCCAAACTCCTGATTGGTGTAATGCAAAAATAATTGATTAACTGATTTTACAGGTAATTGTACATGGACAATAATTATGACTGAAACACTTGACATTTTAGTTAATTTATTGAGAACCTATATTCATTGGCTATTTCATTGGCTTAAAAAACTGGCGTTTTTCTGATAACGCCATCAAGGATTTCAGGTAGTTGATTCACAATCTCTGCGTTGCTCCATTAAATTAATGACAGTTGCAGCAGATCTGAAAGGGACAATACGATCGCTGAACTTGAACTAAAAAGAAAAATTTCGTAGTATTCGTAGTAGCTTTCGAAAAAAAAAATCCGATGAATCTGAAACCTCAATCCTCTTCCGTATGACATCACCCAAGAAAAAGTGTACACTTGCAAATGGCTGTTTAAAAAGAAAAATTTAAACGGTGCATTCGTAGTAGCTTTCGAAAAAAAAAATCCGATGAATCTGAAACCTCAATCCTCTTCCGTATGACATCACCCAAGAAAAAGTGTACACTTGCAAATGGCTGTTTAGCTAGTAACATTTATTAAACCATTGTATCAGCAAGGAGAGTGAAAAATGAGATGTGCATACTCAAACGGCCGTTGCATTGTTATTCGACAAGCATGGCTGCCTGTCAACAAGGGTTTTCTTTGCCAACATGCTGCTGTACTTTGAAAAAAAAACTTTTAAAGGGCATCAAAAGATATTTGTCGATAGGCCTAAAACATCCATTGAGACTGCAATACCTTTGTGAAATTGCAGCCCCTTTAACAGACTTTTATTATTGATTCTTCATGAATTCCCTCCTCAGTATGACATTTACTTTATTCTCATCTCTTTAAGTATTTGTAAATATGTAACTTTTTGTAATTTACTTTTCTTTGCCATACTGTGCAATAAATGAACCTGAAACCTAAACATATTCGAAAGGTTTCAATACTCAGGCTTACCTGGAAGATATTTAAATTGTACTCAGCGTGTCCGTTGAAACAGAAGCGTGCTCTTGCGAGATCCACTTTATGTCCGACGAGTCCAACTACAACCGTTGCGTAAGCCTCATCCAGAATGTCTACACGAAGATGACCACTGAGTGGAGCTGAAGAAATATCAAAAAGAAGTTTAAAAATATTGCAGTAAAATTTACCAGACAAACATAGTAAGCGTCAATTATAAACTTGTATATTCGTATTGACTAACTTTTAAAAATGAGACAAACACACAAATATAGCGGCCAACGGTGACCCTAGTTAAACAAATACATAATTTCATGGTATTGACTATGTCAAAATGGACAAGTTTGCAATATTTTTTATTAACTTAAAGTGGGTTTATAGCGTCAATTCCCACGCGGCCTTCAAAATCCAGTAGTGATATCAAAGATGAGTTAACATACTTACTGATGATTTTACGAACTTAAAATATTATAAATTTGTTTAAAGCCCGCGTGTCACGAATCTTAAAAGGCCGATGTCACGATTGTTGCTACGTGAAGTCAAAAACATGAAAACAACGACTGACTATTAAGGTCTAGTACCTAGAATCGCATGCTGTTCTATTGCGGAGTCGCGCACGGGGGACGCTACGTGGCAACGATCGCTAAAAAACACGAATTGTTTACCACCACTGCTTGTATACAACTCGAGAAAGATGTCCGGCTCCAGTTAGGAATATTGGAATATCAGTTTAGACTCAGACAGATTCAGTGATATTTTGTGGTAGCATCGGGCGAGGATAGTGACAACGTTGAGCCCGACGATGAAGAGGTGACTCGCGGTGATTCAGATTCAAGCCACTGGCAAAGCCGCCTGTAAACAACGGATCGAACACAGAGCGAGGCGGATGCTTGCACTGCTGGCGACGACCGTCGATGTCCAGGACGATGACCAACGAACTTTTAAACATGTTCTTATTCCTCCGTGCTTTAACCAACTCTGACTGGTAAATTTAATGTCATTTATCATGATAAATACATGTGCATTACAGCCTAGTTTCCTTAAAAAGTGTGATGTGAGAAAGCAAAAGAGGAGTTTACCGAACTGTCCAGATTTCAGGCTACACATAATGTTTTTTTGTGTTTGATTAGATACTATGTATTTTAAGAAAGACGTTGCTGGTGTTGTACAATTGTACCACCATTAAACGTTTATAATATACCTAATATCACCGAACAATATTATTTTTCTGCAGAAATGTGTGTTTCACATCATAGAACATCCTTGGAGGCCTCATAGGAGGCCACTGCTGTCTCAATCATGACACTCATGAGACACCCTACTGTAAGCACAGGCAACAGCACGGTGCTAGAGCCATTGAACGTGACCTAGCAAGGTAAGTAAGACTGAGCATAACTTTATAATTGTATATAGGCCATGTAGGGAAAATAAATACGATTTAGAGAATGCCACTTGAACGAGACTTTTTATCAAGATAAGTCCCTGCGCATCAGCCAAGCAGGTCTATTTGGTGCCCCCCCCCCCTTATAAAAAAAAAAAGAAAAATCTGTGAGTGTAGTTCCTTCATTAATTGTTGCTAACTTCACCTTTCCCGGTCAGACTGGCCAAGTTGGAAAAAAAAACTTTGTTTGATTAAACTCTCAATTTTACCCAACTGTATGCTTAGGAATAAGTGAGTAACATACTAATTAAGTAACATAGTTCATAGGCCTTTAGTGTTTGTATTGGGAATTATCTTAATTAGTGTGACATCCATCACATTGTTACATGGGTTTTTGATCTGTTCAGACATTTTTGAAAACTACTCAGAATGGAGAGAAATAATTTTGTCACATGCAGTAACACATGCAGGCCATATTACATCACTTTGCTAACTGACATTTTGAATATTGTATGTAACGGAGCAACCAATGCATTTCTAGAAGAAAGAAAAAATCCGTGTAAACTTCCTTGTATTGACTTGAATAAAATTTGTCAAAATAAATTGTCCAGAAAACTTTGAAAAGATTTTTTGAAGGACTCCACCATACTCTCAGTGTGTTTAACAAGCAAGTTAAAATAATAAGTTATAGATAAAGGATGTGTAAGCTCCATAAGCTGGAGAAAGGAAACCTCCGAAGTGTGTTTCCTTGGAAGACAGTTTTATGAACGGTAGTATGGGTTTGCAAAAGAGAGCACGCAACTGATTCGGAATAGAATCAACCGATCCTTAACTGGTCAAACAGATACTTTTCCCGAAGCCTCTTCAAAAGTATTAATATATTTTGTTGAATGGATACTTAATGCGTTTTGTGACATGTTTAGGTAAACTTAATAACTTCTTTTGTTGTAAGATGTCAAACAGATTGCAAAAAATAACAACGCCAAATTAAAAAGTGATCCAGAATTGTCCAACTGGCTGTATTACACGCTTTGTTAGAAAAGGACTGTTGGAAACAGTACAACGGTGTAAGCGTGTGCGTGTGATGAAGTGTGATGAAGTTCTATTCGTTTACTTGTTTTTATGCATCAATTTGGCCTCACCTATTTTGATATCGAGCTCATTTCTGATAGTTAAACCAAATTCTGCTCCGGTTGCAGAGCTCCCAATGAGCCTTTTCCACTGAAACGCCGGGCTGGCCAGCTTGAACTGAATTCCCTCCCAGAGTCCACGCCGTACTCGCCGTCTGGACGGTGAACTTGCTCCCTCAATGACAGTTAACTGTGATGAGTTAGAGATCATGTATCTGTAAAGGGTAATGCAATATAAAAAACAATTTGAACATTGAAGTTACAATTTTCAAGGAGACTTATTATCAGCAGGAGCAGCCGAACAGTTAATTTTACAAACCAGAGGGTCGCTCCGTTACGGTCAAAGGTAAACAATTTGGTTTAATAGAATAACCGGTGTTTTGATCGAACATCACTACTTTTTGTCCAACATTGAAAGTTTGATACTTGTTGAACGACTACCAATAATGAATGTTGTTTATAACGACCCAAATATAACTGCATGTATACCTTCGACGAACATGTTTTAAACAACTTGCAATGGATATTATTATGTTATATATTGAACTTGCTTCTTCACTAGTAAATTGACATTCGAGAAAACCCCTTCACCTACTGTGTTTAATTACTGCGCGTTTCTATGAAACACCTTAAACTTGTTTTCTACACAATTAATTTTAGTTTGTTTTAACCCATTAAAGGTATTGTACACTTTTGGTAACAGCTCAAAATCAGTGTCCACATTTTGTGTGATTAAACATATGCATGAACAAACAAACCTGTGAAGGTTTGAGCTCAATTGGTCATCGAGGTCACGAGAAAATAGTGAAAAGAGATCTTATGTGTTTTCTGTTTTTTCAAATTATCGGGCGCGATAATTACTATTGTTTTACTCGTTTCTCAGAAACGATAGCATTTTAGGCAGAAATATTTTAAGGAACCCTTTCTACCATTACTTACTTTAAATCATGTAAGTTATGTGTGAATCTGTGAACATTGTGTTTTTCGATCTTACCAATAGTGTACAGGGCCTTTAAGTTAAATTACTTACTCTTCTGGATTTATAAACTTTGAGGCATGTTTATAGACACCGTTTGGATGATTTTTGTAAAGCAATGATGCCTCGTATCGAACATGTTCGTCCTCATCCTCATCGAGGGCTGACTTAAGGAGGATACCTGCCGCCTGCAAAGGATCCCCAAAATATCGTATTTAAATGTTGAAACAATCGTTCATGATAAGTTTTTAGGTTTGAGAATAAACCCGTGTGGTTCGAATTTGAGACACATGTTTGCTACCAAATGTCATGACCAGGATAAAATAAAACTTCTCTACCTTGTCGTGATGGTATTCTCTCATAGAGTGTAAAGCAGCTCTTTTCAGCAAAGGATGGGTGGTGGTCGAGTTGGTATAACTATGGATGTGAGGAAAGGAACGATGGAGGGCGGCGTTGCCGAGAGCTTCAATGCACGCTACCTTGTTGTGGTGGAATTCATCCCGATCATCTTCGGAGAAAGTTGTAACAGTATTACTGTAGCTCCAAGGATCTAGTGATTCAAAGAAGGTGTAAATACTGATAAATAATAAATTTACTGTAAATACTAATTTGCAGTATTTCAGTGGGGTGAGAGAATTCAAACTAGAGTGTGGTAATTTTCTTGTTTGTACCGTGAACACCAAGTTTGTCCTCAATCTTCACAACGATCGCCTCAGCCTGGGATTTGTACCCAGCAGTCCACAGGTTACCAGCTAAGGCACCGAGTACCATCACAGCAACTCGCTGTATCTCCGGGTCACGTAGTGGCTCTGAAAGAAAATTACAAAGCTGTGAGTCTGAGATGCTTTTTCCGGAAAGATTTTGAAGTCTAACCCCGGACTGTGAACGAACACCAATCCTCAGAAGTCTGAGAAACGATTAATGCATGCGTCGTTTTTTAGATTCAAATATTTTATATTATAACACCTCTTCCTTTAATTCTATCTGTTGATTGGCCTAGAGCGTGTCAAATGGTGTTGTGTATTGTTTACTCTTGTTCACCGACCAAACGAACTATTCAACGAATTATTCAACGATAGCCTAGCGACCGATGTACTAGTGAATGGATACCCTGGTACCCTGACTACATTGACTTCAAACATTGATTTAAACGAGCTGCTTGACAACCTCGAACCCGGTGTGATGAACATAATGTGTGCATTTGAAATACGGTTTAGAAAACGAACGTACGGCAGTAGTCTGGTACCCTCTTATTTTGTCAAAACTCAGTATTTCAACATTATATTTTACAGTTCTTGTTTGACGATTGATTGTCACTTATGTAACGTTTGTGTGAATTAATTGTATTAAAGTAAACATATAGAATCAAAGGAAGATGAGTTATAAAACAAATATTAACTGCTTCGCCTCTGTAAGATAGGCTGCTCCGGGGATCACCTCGAGTGACTAGTTTTACTACGCCTCTCGAAGCAGTCAATATTTGTATACTATCAACAGCTGCTGTGCTTCTTACCAAGTAACTATTTATGGTTATTAGTTTGTGGTGTATTTACCGACCTATACCCTACCTTTTCTGATGTTTCTCTAAGCAGAGCGAGTACGGTACCGATATTTTAGTGTTGATGTAAATGCATAATGGAAAACGCGAATGAACAAGAATGGCTCACCTGGAAAACGCAGAGGGTTGAAAACAATGTCCTCCAAGGTTTCTAAATAATGCTGTGGACGGGAAAAAGGTAAATTGGACACTTATAGTTTGCGAATAGAACGTAATTGCAATGGACTTAGCGCAAGTTAAATAAATGTGGCTAATTTCATTTTTTTATTTTTTATTTTTCACTGGAAACATTTTGAGCTGCCGTTCTGTAAAAGCAAAACGACATTACCGTTAGTCGAAATTTGCCATCTATGTCACCTTGATAACAGACTATCAAACGAGGCGGATATACCTTCGATATAGCGCGAGTGAATCCAGCAGACGCGATAAGTAGTCTCTCCACAAGGTCTTTGTTTGGTTCTGGAGACAGAAGGACAAGATCTGCCAAGAGAGACTGTGAGGAGTCGGTTTCCAGCGCGGATACAGCATCTAACATACTGAGTCTGTCTGCCCTGTCACGGTGCCGTCTGAAAGAGAAGAGAGATAAAATTAAATGTGTTACTTTTAACATGTATGGCAAAGATAAAAGTGGATAATAGACTAAAAACAAAGGCATTGTAGCACCGCGAGTTCATTTTGTAAATTGTCTTTTGATATTATAATCTATTGAATGTAATGTAAATAAATCACCGACCAAACGAACTATTCAACGAATTATTCAACGATAGCCTAGCGACCGATGTACTAGTGAATGGATACCCTGGTACCCTGACTACATTGACTTCAAACATTGATTTAAACGAGCTGCTTGACAACCTCGAACCCGGTGTAATGAACATAATGTGTGCATTTGAAATACGGTTTAGAAAACGAACGTAACAGCAGTGGTAAATTGCCTTTTGATATTATAATCTATTGAATGTAATATTAAATAAATTGTGTTTGGAAATTAATTAAAATCTTGTTTATATACCGTACTTACAGCTTTGTCATTTTGATTGGTTGAACACGTCACGTGTCACACTTTATTTTGCCATGTATACTATTACAATACTCCAATATTTAGTGTAGGAGTCATATATTATACAAACAATGTATGCATATGAGTACAACTTAGCGGAATATATTAACCACGAGGTGAAATCTGGACTGTTTCCCTTTCTCTAGGCGAAGCCAGTAGTACTGACGCATACAAGTCTCAGTACAAAAACTAAAAGCTGAAAGAAGCACCTGAAAATCGGGTTTCTTGATTCATATCATTGTATTATTTTTGATTTTTTTTAATGCAAATACCTGGAGAGTGGAAGTTGATACAAAGGTTTAACAATCTCAGCAAATTTCTGTCCATCAATTATACATCTCAGAGTACGCACAAGATCCTGGTAGCAATGACTCCGCTCATGAGATCCTGCCGTAGAACAACATCATATAATCACCTCGGTTGATTATTAGACAAAAGTCAATTCTTAGTACGAACCACAAGGAAAACTGACTTGTAAACGTTATATAATTTTGGGTTGAACTAAAGACAAATGTACTATAGCGGGACTTGAAATGTTTACAAAATAAAGGATACCGCTAACAGTAGGCTAGATGGCTCAGTTGGTAAAGCGCTGACACGTTAATCCAGAGTGAGGCAGAATCAAGTCTCACTCTAGTATTTTTTTCTTTGTTTAACCTTCGAAATACTTGCTCTAAAAATCAAACGATCCCTGCGTGAGACAATTATCTCAAAAGTATGTCTCTACACAAATAAAATGTACGCGAATCTCTTGTAGGACAACGAAGCAAAGGTGCAGATTTTCAGGGTTTTTCTTTTTTATGAGCAAGAGAGAGCACATTGATTCTCAATTGGTACTTATCTCTATTTTTGTAGGGAGCACGGCTCTGGCCACGCTCCAAATACCAATCATTAGGGAGGGATAGTGTCATAGAGCTCCCTGTGAGTTTTGTTTTGTATATCATCTTTTTATTAGAGAATTGTAATTTTTAGGGCTAGTTGACTCGGATTTTGTAAACTTGTATGTATGTAGGTGATGTAGCCAGCTTCGTGTTGACCTTTGCCCTTTACACATGTGACTGTGCTGTACTATTTATTTGTATCATGTGCCATTGGAGGATTGAAATCAGTTCAAGTGCAGCAGATCACTTTGTAGTTTAGACGTCATCATGTGGGATTTGCTTTTGTTGTATTTTGGTGAATGGTCGTCCTTTTTAATTAAAGGGAAAGCCTTCCTTCCCGTGCATCTAGCTAAATATCAGGTTTATTGGAACAAGAAGGTTTCTGAGCAAAATTGTGTCATTTGAGATTGGTTTGCGGCTGCTATCCCTTAATGAAAGAGTTTCGGTTACTAACACAATGTTTCATCATCTTAAACAACATTGATTACTTTACTTTGTTTTTAAATATCGGTCTACACTTATTATTTACTTTAATTTAGCCCACTTTACATGGAGTACTATGAACATGGCAGCTGGGCTCATATTTACAAACCTTCAAGTGGCGCGTTCCTCATACACGTCAGGTTACCATACACCATATCCTTTATTAATGTAATGTCATCGGTCAGGTGTTGGCTGTTTGGAAACTTTATCAACAAGGAAAACAGAAGAAAAAACATATATATAAAGGGCCCAATAAAGTGGTCAATGATTTGCCACACAAGCCATTTCCAAGTTTCCTTTTGCAACAACACTGGTGAATGTTGTTTTTAAAATATTAGCATAAAGGGTGCAAGGGTTTTTCATTTCCTGATTTTAGCTTATATAATACATTTGTGTGTTTTTTTTACAAGAGAACACAACATGTCTGAACGAAAATGACAATTGTGGTAGAGTTCTAATGAAACTAGGGCTAAAGTGCTTCACAAAACTCAAATATAAACCCATTGAAATTAAATTAAAATATATAAACGACATTGTTCTTGTCATGAAATGACTACTGCTGACCGATAGGTGACCACTGGCAAAAATTCGTATACACCCGAAATGGGGCTCGAGCCATTGAAGATTTGACCAGGTTGAGTAGAAAAAGTAGAAACATTCTGAAATTTTTCGTCAAACGTCCACTACCGACCACCAGATGTTCATTGGCTAAAGTTTAGACCATCCCTAGATAGGGCAGTTGTCAAGGTTTAAGTTTGGTTAACGATTGCCAAACAGTTTAGGCGTTATATCCTTTTCCAATCGGATTACCTGACCGTTTGACCAAATAAAGAATTATACTGTTACAATAATATCAGCCTGCTTTACATGCAGGGCTGATATAAAGAAAGAACGAAAGAATTATAGTATTACAACTATATTAGCCTTATTCGCAGGGCTAGTATATAAGTTTATATTTGTCGCAGCTATGTCGAATTATTTTTTGCACAAGACTTACCTTAACTATCTGAATTGTATCTGTCACAAGATCTCCATCAGTGGGCGGGGCCACGGAAGGGGAGTATATCTCACGAACGAATGTCAGCTGCCCATCTGAAACAGTTCGCATCTCTGGAATATCTGATGATATAAAGACGATGGACAAACTTACTTAATTGGCAGGACGTATTTCGTGCGTAAAATCAAACCCTAGAAGATATTATACGAATCATTAAAAAAAAAAGAAAAAAAAAAAGAGACTTATACTAAATATCAGTATTTAGTCATAAAAAAGAAATTTGCTTAAACCCCCCCCCCAAAAAAAAGTCTAGACAATTTACCAAACCCTTCTTTGTCTGTATTGTCCTGAAACTGATCCTTGAACCTGAAAACAGAAAAAAGCGACGATACAATAAAACATGAGAAGCAATGGGAAAGGAAATGTGTCTAAAGCATAAGTGTATTAATTAACCCTGCGAGACACAAATATATTTACGCGTGTCTCCGAAGGTGCTCAAGCGGTAGGCGTTTTATGTTGGTGTAAATAACTGTGTTTGGGGGCACACACCTTGTTCTAATGGTCTGAACAGATGAATTTAAGTTCACTGAACACACACAACAAAGATTTTAACATTCTGGCAATTGACACATTGGTTCACCACTGATTTGCCAAAGCATGTCGAAATCCGCGATTTGCCAAAAACTGCACAAATGAATGCCGCCTTGGCTCCACCCACATTTGTGACAACTGGCCTACCCGGTGAATGACCTCTCGGGCAAAATCGGTTCAGCCACTTTGTTAAGGACTGTTCAGGGTTGGATGAAAATTGATTTCAGCGAAATTGAACAAAAAAAGTGTTATAATTAACAATTTTTTTTAAAAGTGCCTACGGCGTGAGCACATTCGGTTCCAACAGGGTTTTAAGGAATTGAAATTAATGTTGGGCATGTTTACGTATTCAAACCAAGGACTTCAATAAAAGGGATCCGGGACAAACAGGGACAGTCCTCGCTTTGCTTTTGTGTAACCCCCCCCCCCCTCCCTGTCTAACAATGAAAGAACGAACCCTTACCCTCGGCTTATACAATTTCCGTCACTCATCTGCAAGACTTACAGGCATTTCAGATTAACGTTTTGATTTGCTTTCGGTAGGTGGTGGTTATACAAAAAAGTCTTTAAAATGCACCCTGTAAAAGGAAAACGTTTGGGCGGACTGTGCAGACTCTACGATGGCAATGTGCATATTTACATTATCTTTGTTGTTTTCAAGTAATATGTTTTCCCCGTGCACGGTTAATTCCGAAATAAAATCATTTTGCTTACTCCTTTGGTGATTCTCTTGGTGCTTCGAAGTGATCCAGGATCTTTACGAGAGTCGGTAGCTTCATACCAGGATGGTAGTGAATTTCCTGTTAAGCCAAATACTTTGACATAAGCAAAGCAATAACAAACGATTCTCAATAAATTTCCAGTTGTTTCGTTCACCTGTCTCAATTATGATTTATTCTTGAAGTCTTCTCAGTCTTAAAGATTAGCATCCTTTTTAGCGTTTTTAGCATTTGTTTTAATTTTTTTGAGACAGCCACTACAAGGTGAGGGCTTCACTTAACTTATTTGAGCTGTCAACCCAAATCTGCTGTCACCAGCTGAGTCACGTTGTCACCTACTCATGGGGCTGAAACAGGGTTATACCTCCTTCACAGTCTGTAAGGATGTAGGCATGGGTATCATTCACTAGGAGCCTTCCTGGTAGAGCAGAATGCACTACCTTCCCAACTTGGTTGAGTTTAAATATTTTGAACGTATGGTTTAGTTGCATGAAAACAAAAATGTTTATACATATTGACGTGCCATTAGACTGTTTTACAACAACGGAATGAATGCATCTGCACGAAGGAGATGAAATGAGACATCGTTAAAAATACTTTTGACTTCATTCTTATTTTGAAGATCGACAGAGGTCGCCCTTGACATGCCTGTCAAACGGCACGGCCATACCTTTTGATGTTTGGATTTCCCGTACGGTATCGGGTGTGTTCGTCTGGTTTTTGTGAAAACTATGATGCCATCGTTGTCTGGTGGCATTCGGGCAGTGTATGAAGACTCGTGGTGACCCTCGTGACCTGTTTCGTTGCAATCGTAGCTCCACTCAGGCTGCCCATCAGTCTGAGTAAATGTATAATAATAGTAATACGCTTTTATATAATATAGCACTTTATCTTGGGGTTACTCAAAGAGCTTATCATTATTCATTTCCAGTTTTTTAAGGTTATGTAACACCTTCAAAGGGTTTACAAGGTGCTGCGGTGCACTCAGCAGCCACTGCAAGAAAAATTGGAGCAAACAAACCCCCTCTATAGCTATACGTGTCTTTTTTCCGGCTCAAAGTCTCATCCGAAGGACGAAGCAATTATGGTCAAGTGTATTGCTTGTGATCACAATTGTCGAGACCAGTACTCGAACCCACACTCTGCTAATCAAAATCACCAGACATGAGTCCATTGCGCTTGACCGCTCGGACACGACACGCTGTTATACAATATCTTTTACGAATCATTCTTAGCCCCAAATTTGGCTGTCTGTTTCATATTGCTTACATGATAACATCATGTAAAATCATATTAGATTGTAAGTTTACTGCCTACCGTGCCGTCAGGAGGATGCTGGAGGTTTGCAGCTAATAGGCTCGCCATACCCTTCTTCGTAGCTATCACGTGGTCGCCCTCACCATGTGGGTAGTACACGTGACGAATGGTTCCGTTTTCGCTGATTTCAAATGAAAACCTTTAAAAAAGAGAACATGGAAAAACCCACATATTGTATGTTGATTACACCCCTCATTCCAACAGCAAAGTCTAACAAAGTAGATGCTGATCGACTTGCATACAAGTATACACCCAATAAGAGTTCCATTGACACAAACAAAATCACTAATTTACTCTCTTTGTCAGATTTAATGGCATTCCTTATGCGAGACTCTCAGTAATCGATTATGCCATTGTAAGGTAGTTACCCGAGTCAATCCCTACATAAAAGACACGCCCAGTTTATTGCTCAAACGAAACCATAGTTGTAGGGGAAACAAACAAACATATCAACCAGTTTTTTGTCAAGGTTGTTTACCAATTTGAAATATCCACACATCTGTCTTTGTTATCAAGTTAAGTTGAAAAAGAGGTCCCAATAATAGTTCAGACAAACAAAACATAACCACCGGATGGGGATGTCTAAGCTGGTACATCGCATAATTACATATCCTGTTTCTATTTCCTTGCTCTATGAGGAAACAAAACAGTTCGAGAATTCCCCGTATAGTCTTTTGACGCCAAATTTGTAAAGAACCACGACTTGTTGTGGTCTCCATATTATTCGTATCTTAGTAACACTGGAGACAATAAGAAAATGGATCTCAGAGATAAAGAAAGCCTCACATTTACAAATGTAACCTCAACCCTTCAATTCTGTTTTAATGGCAAGTTTGGCACGATATTTACTTGACCTATTAACTCGTTTCCAACCAGACGAAATGTAAACATATATTTTTCCCTGTATTTTTCTTATAGGCCTACTTCGCATTTAAGCCATAACCTTGAGTGTCATTTTAGCCTTTTGTCTGGTTCAGCCATTTTCAGACGACAGCAATTAAGCCGGGGCCGTTGCTTTTAAGCAAGGTTGTAACGTTTTACAAAATGCACTTCACTTAAAATGATGACATTGTTTTGACTGTCTAGGGCCCCCAGTGGAACCTTCTCAAAAATTGCTTCATTTTTTAGCAAGGGACACTACTTTTAAAAAATATTGTTTTCGTCGTGTGAATAGGGCTTTACTTTTCGTAAGAAAATAATTTGGTAAGGGCCTACACAGTTTAATTGGATAAAACAACCAAGGTCTCAACAGAATACTCGAAAATGTGTGTTTGTTGCTGCACAAGATGATAATGTAATAAAGAATGCGATGGTGATAGGCTAAAGCTGATGTTAGAAGATGAATATTTCAATGGATGGCAACATATTCCAGATACAATAATGTGATTGTGATGGCGATCGGCGTATTGAATAATTGTTTACATCATCTTGACGACAAAACTTACCATCCATCATAGTTGTACTCCTCGTTCAAAAGAACTAAAAAGAAAGACAACAAAGAATACACAAATTTATTGTGTGTGAGCCTCATGGTTAAGTTTTAACTGTTCGTTCTAGATAACCTCTTTACCATTGAAAACTTAAATAATCAGCATATTAACAATTAAAAACTTAACAAAAATGTAAATTTGTTGACACTTTTTAGTAACAACTTTGCGGCAATTTTTTACCCAGAAATTTAGCTTAATCTCTGTAAACCTGATGGCGATAGTAATGATATGTCGTTCATTGACCACAAACAGGACTAGTTTGACGGTGTCACTGAATATTAAGATATTGCACCATTTGGGACTGCATATAACTGCGGGTATAACAGTAGTTTATTTGACTTTTGCGGCCTCATACAGCTGTTGCTGTTTCTTGTTTTACATTTTGTCGTCTATAGTTATATGTATTTATTGTTGTATTGACCATTATAAAATGTTTAGATTCTGTGTATTTCTGTCCATTGCGAATATGTTTTGTTTTTTGGTATGCTTTCTTGCTTTTTTTATCGTGTTTATTATTATGTGCATTCGTTTATTTATTGAACTTTTGGTGTTGTTTTGGTCGAATGAATAATAACGATAATAGTTTAACATTTCTCAACCCATATTGGCCTCTGCAAAAGTAATTCTCTTGGTTTTCAACTGCACTCTATATTATCGTCATAATGATAATGAAACTTAAAAACTAGTTCCCGAAATATAGATGCACTGGAAAACCTAGGATTTTGTTAATATTATAATTTGGAGGTCATTGGTTCAAATCCCGCTCTAGTCAACTTGTATAGGTTCAGCCCCCACCCCCTAAAAAAATAAATAAATAAAATAAAGTAATAAAATACAAAAAATCAGTAAATCACCCAGTCAGTTTCCCTTACGGTTTATAACTTGATATTGGAATAAAACAGTCACATCCCCTTGGCTGCCGCTTCACAAATTGTGTCGTAAACTTGGGTGTGATCCCTGGCTTCACGGAAGTTAATGTTGCATGACTTCTGACTGGCATGACAGACCAAAGATATAGGCAAAATACGGAAACCACCAACAAAGTGCCGGAAAGCTTAGTTGGTAGAACGCTGGCTCGTTTCCGGGGGTCGTTGGTTCAAATCCCGCTTTGGCAAATTTGTCTTTGTTCAACCTCAAGTCATCAGTTTCACTTGCGGTATATTACTTTTTTGTTTATGTAGTGATTGCTGAACTCCACCACACAACCGGAGGGCAACTGCTCCCTACGACCTTGTTTTATTATTTCTTGTTAGGGCGGATTTCTTTTAATACTACTTCTTCCACAATTAAATTCTATCTCAGTATCTTATTAACTGCTCACAAGCGTGTATAACCGTTTGTTTGCGTAATTTGTTTGTTATATTTGCCAGGGGTCTCGACGAAACTGATACCCTGCAGAAAAAAAGGATTGTGTTTTGTTTTTGCAATGTTTATTAACAATGACTGAGTTTAAAGAAACCCGCGGGACAAATCTGTCCGGCTAACTTTGTAACAAAAGTAACACATCTTGCATTAGCAATCATGTAATAAACGTCTACGTATCCCACGAAATCGATTCATTGCACCTTTGTCATGTACAACCAACACACATGCCGTGAGTAATTTGGCTGCTACAACTACGGGTACGGCTATATTTCTGCGTCATCATGCATTGAACTAGAGTACATCCTTAGCAACACCATTGGCCTTAGAAACAACCCTAACCGCAGCTTTTGCTGCCATTTCGGGCATACACTGGTGGAACATTAGGGTGCACCATATTTTCTATGGGGCCCTTCTGGCCCCTCAAAAAAGTAGTTTATTTTTGCATTTCTTTTAAACAAGCCCCTTTTCAGCGCCGTTGTTAAGTCGTTTACTATTTTTGTATAAGATAATCTGACGTGAGTGCCACAACATTAAAGGTCATAAAACTATACTTTTACTCAGGTTATTTTTAATATAAAAATTCCAGATTTCAAATGGGGGGGGGGGGGCACGGACATCAATTGGAAGGGGGGAACTCGCTTATGCCATTACGACATGGAATATGCTGTGTATCCATCAATAGTAACTGTAAACACACATGTATATCATGTCGACAAGATATTGATGCTCAAAAGAGAGAATGTCGACAGTGTTTTCGTTTACCTTGGTTGTTACTGCTGGTGATGGCCGCCGAATGAACCCGGAGGTAGATTTGTTGACATCCAACTTCGGTTCCAGGACTGTTTACCACCACGAACCCAATCTTCAAGAAGAGTGAGCAAAAACAGTTTATTACATGGACATTTTAAGTTAATACAGCATGTTGAAAAGGCTACAGCTCATTTATTCCAATGCTCAACTTGTCTATGAATACTAAAAAAAATGTTTTGCATTGCACTGCATTTTACGAAGAGGACATCAGTCAAGTCAACGTACAACAACCGAATCGGGGTTCCAATCAAAATGGGGGCAGAGGTAGGGACAACGATTAATATGGTTAATAAATAAACTTGTTTTGGTCCTGGGTCATATTATAGCCAATTGAGCCCCGGGCTAAAATCACTTGGCTGAGGCCAATCTGCCAGGGACTACTTCGACCTCAGAGCATTGTGTTGTGTGAATGTTTAACTTGGCTTATCAGTAGTTCACTAATAATAATGGACTTTACTTAGACTACAGTACTTCCTTAAATTCAATCATTTAAAGAGGGTCAAAGGGAAATCCCCTTAAAAAATAGTTTTCCAGACAAGTTTTCAGGTTTTGTCAGAGTTTGCTGTTTATGTAATATGGTATCATGACGCTTGGAAAGAGTCGTTTTTTTATATTTTAAAATCATTACCTTAGATTCGGCAAGGAGTGTCTCAACATTCTTTAGATCTGTTGATGACTGGAAACTGTAGACATATTCTGTGTCCGCCTTGAACCGGATGAAACTGGCCAGCACCGGTTCAATGGTGAATGTTCCAACACCCAAGATGAAGACCAACCATATCTTGATCATTTTGCCGCCGTACAGCTTCCCGTATGACGGCGACGCCATACTGCTGGCTGCTCGGCCAGCACTTGATGTCAATCACTGGTTAATTAATTAAACCTCTCTTACGATCTGCAAAAGAGAGAAAAAGCTACATGTTTTGTCAATATTTACAACGTACTTGGATATCGATTAGACAGAATAAACCTACGCATCACATACCTTAATGTCTTACTTTACATGTTGACATAGCCCCTGGTAAAATAATTGTAATGTTTAATATGGCCAAACCATCACTTTGCACTTTAAAAGGGAAGTATTGATTTCCGTTAATGCATATCAAGCGGAAATGTTAGACAAGTTACAGAAGTTATAATCTGATTCAGATCTCTCGGGAGTCAGTAGTATCTTGCACTTTTTATTGTAGTTTATTATAAAAAAATGAGAGTGATATGACACATGCTGTCGATGAAAAAACAAATATATTTTGAAATCAAATATAAATCAATTTGGCATTTTGCAAACGCTAACTTTTCTGGACTCCTTGACAAAATTATTAGCTGCACACACAAAATAAAAATAGAAACTAAATCAAAATGGAATGTAGTTTTTAGTTACATGTACTTTCACTAGACTAAAAATGTCTCCGAATTAAAAGATCTGTTTAACACACTAAAACGAGGCACGTTGTCAGCACATGCTGATCTATTTTAACATCTTCATCGTACATTTGTCAGCTCATATGTCATAAGATTGTCAGCTGGGCCTTGCCAGACGTCCTAAAGGGAGTGTCATTCAACATGAGACAGTGGTTTGGTTGGAAAGGGCAGGACAAAATTCTGCCATCGTTTACAAAACGGTCTGTAAATTGTATGATGAACTATGAAAATTAATTAATCAAGCAAACAAAAGAGCCTTAATAAGCAAAACTTGGACATGTAAACAACATACGTAGATAAAAAAGTTGTTGAAAACATACCCAAGCACGCAATGACAGCGTACCGCAGTTACGTTTGTCCCAAAGAGGTGCCTGCCTCGCTTGAGGGTTCAAGGTCTGTTTCCTTGTTCTTTTCGCTTGTCACGCATGATATTCTCAACAACAACAGCAGAAAACCCAGATGTTTCTGTTCAACGCAGTTTGTAAAACAAATCGGCAGAACCTTCTTAAAATCTATTATTGATTCAGTTCTGTAAAATTTCAGATCCGGATCTAGGAGTTTTTGTATGCCCTTATCATTCTTATACACTCACCGATCATCTAGTTATTAAAATTGCTCCCCATACCATTTGGTTTGTATTATATTTTTCAAACCAGATTGTCTGGATTCCTCACCAAAATTGTAAAACATCTCGGGAAAGTATTTACTCCATTAATTGGGAAACATTTTTGGAACAAACTTTATCCTTTTCCTAAACAGTCCATGCTCTCAATTTTGTGTCCAAACAAACTAAGTTAATACAAGTTAAGAGTATAAAAACATAATTAAACCAATTAAGAACATTTTAAAACGTTTACAACAATATGTAGAAAATAAATAAACATGAAATGAGTGACACCGTCAAATGTAAAGAATAACTACTTCATTAGGGATAACAAAATTATGTTAAAATAATGTTATTTGTTTTTATATACCATGAGCTAGTATTTCCTGCTTATTCTGTGATTTTTGTTTTTACAATTTCGGCATGCTGAAAACCGTTTAAAATATTGAGAAGGTTTTAAGCATTAATTTGTCGCGTTAAATGCATTAATGCAATAAATAAATTAAATTTCGTACCAGCGACCGCTAGTTTTTCACATCAATTTCGAAATCCGAATGAACTATATTAAGTTTACGGGAACAAGTTTACGGTAACAGGTGATCTGGGTCCACATTTATGAAGTTGTTTACCAAAACGCATATTACTGTGCTTTTTACAGCAGCAACTATAAGTGTACTAAAGCAAAACGTTCTTAATAAACGACGAAGAAGATTTGAATGTAAGTGAGTGTGTTCACAAAAACCACCGGCAAACGGACACGTTGTTTGTGCTTTGCTGCGGTAAGCCTCATTTGCCTCAGGCCGCTCCATAAGGAAGATAATAATATAATAATCATAAAATAACATTCGTATAGCGCTTTCCACAGGCGTTTCAAAGCGCTTTAGCATTGTCTGAAAAAATGTGTTTTTAACTGAGTCTTGAATGAGCTGATTGAGGATGAGTCACGGATGTGAAGAAGGAGCTTGTTCCAGCAAGTTGGTGCAGCTGAGAATGCTCTATCACCATAGCGGGTATTCGTGCGTGGACCATTGGAAAGTTGAAGATGAATGTTGGATGTTGATCGAAGGCTCATGGATGAAGAAGGCAACTTTCGTGAGATGAGACTATTGATGTATGTGGGAGCGAGGCCATATATTGCTTTGTAAACAAGGAGAAGAATTTTGAACTGAATCCGCTTGAGAACAGGTAGCCAGTGTAGAGAACGAAGAACCGGTGTAATATGTTCATAACGCTTTACTCTCATGACCATGCGTGCCGCAGTGTTTTATACACGTTGAAGTGGGGCGATGTGATTAGCTGGCAAGGCATACAATAAACTATTGCAATAGTCAAGATGGGATGTGGTGAGAGCATGGACGAGGCGCTCTGTTGATTTGACGTCAAGGTAGTTGCGGAGTTTCCCGATCTTATTAATACCAAAAGATGCTGCATGGCAAACATTGTGCAAACATACATGTGTTTATCCAACTGTAGGTGGCTGTCAAGAAGGACCACGAGGTCACATTCTAGGGTCAATTTTACAGCATTCTTACAAGACTAAACACAAAAAGTAACTAGACCTTAGGTGTTTGTGAACAAACAAACACAAAGCTGTTCCGTTTTGTTTTACTTTGATTATACCCTCAAGACACTTCACCTTTGACAGGCCTTTATTTTGACTTTGGGTGTGCCTAAAAACCTAAGCCTGATCTTCATTCTGATACTGATTTTAAACCTGACCCTGAACCTGACCCTAACTTTTACCTTCATTCTAATTTGACCAACCTGGTGAAGGATTTGTGATTCTTTAAATTTGAACTTCCTGTTTGGACCGGAAGAAAGGTCAAATTGAGGTCACTTTTTGTGTAAAATGTTGAATGAGTCTTAAGCTACAAGACGGCACAAAGATAATGAATGTTTGACATTGCTGTTCAAAAAACATGATTTTTTATTTGAACTTCCTGTTTGGACCGGAAGGAAATGTCAGGTAAGAAGAGGGGGAAAGAGGGGTGGGGGATGCTTGAACTTACTGAAAAGACAAACTAATAGGACAAAACAAACAGTCACATGATGGTTTAGTACCAGAGACCACACCAAATCCATGTGACATACATTTTACAACGCTTCTCTGCCCATTTATCTTTCGATGGCTATAGTTTCAAAATAGTCCTGCTAAAGATAATTTGGGCAGAACAGTGCATAAGGCACACGGTCTTCTTTTCGCTCACACCTTCCCTCATTTCCGTCCTGCCCCCAACCCCCCCCCCCCCCACACCTGTTCTTCTTGTGTTTTGCCCTTAACCTTTTTGCTTGCCTCCCTTTATTTATACTAAGAACAGTTCATGACGCCTCGAACGTTTTTTTTAACCCTGCGGGAACCGAATGTGCTCACGCCGTAGGCAATTTTTTAGTTTTTGTTAATTACAACACTTTTTTTTTCAATTTCGCTGAAATTAATTTTCATCCAACCCTGAACAGTCCTTAAAAAAGTGGCTGAACCGATTTTGCCCTAGAGGTTATTCACCGAGTGGGCCAGTTGTCACAAATGTGGGTGGAGCCAAGGCGGCATTCATTTGTGGAGTTTATTGGCAAATCGCGGATTTCGACATGCTTTGGCAAATCAGTGGTAAACCAATGTGTCAATTGCCTGTATGTTAAAATATTTGGTGTGTGTGTTCAGTGAACTTGGATTCATCTGTTCAGACCATTAGAATAAGATGTGTGCCCCCAAACACAGTTATTTACACCCCAACATAAAACGCCTACAGCTTGAGCACATTCGGAGACACGCGTAAATCGGTGGCTTGCAGGGTTAAAGTATGTCTTTAAATACAGATTCTCACTCGACACGGTAAGCTTTTTGAACATTTTAAGTTCGTTCCGGCTCTTATATTTTTCTTTGCATATTTGTTTAAAACTCTCGGTATGATGCATATATTGAAAACCATCAAAGTGTTTTTGGTGGTCACACATGAACTCATTTCATGACTTGCATGCACACGGATACATGTACGATTTCACTCTTCCCGAGTCTTTAACCCTCAGGGAAGCAACGTGGTGAAGAAATTCTCCACATATTCCAAATATGGTCATATTTTTTTTTCAATGGGCCCAAAAAGCCAAGATTTTCTGTAATCCTCACCCCTTGTATACACCACAAGCCTGTAGACTCCCATTGGCCAGGCTATAACCACTGCCGAGTAAGGAGTAATGAATGACAGCAGTCCCAAGGGACAGCAATGTCCTTGGGAATTGTAACTGGACATCTTAGTGAGCCAACTTATTGTGCCATTATCTCTTTGTGTCAACCCTGTGCCGCCCAGAGCTAAAACAGGTCGTAAATAACACACACTGCTGGCCCAGACAAAAGCCCTGTGGGGATTAAAATTGCTTTGGGCTTGCAGGAGGGGGTCATTGACCTACAAAACTGAGTGGTGATAAAATCCTCCACCTGGAGAACACGCGTTATACAAAAGGGCCCGCTTCTCCGTTAATGAGAGTATGCAGCACCTGTGTGGTGCCGGTCTAATCTAACTGAATCAACAATAAACTTTGGAGAGAGTTCAAATGCGATCTCTGTTTTTTCTCAGGTCTCCCTAGAAGTGCTATACTTCTGACAAAGAAAAGTGGATTAAGGGAGAAAAATGTGGTTTGTAACAATTAGATGTAAACCGTAGGAATTGCTGTCAATTTTTTTTGTGGTTTACATACCATGAATATACCAATCAAAGCTTATAAATCATGGTTTGTAAACCATGGAAATGTAATCATCATAAAACATGGTTTATAAACCATGTTTATAAACCATGCAATCTGAAGCGTCATAAAACGTGGTTTATAAATCAAGAAAAATTAACCACCTTTAAAACGTGGTTTATAAACCATGAACATATAAGCACTTTAAAAACGTGGTTTATAAACCATGAACATTCTAGCATCATGGTTTAAAAATCATGGTTTATAAACCCAGAAAATTGAAGCATCATAAAACATGGTTTATAAACCATGGTTTATAAACCATAAAAACTGAAGCGTCATAAAACGTGGTTTGTAAACCATGAAAATTTAAGCACCTTAAAAACATGGTTTATAAACCATGAAACTTCTAGCATCAGAAAACATGGTTTACAAATCATGATTTTTAAACCATGAAAAGTGAAGCATCATAAAACATGGTTTATAAACCATGACAATTTGAGCACCAGAAAACGTGTGTTATAAATCATGGTTATAAACCATGAAAAGTAAAGCATTATAAAACATGGTTTATAAACCATGACAATTTGAGCACAAGAAAACGTGGTTTATAAATCATGGTTTATAAACCATGAAAAGTGAAGCATAATAAAATACGGTTTATAAACCATAACAATTTGAGCACCAGAAAACATGGTTTATAAACCATGAAAAACTGTGTGTTCACAAATCATGGTTTATAAACCATAAAAACTAAACATAGGCTTCATTCAACCTCCTTCCCATTCTGGTCGATCACCATTACACTACAGGTAAGTGCAGAAGCGCAAAAACCGTCACCACGGCCAATTCTACGGACGGAGAAAGTTGACTATTTTTACGTTAAAAACATTTTTTCCCGTGAAAAATATGTATGCACGATGGTTCCAGTCAGTTTTAAACGTGTTTACAGTTACACTCTGATCACATCCATTGTATTTGATGGTATTTTAAGCTTGAAACAGGCTGAAGTGAGCACCGAATTTGGGCCAAGCACCGAATTTCTCCTCGGCACCAAATTTCAAAATTTCCGCTAAAGACCGTCACTACATGTCACCACTATCAGGGATGCAATAACAACACAAAGACGGCTAGTGCTTCATGCCTAACTTTAACTAAGGTTGTGTCACCTTTAATTTATGAAATTGTATTATTTTTGATAATTAATAATTTTGTTACATTCCTGGCTATATCTCCTGAGCAGAAAAAAAATCCTCAGCTCACTAATTATTAGCTCAGCCGAATTAATTAAAATCTAAAAGTGTTAAATTAGCCCATTATAATGAAGCACAAATGCAAGTGACATGCCCTACTTTGAGGAAAGTTGTGTCATCTTTAATTTATGAAATTTTAGCTATTTTTGCTCATAGAACTGTTTGTTATATCCCTGGCCATATCTCCCGAGCGTAAAAAATATTAACATTGTGTTGCTATACACGCGCTAATTTGAGACAATCTTTAATTAGTTTGGCTGAACTAATTAGTGGCCTGAGAATATTTTGCCGCTCAGGAGATATAACAAAATTATCAATTCTCAAAAATACTCTAATTTCATAAATTGAAGGTGACACAACCTTAGTTAATTCCTCCATGGACCTATTAATTGTAATAGAGTAAAACCTTCTCTAAACTTTACAAACAACATTTAAAAACCAAAATACAATGTTATAAAGTATAACAAAGGCATTTCTCAACAAAATGACACTTAAACCAAATAACTTCTCTTGTTGATTGTTGATGAAAAGTACATCAGCAATTATTGACAAAGAGAAACATTGTTGACATACAGCATGCTTGCCATGTGACAAATACAACGGCTGTCTGAGTATGCACACTCAAATATTCACTCTCCGTGCAAACACATGGGCTTAAAAATGCTTATCTAAACGGCCGTTGACTTACCAATAACGGAAGAGGCTTCCGATTTTACGGTGAAAATCTTTCGAAAAATGGTAGAAAGCGATTTATTTTGAAAGGCTGTCACAGTTTATGGTTAGTTATGGCTTATTTACACCAAAAAAAAAAGGTGATATTAGAATTAGTCCCTTGAGATGGTACCGGCAAATGGGGCTGGCTCATGGACCAAGTCAGCCGTTTGCGTAAAGAGACTCGAAGTTGGGGCAGCACCGAACAGAAACAGTTATATAACTCTGTATTGTCACGGGAAAGTAATGACACTTTCATCCACACAGATACATAAATACAATACAAATGAGGCATGAAGCTGAGGCTCTGCACGCATATGGCACATCTGTTCAAATAGCGAATAGTGTTCTATTGTCAACCTGGGAAGTGCGTACACATCTGCTGGCTTAAATTTTTAATTGGAAACCCGAATGAACCATGTCTGTAAAGCATAATTGATAAAATCAGCCATGTTGCATATTAACCCAAACGTATCATCAACAGCCCACGAGTCGAGCACAAAAAAAAAAAAAAAAAAAAAAAAAAAAACATTCTTATGATATGTTATTTTAGCTCGAACTTGTTCATGTGTACAAAAAACTATTCTACTGACAGGGAAAACATAAAAAGACTTGAACTAAATAAAATATATCTATGGTTTATGAGTCAATAACAAAATAATGTAAGGATTAGAAAAGAAAAAAAAAAAAAAAAAAAAAAAAGCTTTCAATGTATTATGCCAAGAATTGCTCAGGTTGTACCACAGAGCATAAAGAAACAAAAATGGCCGGGGCCGTTGGGCAATGACACTATAATTATGTAACAAAATATTTACATAGAGTAACTGTGTGCCAAATTTTTACATAGAGTAACTGTGTGCCAAATTCCCCGCTTGTATCCTAAAAGGCACAACCCAATCACCTACCTGCCGTACTAAATACCTTTGAATATAAGATATACATTGGTCCAAATGGGAATGAGGCACGCTATTGTAAGGCTCACTGTACAAGGTTACATTCGGACCATCTCAAGAGTGTGGATTAAACTGCAAACTTAGAGGGGTGCTAAATTGCACTACATTTGAACAGACTTTGAAACAGAGAATCAAATTTGACAACATTGGATTCAATAAAAGAAAACACGACAATCCTTTAAAATTACCCTCCTGGCCGTATTTGTATGTCTTAATGCATATTGTTTATGTTTAAAGACAGAAGAGTGAAATCATACATCTTACAAGAACAAATTGAAATTTAAGTTTAAGTCCAGCCTATGGCAACTATTTGCGCCTTACCTTTGATCATACGATTCTGAAAGATGTCCTTCAATCCACACTCAGGGTCTTGGTGGTGGTTAAACAAATATAAATCAAGAGACGTCGTCCACTGCACTAGCGTAAATGGTCTTTTTTTCCCTGCCGTGACGATGACGGGTTATAATGTTAACTTGGCACACAACTTCATCGGCGCACATTTTTTGAAATGGGCGGAGCTGGGACAATTTGTAATGCACAAACAAAAGGCATGCAGACATGACATGCGAGGCGCAGTATCACCATTGCATTACGTCACCGTCACGTCTTTCTAGTCTACTGCCCGTGATTGGTGGTTTACCCGGAGAGAGTCTGCTGTTTACCTATCCCACTCAACCGGGAAATACTGACGGTGACTCCGAGTTGCAAAAATTGACACTAATTTGTCGAGGGCAAATGCAAGTAGACGCGGTGTTGGCCGAAATACTTAAGTACCACACCAGTGTTTTAAGACAGGGACTCGATGGTACGTATTATGTTTCTTGTTTATCAGACATCATTTTAGCCTTTACCAAGGCGTTGGAGATTAATGTGGTCTTCATTTATTTATTTGTTTTCTTTGCGCCGCACAACGGCCGCCAGAGCTAGCGTGCCTTGTTTTTGCGTGTTACTGCACTGCATGCAGTACAGTATTGTCAGTACATTATTTATTATTTATTCATTTCAGAATTGAACAGATATTTAAAGGTATTGTATAGTACAGTATAGTATTGTTATGCTATGCGCCCGCTCTGGTGTGCGCACGATGCTGCGTATACTAACCGAATCAACGCTTTGATGTCTCTGTGTTTAAAGCCATGAGGTCATTTCTATAATGCGCATATGCATGCGAGATCCAGCTGCGGCCGGCTACTGCATGCATACTGCACTGGCACGCCGTGGATCTGGATTAGCTGATTGATGTGATCATCCAGTGTTCTGTTTAATCAAAGAGTAAAGGAATTCAAAAATTTACAGGATGCAGTCACACATGATACATGTGAAATAGAGTTTTAGCTGATAACCTTATTCTAGTAAGCTTATTTTTAGTTAATAGCTTTGGTGCTTAAGCAGTCTATAACATTTGGGCATGAAGGCAGCTTTTGGACCGGCGCCGGCGGCCCGCAATATAAAAACATGGAGCAAGTGCAATAAACTGTACCTCAAAGATAAAACAACCAACAACGATGGGGTATTGAGGTCTATGTTTTGTATAAATCACCCCATTAATGATTCAATCACTGTTGTTGCAAAATGAAGGTGGGAGATGGCCAGTCCCGTACGCCGTTAAAAAAACTTACATCTTCAGAAAAAGCGTCTTCCTGATGGAAAATGGTGTACAATATGCAACAATTTGCTCCTTTTATCCTGCCCACATCGTCTAACTCGAGACCGGTCTCGGTCTCAAGACCGGTCTCGAGACCATTTTTACTGGTCTTGGTCTTGGTCTCCCCACCTTGAGGTCTCGGTCTTGGTATCGGTCTCGGACCAATGTGGTCTCGAACATTTGGCTGGTCTCGGAACGAGAGTAATGCACTGTCAAAGCGGATATGAGGAATGGATCGCACCTAACAGCCGCACAGTCTTGAACGTACAGCCCATGTTTAAAACGAACGCAAGATTGCAACGGAAATGCTCATGTTGATTACTGCAACAATGATGTGCATGTACTACTCGTTAATAATACCACTATCGCCGATATAATAACCAACCTTGTATCCAAATTGAGCATTCCAGACACACGTTGTTGTATTTCCACGTATATGTGTTAAGTCTATCTATAGAGAGTCGAGGTAGTCACTGGTTCGAGCATGTTCCCGAAAATCACCACATGCGCCGCTCCGCACATCGTCGTCACTGTGTCCATACCGATCGTGGAGAGTGCTGTATGTACAACTATTCCTGCCTACAGGCATATTATTTACTAATCAGTGTGATTGACGATATTAATGATGTCAAGTAAATTTAATAAAATTTTGATTTAAAGATCACAAGGAGTGTGATGGGAAAGGAAAGGGTAAGAAACACTCCACAGTGTGTGTGTTTTTTGTCCGGCGGGAAACCCAACCAGGATTACTGAGACGTTGGGCACAAGCTCTGCTTTCGTGTGTAAAGGAAAAGTGAATCATACATGTAGCCTTGTGTAAACAGACCATTAAGATGAGACTAGTGTGTCCACAAGAAACCATTTTAAAGTTTTTTTTTGGTATAAACATCATATAGAGTGTTTTTTTAGCACATAAAAGTATAATACCGGGGCTCACTCAAAATGTTCAAAAAGCTTTAGTTATAGTATTTATAAAATTCTTCCCTTGTTAATGGAGAATCAAGTAGGCCTATGGAAACTAAAGCTTCAAAAAACGTATGAGGCGATATGTGTATAGTTCTTAATAGAGAAGGAGGGTGTGTGGTTAGGTGGAAGGGCAAAACCAGAAGGGGAACAGGTGTTGGTAGGGGGTGGGGTCTGTTTTTGGGTGGGAGACAAGTGTCTCCTTTATCCAAATACTCAGGGAAATGGTTAGAACAGAGTTAATTTTTAATGTTTTTATGTAACCACATGAAGAAAAGAAAGGTTTTTTTTTTTAAGAAAAAGGGGGTTGGGGTTGGAAGGGGAAGGGGTTGTTGGAACTCGCTTAAAAGAACTTTTATCCGGTGATAATAATTATGTTGAGACACTTTTTTTTAAAAACCTTTAATGGAATGGCTCAAAACATATTTTCAGTGCGTTATATAAGCTGCACTTCATCAGTCACCATTTTAGCTTATGTATCCTTTTTATGAAAGTTTTGCACCAAAGTTTTTAGTATACGTAGTCTCGTCCGGATACAAACCCTGATCTTTCTTTAATTTAGTGTACCGGCAACTGTTGTTCCTGTAGTAATTCAACCTTGCAATCTAGCCCGAATTATTTGGTCTTTTATGTTCTTTTGTCTTTTATTATAAATAGTAAAATAATTGTGAAGGTCTCGAAGTCTCGGTCTCGGTCTCGGACCCTCTGGTCTTGGTCTTGGTCTCGAATTTATGGGTCTTGGTCTTGGTCTTGGTCTTGCACTTGCTGGTCTTGGTCTTGGTCTTGGTCTCGGGTGTACTGGTCTTGACTACAACTCTGCTGGGAACCTGCGTTTACCGCCCGAGTTCAATTACGGCCATCTTATTACGTGATGATCAAATTTCAGCCGGCATTCTGAATGGCTAACAAAATCGCTCCCGCCCTGTCGACTACAGACCCAGAACATACACGTGCTTTTTGTGCGGCATTTGTTCGTCAGTGTCCACACCCATACTGCTCGTAAGGCCCAGATCGGGATCAGTGTGCACGTAACGTCGGAAGTGGATTAAACACGCCCATTATTTTATGCCAAGTGGCCTTTTTTTGGCAAAGGTCATGGCACATCCAACAAAAGCATACTTTATAATTAAAATTGCCTGTTAATATTTAAGATATCAAGGTTTATTGAGAAAGTGTTTGTTTTGTTCATAACCCGGCTACATGTCAAGTTTTAGTTAATACTCTTGCTTCACTCGGTGCACTGTGTCTCTGTGGTTTCATGACCTGGTTTTGTGATCCTCAAGAGTGAGTGTTCGCCTTGTGCAAAAGGTTTTTCCAACGGTTTCAGGTACTAGTGGACATCAAACATAACATATTAAAAGTCTAAGAAAATCAGAGTACCGGAAAGCTGTTTTTTCAAAATGGCGTCCAAGATGGCCGCCAATATCCTAAAATGATTATTAGTCAATCATTATTCACCCTACAGTCATAATGTTGGTGCCTATCCCCAGGTTTTAGGGGTCAGAGAACTCATTGAGACCAACAAAAGGGTAATTGAGTGATCAGGTAACCTACAATTCCAAGATGGGGACTAATATTGCCGCCAATACACTAAAATGGCTATAAGTCATTTCATATTTACCCCTGGAGTTTAATTTTTGGTGTCTATGGATCAAGAAGCCCACTTAGACCAATTAAACTTCAGTGAGTAATCAGGTAACCTAAAAATCCAAGATGGCGCGCCATGGCGTCCAAAATGCAATCGAAATGGCTGTAAGAGTTTGTCTTCTAACCCAAGTTTTGTTGTATGATGGAAGAACTATAGTTTAACTGCCAGACATATATATCACGGTATACAACCACCGTGGAAGAGGGAGAGGGGTGAAAGTGGTTGAAGATGGGGGAGGAAGGTAATATATGGGGGAGAAGAAGGGGATATGGGGTAGCGTGGGTAAAGGAAGGGTTAGAAGTGTGAGGAGAGGTTATATGTGGCTGGTGTGTGGCTATGGGGTGTGATGGACCTGAGGGAAGGAAGGCTAGGAAAGGGACATGTGTGGTGGAGAATGGGAAACGTCCACGTATGTGGTGTTGATTCTATTACCAAAGCAGCTTAGGACGAATGACAGAGGGCGCTATAATAAATAAAAAAATGCTTCTTGTCATGACGAGCCTGTAAAACTAAGGTTTAATATTTTATCTTGTACACAAATGCATAGTAAAATGCAAACTAAAAGTGTGATTTTCTCAAAAAGTGCATATCTTGAGTATACCGAATAAGTATACACTCCCAATCTCAAGGGTGGATATATTTTGTTATCGTTTTCAACCAGGCAATGTTTAAGCATAGACCATTTTGATGTGCCACAGAGCCTGGTAGGTCAGTTGGTGTCCTCTAACAGCGTGGTAATAATATAGGCTTTGACTGGAAGCATGGTCTCAGTCATGTTGTTTGCATAAACACCTGGCCCTGTCCACAGGTCATCAAGCCAAATACTTTCCATGTGTTGGCCACTAGCCTCCAGGAAGTTGAAGCAGAAATGGAGTCCTCCCTTGAGAAAAATTACGTTCTTAAACTTTGGATTTGCCCATATCAGTTCCTTTCCTCTGCTGTATAGTGTCTCCATAGGTACTATATAGTTAAAATTTATTTAAACAACTTGAGTCTACTCACTCTAACAGATGTGAGAATTATTTCATCAAAGAAACTGAGGCCTAATGTCTTCGGATTTAGCCATGCACATTTTTCAGAGGGTGTTCAGTATAGTCTGATCAAAATAATGGATTTATATGTGGCATAAATGTGGCCCTTAACCCTGCACCGATGCACCTGTTTTGGGCCAACGGTGTTACGTCATCCTGTCACAAAGGTGTGGCTGGCCCATTTGATAGGTTAAGAGGTTAGAGGGTCTGTTCTGCCTTATCTCAATGATTTATGTCTGCTAAACCAGGCTGCTGTCGGCACAAGATCACAAGACCTTCATTCACAAAAGGCCATTGAACCTAGAGCGGTCAGACACAACATGCCTTACCACTAATCTGTGGTAGTGATCTGTGGCGCACGTGCCGCAGAGATAGGTGTTTGTGCATGAGCTATGGGGAAACATTTTTTCCACCACCCCTCCTGACCAAATTGACGACCCCCGTTGATTGACACCCCTCCTAAAACGTGTGTATTGGTACACTGCAGGATATCACGGAGTATCACGGGGTTGGGATCTACCATTTTGAATTGTTTATGTTTTTCTTGATATGTGCCAAAGCACTGTGGTTTGGTGCCTCGCTATGTGCTTATCGGACATCCAAAGGTGGCTGGTCGGGGGCAGTTGATAGGCAACAGAAGTAATAATGCTGTCCAGTTTGTGTAAGAGAAGTGGCCTCTGAGTGCCTGGTCACTAACTCTTAAGCTGTCGTTGAATCATGGCAAGCCACATTACGTTACAACATGTAGCTTAAAAGCCTAAAATGTTTAACTGCACGATACCCCATGGTGTATGAAACAGCTATAACATGGGATAAAGCCACTGTTTATTGCAAAAATGTTCAACATTTTAATTCATCGTTGTCCTTTGACTGTGTAGGAGTCTGAAAATGTTCACTTAGAAAGATTGGGAGTACAAACAACAATATCAGACAAACAGTTTTTGTCTCATTACACCATACAAAAAGGTGTGAAATTGATTTTTTTTCCTTTGATTAAAAACTGCCTGGGTAGATTAACCTTCAGAAAAAAGTTGTTTGAAACAAATAATTTATGCACCCTTTTTATTGGGATTGCAAACTTATTTGGTATACTCAAGATATGGACTTTTTGAGAAATTCACACTTTTAGTTTTCATTTTACTATACATTTGTGTACAAGATAAAAGATGAACTCATATTTTTACAGGCTTGGTATGTCAATATGATGATACAATTACATTATGTAGATAAAGCTACAACTTGGGGTCAAATTTGGTGCAAAATAAAAAAATCTCCATTTTGACCTTATTTGACCTTTTTGACCTCAAATTTACCTTTAAATTCAAAATTTAGGGTAGCATCCACCTTAATCGTCTTCCTGACCACATGAACAATAGATCTAGCATTGATGCCAGCCATTAACTGTGCCGTGGAATGTTTTTCCAAAGGACTTTTTCAAGTTTGGCTGGCCTACTTCTAGTTTCTTAAACAGATTACAAAAAACAACCAATTTCCGGTACTTTTCAGAAAGACTCGCGAAAGGCCCTGTCACGTCATCACTCATTAAAGGCCATTGTATAGCCGCTTTGTTGCAAAATGGAGGTATAACAGAGCAAAATCCTACAAATGACGTCAAGTATTGTCTATTTGACGCACGCCGTCAACGGCAGAAGTGTAGTTAGTTTTTCAACACCTTGAGGTTTGGACCTAACTTTTCGAACGATAAGTAATGACTACAAAATCACAAGTGTGAAAATACAAAAATTACTAACAAACACATTATAAACAATGTAAAATAGCATTCCAGTAAAAAAGGATTTCGCTCAAGTAGCTGTAAATGCGGAGTGCCACAAGGATCAGTATGAGGTCCAATACTCTGATACAAAACGTTATATCCCATTGTCTCACCCCTTGCTTTTATTCAGACAACAATCTTTACATATAACATTAATGAGAAAATAAGTAAACAAATTGTTATAAATTGATTGATAGCTATGATCACTGTCTGCATTGATCATAGAGCTATATATATTGACTAGAGCGCTAATACCCCGTTATACACGCACTAAGATTTTGAAGCCGTGTGGGCGCATCCATGTTTATGTACAAACCAATACAAAAGCTTGAAATTTTGTACGGCAATTGTACGGCTATTTGCATGATAAAGCGTTTGTTCTTTTCTATGCGTCATCGAACCAAATATGCAGCAAATGAGAACGCACAATCTGCTAATGAGCGTACAAACTGCGAGCGTCATGTGCGTCATGCTTAACATGTGCGTTTGCACGTTTACGTTTTTTTTTTGAGTTCGTCATTCTTGCCGGCATATTGTGTATCCTTGAAGCAGATTTCGGTTTTTTCCCCTTGACATCTTGAAGCATTGAATCCTCCCAAACAAGGCTTTAGTTCGACTCAGCATTTTTCCTCAGACGTAAGTAACAACATCAGAGAATCACCTACTACATATTTTTTTACGACATCACTAAAATCACCTGTTTACAAGAGCAATGATCATTAGATTAAATATGGCGCGTACGTAAGCGCGTACGCCGAATGCAAAATGTTCGCGACCATGTGTGCTCTCTTAAAATTAAAATCGTTCCGTAGTCACGCAACACATCAAACATGTCTGCGCCCAGGGTGGCTTCTAAACTCAGAGCAAGTTAGCGCTCTAGTCAATATATATATATAGCTCTATGGCATTGATCTATTGTTGCATCAAGATAATTGCTCGCTGAAATTGTGTCCAGTGCATTCTCACTTCACCCTCAGCTCCAGTTCCCAATCTTGCGCCTTCGGCACTTTTTAACATGAAGTATCGACCACTGGTTGGTTGCCAATCCTACTAAGAATCTATGATAAGACTTGCACGACAAAAAACAAAATATATTATACACATATGGACTGGCAATGAGGTCACTAGAGCACGTCTATTCCCCTGAGGGACTGTGAGTTACCAGAAGAGGGACCTATTTCCCGAGGCCGAAGGCCGAGGGAAATAGGTCCCTCTTCTGGTCACTCACAGGCCCGAGGGGGGATAGACGAACTCTAGTGACCGAATCATGGCAGTCCATATGTGTTTTATAAAACAACTCGGTCCAAAATATGAAATAAGAAAAGAAACTACCGTGATCCGATCCAGACGCCGCCTTTTTTCTTATTAAGATGAACCTGGCAACCTCTTGAGGGCGCTGTAACCAGTCAAAAATTGAAAGACTATTGCCCGCTTCGGGAACTATTTATAATAATTCATCCCACGTGACCGTGTTTCAGCCAACCAGAATACAGAACTAGCAAGAGGTGTGTTATAAATATATATATATATATATATATATATATATATATATATATATATATATATATATATATTGGATTGTGTTTACTTTGTCTTTGTACATGTTTTATAAATTACCCGTTTTGTCCACAGGTTCCATAACCCGTTCTCTCTACAGGATTGTATTAACCTTTTTCTCTCCACAGATTTATAAATAACCCGTTTTGTCCACAGGTTCCATAACCCGTTCTCTCTACAGGATTGTATTAACCTTTTTCTCTCCACAGATTTATAAATAACCCGTTTTGTCCACAGGTTTTATAACCCGTTCTCTCTACAAGATTGTGTCTACTTTGTCTTTGTACATGTTTATAAATTACTCGTTTTGTCCACAGGTTCCATAACCCGTTCTCTCTACAGGATTGTATTAACCTTTTTCTCTCCACAGATTTATAAATAACCCGTTTTGTCCACAGGTTTTATAACCCGTTCTCTCTACAAGATTATGTCTACTTTGTCTTTGTACATGTTTATAAATTACTCGTTTTGTCCACAGGTTCCATAACCCGTTCTCTCTACAGGGTTATATTAACCTTTTTCTCTCCACAGATTTATAAACAACCCGTTTTGTCCACAGGTTTATAACCCGTTTTCTCTACAGGATTGTGTTTACTTTGTCTCTGTACATGTTTATAAATTACTCGTTTTGTCCACAGGTTCCATAACCCGTTCTCTCTACAGGATTGTATTAACCTTTTTCTCTCCACAGATTTATAAATAACCCGTTTTGTCCATAGGTTTTATAACCCGTTCTCTCTACAGGATTTTATTAACCTTTTTCTCTCCACAGATCTATAAATAACCCGTTTTGTCCATAGGTTTTATAACCCGTTCTCTCTACAGGATTGTGTTTACTTTGTCTTTGTATATACATGTTTAAAAATTACCCGTTTTTCCACAGGATTTATAACCCGTTCTCTTTATCCCTGTACATGTTTATAAATAATCCGTTTTGTCCACAGGTTTTATAATCCGTTTTCTTTCATACAGGTTTGTGTTAACTTTTTTCAATGACATAACTCACCATGGCACTTGCTACTGATACCAAGTACCTTTTCCGAAAACTACGTAAGCTTAAAGAAAAGAACATTCGCTACTTGTCACATCTTGATAACTATCGTTTTTATCGTTTATCCCGGATCATCCCTAAAGGGCTCCAGATCAAGTGTGCCCCTTCCTTTGGGGACCTTGAACCCTCATTTTTGAAGAAATGGAATAAGACACTCACTAACACATCTTTCCATCTGCTCAGGTTACTGGAAGATCAATGCCAACAATACATTGATAACCAGTTACTTGAGATAACAGAGACTGAATCTCAACTCCAAGAATCATGCTCCAATCAAGAGTATGAACATTTACATGATATCCTACGATCTAATGTTAACCACCTACGGTCCACCCTAACGGACAAACAGAACAAGAAACGTATGAATGTCCAAGCTAACCATAAGAAATACATTCATAGGCGTTTCCACAGCAAGAGGCCAACTCTTACTCACCCCCTTGAAAGGTCGCCAGATACAACATGTACAGTAGTCAATCTGTCTGACAAAGTCTTAACCGACCCACAGGTTAAACTCCTTTCAAGGGGTCTTAAGTTTTGCCCCACACCTAGAGAACCCAACCAACTGTCTTTCCAACAGGACATGGCCCAATTCAACCGCAGGTTACGCCTACGTGAATATTTTCATATAGAGCCATCCACAGATGACGAGTCATCTGTTGAGATCCAACCCACCCGCAACCGCTTCAAGGAAAAGAGTAGTTGGGTACCCCCTAAGAACCGAGATGTAGCTCTAGACGCTTACATCAATTCAGTCAACTCTGAGGTTCTTAAGGTCCCCAACACCTCGACACCCAATAACCTCCCCCAAGATGAACGCCACGCCCTAACACAGCTCCGCCAATCATCAGACATAGTGATTAAACGAGCTGACAAGGGGTCCGCAGTTGTAGTCATGAACACACATGATTATATAGCTGAGGGCCTCAAACAGCTCAGCAACACTGATCATTATATTGAATGTGACACTGACCCTACTCAATCGTTTTCCAAACAAATCAGTGACACTCTGGTTAAAATTCACAATGCCAACGGTATCGAGAAAGATACGTTTAACTATCTCCTCCCACAGGACCCCCGTACAGCACGCTTCTACCTTCTACCCAAGATACACAAGCCCAACAACCCGGGTCGACCCATTGTATCTGGTAATGGTAGCCCCACAGAACGCATTTCTGAATTTCACAAGTGTGAACTTTCTAGATGTAACCGTAACTAAATCCCCTAATGGCATTATTACGGATGTATACAGCAAACCCACTGACACCCACCAGTATCTTCTCTCCAACAGTTGCCACCCTAGTCACTGTAAGAAGGCAATTGCTTACAGTCAAGCATTACGTATAAGGCGTATCTGTTCCACAGATACCTTGTACAAAAGTCGTTCATCCGACCTAAGGAAACACCTTGTTTCAAGGGGCCACAGCGAACGCAGGGTCCAACTTGCCATCAACAGAGCCCTCAACATACCTCGTCACACTTTGTTGACCAACACGAGAACGAAAAAAGCCCCGACCAAGAGAGTTGCCCTAGTCACCACCTTCCACCCTAAACTGCCTAAACTCTCATCAATCCTCAATAACAATATGAATATACTTCACTCCTCTAACAGGTTATGCTCAGCAATCCCTGAGCCCCCCATGGTTGCATTCCGCCGCCCTAAAAACCTGGGAGACATCCTAGTCAGGGCTAAACTCCCACCAGGTACATGCCAAACACCACCCATAACAGAAATACTAGGTTGTCACAAATGTACCCGCTCCAAGTGTAGAACATGTCTCTACATCAAACCGGCACTTAAAGTAAAGAGTCATAGCACTGGCTCTTCTTACAACATCAAGACCGACTCCCAATGTAGCACACCTAATGTAGTCTATGTTATATCATGTAAGATATGTGGACTACAATATGTGGGAGAGACTAAGACCAAACTCAGTCTTCGCTTTGCGAACCATGTCTCGTCCATAAAGACCAAGAAACAGTACCCCGTCTCCATCCACTTCAACAGCCCCAATCACAACGTCAAAGATGTTGAACTTATGGTGATTGAGGCTTGCAATGGTGATGACACACACCGCAAACTCAGAGAATCGCATTGGATTCACCAACTTAAGACAGTCCAACCCTTTGGACTTAACATCAACACCGGTGTCAAATAAATTCCCACTTCATTTACTGCTTACTTATTTATTTTATGTAATATAAATACAATTACTGGTAATAACCTGTTCTTTCAATGATTGATTTGTTTTCCATTCTTAAGTTGTTTTAAAAATCATATTTTCTCCACTGGCTAACTGTTACCGTTCTTTTTCTCGACAAGTTTTTTGGAGATCATTCTGTGTAATATAAATACAATTACTGGTAATAACCTGTTCTTTCAATGATTGATTTGTTTTCCATTCTTAAGTTGTTTTAAAAATCATATTTTCTCCACTGGCTAACTGTTACCGTTCTTTTTCTCGACAAGTTTTTTGGAGATCGACCTGTTCTTTTCCTAATAACCCCTTCTCTCCACAGACTTGTTGTTCTATAATTACCTCCCTTTCACATTGCTGTATATACTTTGGTCCTGTTCCCTATTGTTAATTGCATTTTACCCAATGCCTCGTGCCCCTTAATCTTGTCCTTTCATGTCTCCCGCCTGGTCCAGTAATCCTCCCTTTCACTGACCATCCTTTTGTCCCCACCACATAACTCTCATTGGCTCTTGACCGCCCCATTGTTTGTAAACTAATAACACTGATTGGCTATAATTTTCCCTCCTTTTTCTGGATACCATCCCATTGTTCTTTGCCTCTCTTTTTTGCTATAAATGGATATGTTTTTCGTTTGTGCTTGTTTTTGCCTCTGACGAAGGTCCGGTTTGGATCGAAAGCTAAGGCCATCTACCCTACAAATTTTATATATATATATATATATATATATATATATATATATATATATATATATATATATATATATATATATATATATATATAACTATCTCCTCCCACAGGACCCCCGTACAGCACGCTTCTACCTTCTACCCAAGATACACAAGCCCAACAACCCGGGTCGACCCATTGTATCTGGTAATGGTAGCCCCACAGAACGCATTTCTGAGTTTGTCGATAGTTTCCTCAACCCCTTAGTCTCCCGCATCCCGTCCTTCATAAAGGATACCACAGACTTCCTCCATAAACTAGAGGAAGTCAAACATCAAATACCTGACTCTGCTATTCTGGTTACTCTGGATGTTTCATCACTGTATACTAACATACCCCATAATGAAGGCATGAGTGCTTGTGTCTCTGCTCTCAGGGCCAATAGACAATCCCGCCCCTCAGTGAGAGAGATTAAGGAACTCATCAGCCACATTCTCACTAAGAACAATTTTTCATTTACTGACAGACATTTTGTACAGGTACAAGGTACCGCAATGGGTACCAAAATGGCACCCTCATATGCCAACCTATTCATGTCTGACTTAGAGGACAGACTCCTGTCCTCTGCCCCCAACCGCCCACTAGTTTGGTGGAGATTTATCGATGATATTTTCTCCATATGGTGTGGTGGTCAAGACAGCTTGGATGAGTTTATCGACCATATAAACTCATTCCACCCCACCATAAAGTTCACCACTGAATGCTCTCTCACAAGTGTGAACTTTCTAGATGTAACCGTAACTAAATCCCCTAATGGCATTATTACGGATGTATACAGCAAACCCACTGACACCCACCAGTATCTTCTCTCCAACAGTTGCCACCCTAGTCACTGTAAGAAGGCAATTGCTTACAGTCAAGCATTACGTATAAGGCGTATCTGTTCCACAGATACCTTGTACAAAAGTCGTTCATCCGACCTAAGGAAACACCTTGTTTCAAGGGGCCACAGCGAACGCAGGGTCCAACTTGCCATCAACAGAGCCCTCAACATACCTCGTCACACTTTGTTGACCAACACGAGAACGAAAAAAGCCCCGACCAAGAGAGTTGCCCTAGTCACCACCTTCCACCCTAAACTGCCTAAACTCTCATCAATCCTCAATAACAATATGAATATACTTCACTCCTCTAACAGGTTATGCTCAGCAATCCCTGAGCCCCCCATGGTTGCATTCCGCCGCCCTAAAAACCTGGGAGACATCCTAGTCAGGGCTAAACTCCCACCAGGTACATGCCAAACACCACCCATAACAGAAATACTAGGTTGTCACAAATGTACCCGCTCCAAGTGTAGAACATGTCTCTACATCAAACCGGCACTTAAAGTAAAGAGTCATAGCACTGGCTCTTCTTACAACATCAAGACCGACTCCCAATGTAGCACACCTAATGTAGTCTATGTTATATCATGTAAGATATGTGGACTACAATATGTGGGAGAGACTAAGACCAAACTCAGTCTTCGCTTTGCGAACCATGTCTCGTCCATAAAGACCAAGAAACAGTACCCCGTCTCCATCCACTTCAACAGCCCCAATCACAACGTCAAAGATGTTGAACTTATGGTGATTGAGGCTTGCAATGGTGATGACACACACCGCAAACTCAGAGAATCGCATTGGATTCACCAACTTAAGACAGTCCAACCCTTTGGACTTAACATCAACACCGGTGTCAAATAAATTCCCACTTCATTTACTGCTTACTTATTTATTTTATGTAATATAAATACAATTACTGGTAATAACCTGTTCTTTCAATGATTGATTTGTTTTCCATTCTTAAGTTGTTTTAAAAATCATATTTTCTCCACTGGCTAACTGTTACCGTTCTTTTTCTCGACAAGTTTTTTGGAGATCATTCTGTGTAATATAAATACAATTACTGGTAATAACCTGTTCTTTCAATGATTGATTTGTTTTCCATTCTTAAGTTGTTTTAAAAATCATATTTTCTCCACTGGCTAACTGTTACCGTTCTTTTTCTCGACAAGTTTTTTGGAGATCGACCTGTTCTTTTCCTAATAACCCCTTCTCTCCACAGACTTGTTGTTCTATAATTACCTCCCTTTCACATTGCTGTATATACTTTGGTCCTGTTCCCTATTGTTAATTGCATTTTACCCAATGCCTCGTGCCCCTTAATCTTGTCCTTTCATGTCTCCCGCCTGGTCCAGTAATCCTCCCTTTCACTGACCATCCTTTTGTCCCCACCACATAACTCTCATTGGCTCTTGACCGCCCCATTGTTTGTAAACTAATAACACTGATTGGCTATAATTTTCCCTCCTTTTTCTGGATACCATCCCATTGTTCTTTGCCTCTCTTTTTTGCTATAAATGGATATGTTTTTCGTTTGTGCTTGTTTTTGCCTCTGACGAAGGTCCGGTTTGGATCGAAAGCTAAGGCCATCTACCCTACAAATTTTATATATATATATATATATATATATATATATATATATATATATATATATATATATATATATATATATATATATATATATATATATATATATATATATATATATATATATATATATATATATATATATATATATATATATATATATATATATATATATATATATATATATATATATATATATATATATATATATATATATATATATATATATATATATATATATATATATATATATATATATATATATATATATATATAATATATATAAACTATCTCCTCCCACAGGACCCCCGTACAGCACGCTTCTACCTTCTACCCAAGATACACAAGCCCAACAACCCGGGTCGACCCATTGTATCTGGTAATGGTAGCCCCACAGAACGCATTTCTGAGTTTGTCGATAGTTTCCTCAACCCTTAGTCTCCCGCATCCCGTCCTTCATAAAGGATACCACAGACTTCCTCCATAAACTAGAGGAAGTCAAACATCAAATACCTGACTCTGCTATTCTGGTTACTCTGGATGTTTCATCACTGTATACTAACATACCCCATAATGAAGGCATGAGTGCTTGTGTCTCTGCTCTCAGGGCCAATAGACAATCCCGCCCCTCAGTGAGAGAGATTAAGGAACTCATCAGCCACATTCTCACTAAGAACAATTTTTCATTTACTGACAGACATTTTGTACAGGTACAAGGTACCGCAATGGGTACCAAAATGGCACCCTCATATGCCAACCTATTCATGTCTGACTTAGAGGACAGACTCCTGTCCTCTGCCCCCAACCGCCCACTAGTTTGGTGGAGATTTATCGATGATATTTTCTCCATATGGTGTGGTGGTCAAGACAGCTTGGATGAGTTTATCGACCATATAAACTCATTCCACCCCACCATAAAGTTCACCACTGAATGCTCTCTCACAAGTGTGAACTTTCTAGATGTAACCGTAACTAAATCCCCTAATGGCATTATTACGGATGTATACAGCAAACCCACTGACACCCACCAGTATCTTCTCTCCAACAGTTGCCACCCTAGTCACTGTAAGAAGGCAATTGCTTACAGTCAAGCATTACGTATAAGGCGTATCTGTTCCACAGATACCTTGTACAAAAGTCGTTCATCCGACCTAAGGAAACACCTTGTTTCAAGGGGCCACAGCGAACGCAGGGTCCAACTTGCCATCAACAGAGCCCTCAACATACCTCGTCACACTTTGTTGACCAACACGAGAACGAAAAAAGCCCCGACCAAGAGAGTTGCCCTAGTCACCACCTTCCACCCTAAACTGCCTAAACTCTCATCAATCCTCAATAACAATATGAATATACTTCACTCCTCTAACAGGTTATGCTCAGCAATCCCTGAGCCCCCCATGGTTGCATTCCGCCGCCCTAAAAACCTGGGAGACATCCTAGTCAGGGCTAAACTCCCACCAGGTACATGCCAAACACCACCCATAACAGAAATACTAGGTTGTCACAAATGTACCCGCTCCAAGTGTAGAACATGTCTCTACATCAAACCGGCACTTAAAGTAAAGAGTCATAGCACTGGCTCTTCTTACAACATCAAGACCGACTCCCAATGTAGCACACCTAATGTAGTCTATGTTATATCATGTAAGATATGTGGACTACAATATGTGGGAGAGACTAAGACCAAACTCAGTCTTCGCTTTGCGAACCATGTCTCGTCCATAAAGACCAAGAAACAGTACCCCGTCTCCATCCACTTCAACAGCCCCAATCACAACGTCAAAGATGTTGAACTTATGGTGATTGAGGCTTGCAATGGTGATGACACACACCGCAAACTCAGAGAATCGCATTGGATTCACCAACTTAAGACAGTCCAACCCTTTGGACTTAACATCAACACCGGTGTCAAATAAATTCCCACTTCATTTACTGCTTACTTATTTATTTTATGTAATATAAATACAATTACTGGTAATAACCTGTTCTTTCAATGATTGATTTGTTTTCCATTCTTAAGTTGTTTTAAAAATCATATTTTCTCCACTGGCTAACTGTTACCGTTCTTTTTCTCGACAAGTTTTTTGGAGATCATTCTGTGTAATATAAATACAATTACTGGTAATAACCTGTTCTTTCAATGATTGATTTGTTTTCCATTCTTAAGTTGTTTTAAAAATCATATTTTCTCCACTGGCTAACTGTTACCGTTCTTTTTCTCGACAAGTTTTTTGGAGATCGACCTGTTCTTTTCCTAATAACCCCTTCTCTCCACAGACTTGTTGTTCTATAATTACCTCCCTTTCACATTGCTGTATATACTTTGGTCCTGTTCCCTATTGTTAATTGCATTTTACCCAATGCCTCGTGCCCCTTAATCTTGTCCTTTCATGTCTCCCGCCTGGTCCAGTAATCCTCCCTTTCACTGACCATCCTTTTGTCCCCACCACATAACTCTCATTGGCTCTTGACCGCCCCATTGTTTGTAAACTAATAACACTGATTGGCTATAATTTTCCCTCCTTTTTCTGGATACCATCCCATTGTTCTTTGCCTCTCTTTTTTGCTATAAATGGATATGTTTTTCGTTTGTGCTTGTTTTTGCCTCTGACGAAGGTCCGGTTTGGATCGAAAGCTAAGGCCATCTACCCTACAAATTTTATATATATATTTTATATATATATATATATATATATATATTATAATATATATTATATATATATATATATATATATATATATATATATATAATATATATATATATATATATATATATATATATATATATATATATATATATATATAATATATATATATATATATATATATATATATATATTATATTATATATATATATATATATATATATATATATATATATATATATATATATATATATATATATATATTATATATATATATATATATATAATATATATATATATTATATATTATATATATATATTATATATAATATATATATATATTATATTATATAAACTATCTCCTCCCACAGGACCCCCGTACAGCACGCTTCTACCTTCTACCCAAGATACACAAGCCCAACAACCCGGGTCGACCCATTGTATCTGGTAATGGTAGCCCCACAGAACGCATTTCTGAGTTTGTCGATAGTTTCCTCAACCCCTTAGTCTCCCGCATCCCGTCCTTCATAAAGGATACCACAGACTTCCTCCATAAACTAGAGGAAGTCAAACATCAAATACCTGACTCTGCTATTCTGGTTACTCTGGATGTTTCATCACTGTATACTAACATACCCCATAATGAAGGCATGAGTGCTTGTGTCTCTGCTCTCAGGGCCAATAGACAATCCCGCCCCTCAGTGAGAGAGATTAAGGAACTCATCAGCCACATTCTCACTAAGAACAATTTTTCATTTACTGACAGACATTTTGTACAGGTACAAGGTACCGCAATGGGTACCAAAATGGCACCCTCATATGCCAACCTATTCATGTCTGACTTAGAGGACAGACTCCTGTCCTCTGCCCCCAACCGCCCACTAGTTTGGTGGAGATTTATCGATGATATTTTCTCCATATGGTGTGGTGGTCAAGACAGCTTGGATGAGTTTATCGACCATATAAACTCATTCCACCCCACCATAAAGTTCACCACTGAATGCTCTCTCACAAGTGTGAACTTTCTAGATGTAACCGTAACTAAATCCCCTAATGGCATTATTACGGATGTATACAGCAAACCCACTGACACCCACCAGTATCTTCTCTCCAACAGTTGCCACCCTAGTCACTGTAAGAAGGCAATTGCTTACAGTCAAGCATTACGTATAAGGCGTATCTGTTCCACAGATACCTTGTACAAAAGTCGTTCATCCGACCTAAGGAAACACCTTGTTTCAAGGGGCCACAGCGAACGCAGGGTCCAACTTGCCATCAACAGAGCCCTCAACATACCTCGTCACACTTTGTTGACCAACACGAGAACGAAAAAAGCCCCGACCAAGAGAGTTGCCCTAGTCACCACCTTCCACCCTAAACTGCCTAAACTCTCATCAATCCTCAATAACAATATGAATACACTTCACTCCTCTAACAGGTTATGCTCAGCAATCCCTGAGCCCCCCATGGTTGCATTCCGCCGCCCTAAAAACCTGGGAGACATCCTAGTCAGGGCTAAACTCCCACCAGGTACATGCCAAACACCACCCATAACAGAAATACTAGGTTGTCACAAATGTACCCGCTCCAAGTGTAGAACATGTCTCTACATCAAACCGGCACTTAAAGTAAAGAGTCATAGCACTGGCTCTTCTTACAACATCAAGACCGACTCCCAATGTAGCACACCTAATGTAGTCTATGTTATATCATGTAAGAAATGTGGACTACAATATGTGGGAGAGACTAAGACCAAACTCAGTCTTCGCTTTGCGAACCATGTCTCGTCCATAAAGACCAAGAAACAGTACCCCGTCTCCATCCACTTCAACAGCCCCAATCACAACGTCAAAGATGTTGAACTTATGGTGATTGAGGCTTGCAATGGTGATGACACACACCGCAAACTCAGAGAATCGCATTGGATTCACCAACTTAAGACAGTCCAACCCTTTGGACTTAACATCAACACCGGTGTCAAATAAATTCCCACTTCATTTACTGCTTACTTATTTATTTTATGTAATATAAATACAATTACTGGTAATAACCTGTTCTTTCAATGATTGATTTGTTTTCCATTCTTAAGTTGTTTTAAAAATCATATTTTCTCCACTGGCTAACTGTTACCGTTCTTTTTCTCGACAAGTTTTTTGGAGATCGACCTGTTCTTTTCCTAATAACCCCTTCTCTCCACAGACTTGTTGTTCTATAATTACCTCCCTTTCACATTGCTGTATATACTTTGGTCCTGTTCCCTATTGTTAATTGCATTTTACCCAATGCCTCGTGCCCCTTAATCTTGTCCTTTCATGTCTCCCGCCTGGTCCAGTAATCCTCCCTTTCACTGACCATCCTTTTGTCCCCACCACATAACTCTCATTGGCTCTTGACCGCCCCATTGTTTGTAAACTAATAACACTGATTGGCTATAATTTTCCCTCCTTTTTCTGGATACCATCCCATTGTTCTTTGCCTCTCTTTTTTGCTATAAATGGATATGTTTTTCGTTTGTGCTTGTTTTTGCCTCTGACGAAGGTCCGGTTTGGATCGAAAGCTAAGGCCATCTACCCTACAAATTTTATATATATAAATAAACCAAGGACCAAATTTTACTGCTCTATGGCATTATGTGCTGCCACGCACCCAATGTGTGGAACGCCTTCCCATCCCATCTTCGCTCAAACAAGTTAACCTTCTAGATTGCTTTTTAGATACTATCTCAAGTCACTCATGTTTCTCCTTGCTTATGAAAATACTCTTCTTGACTCCTCCTTTCAAATTATTTGTCTTTGTTTTTTATTTAATGATTTATCTTAAGAGGTTACGATTCCCCTCGTCTATGGTTAATGGTATATTAAATTCCGGCTTGTGACCATTTGGTGTATTATCCGTTTAGGTTTCAGTGAAACGAACATCATGAACTTGATCGAGTTTTGCGTCATCATCTTGATCTCTTCATGGATACCATATTCACAGTTGAGTACCGAGTATGTTTGTAAAAGTAAGATCGTAGGAGCAGAGCAGGGGAATACAACACCAAACAAAAGGGTTATAAAGAAAACACACAAATAAGGCTCCCCTAAACACCTCCACATAATTTCTTAAAAGAACTTTTTAAAGATCACGTCTAGTAAAGAGTATGTATATAGTCGTTACGTAACTGTTGTTTGAACATTTTAGGCATCCATACTTCGTGGCTGACTGAGCACACAGACAAAATTACTCAATTTCAAACGTCGAAAGTGTATGCATGCCTGTATTTGGTGCTGGCATGGCGGGAATTTTAAACTGCATTCAACCACCTTGTTTCACAGGCATGCCTACACTTTAGGGGGACCTATTTTCTTGTGTTGTGTTTATATAAATAATTTGAAGAATAGCACTATCAATTATTGAGATGGTTGCCACATGGAGTTATTTTGGTTGAATAAGATCATGTTTTGTAGACATGGTGACAAATAAATCGCATTCCATCAACAATGTCCCACCAAAAATTGTGCCTGAAACAAAAAGTATCTCTGAGATTAGTTCATCTAAGTTTTTCATTTTCTTTAGTTATAGTATTTTGTTTTGAGCTAACCTTACCTGCCCAAATTACACAGACTTCTTTGTTGAAAATCCTGTTTGACTGTTATTTAAGGTAAAGCGAAGATTTTAGGTCATCGTTTACGATTTATGGATGACACTTTTTATCATATCTTGCAGGGGTGATGTCTGTAGCTACACTTGTCCACAAAGCTATTCGACTAAATGTGGCTTTTTGAATTGGAAAAGATGTACTCGTTACAGGTTTGTTACCTTTTAGGGTTAGCGATATTTGGTCTGAACTTCTAACTGGAAGGCCGCATTCGAACTGACGGCTACGGCAACGGCCACGGCCCCGACTGTTGCTAGGGATGTTGTCAAGGACGTCTTATACTTCAACGCATGATCACGCGGTGGTGATCAAGCCGTAGCCGTAGCAGTAGCCGCCAATTTGGAAACGGCCTAAACTACCTCAAACTAGAATAATTGTCGAAAAAAAATCGTGCGTACGTAAAACTCAGTTTATAGTCGGGACCACTGTGGTCCAGGGAGTTCGAATACGCAAAACATGCACAGTCTATAGACCGCTTGCATTGGCCGCCAACGCTGGGGTCAAACCATTAACTTCCAATATACTGGAGATCAATGGTTTCACCCAGTGGTGGCGGCAAATGCAGTGTAATGGAGATCAATGGGTCAAACGTTACACACTTGTGCACACAACTCTCAGCAAATGATAGGTTCTCATTGACCAACATAGGGGGGGGGGATGATTTGCCATAAACTCAACGATTACAACCACGTCAACTTTAAGCGAAAGGAAACACGATGATTTATATATAACATGGATCTTGAGTAATTTTTAATGTACTTGTACAACAAAATAGTGTTTATTTAAACATACAATCGGTAACGTAACCATCTAGTGGTATTACTATTATAATTATTATTATTATTATTATTATTATTATTATTTATTCGGCCGAAATATTCTAAAATACAATCATGTACATACAAAGTAAGACATGTCATACATCAAGGGCAGTCAAGATGAAAGATTAATTGTAAACAAATACCAATAAAAAAAGACTAGATGTAATAGAAGTACATAGGTAAGAATGAGATGGGGATGGGATGAGAAATGTAACGAAGGGGAGCGGATTGGGGAAGAGGGATAGTGGGAGGGAGTACAACAAGCAGAGTATAAAAGACAATCCATTCTAAGATGGCCAGGAAGAACAAAAGTGAAAACACTGTGACTCAAAAGCCGGTGAAAACACTGTGACTCAAAAGCCGGTTCATCCAATCATAGGTTGGTAACATGAAAACAATTTACAAACAAAATAAATATATAAACAAACCTATAAAACACAAGTAATATGAGAAGTTACAAATTAATCTGGAAATTAAAAGTGCTATAATAATTGAAGGTAATATATATGAATAAAAATTAAACAAGTAAATAAATTACTCAATATCTGCTCACTAAGTAGGTGAATTTAAATGAAAATATAAAGTAGCATAAATAAAATAAAATAAATCATTAAAATGCAAATTTATGCTCAGTAACATTGTCCCTTGGATACATTGTAGGGGGGGGTCTTAACTGAGGTCAAAGTTTACATTGTGAATAAGTTTAAATTTAAACTACATGTATATCAAATCAAGGCTTAAGTGCTTATACTATGGTCATTGCTGTACTGGAGACATTGACACCCTGGTTCTTTGCCTTGGACCACCAAAACTACGCTCGCTGGATTCCTGTGCATATTAGGGACATTAAAACCCTACCTGATGGTATCAGAGATGAGCTACATAAGTTCTGGGTCCAAGACACAACGGAAATTCTCTGCGATGCCAATCGACCAGGCACATGGCCAGACTACTCTCAGAGTTTGAAGATCAGTACACTGCTCAAGAGACAGAATGTTCTTGTGGAGAGGACCGTGTCAATTCATAAGCCAATCAAACGGAACAGACTATTCATTTTCAGGCAACTACAAGCAAAATCAAAGTCAAGACAAAGCAGCAGATGGAGAACATCAAGAGCGACTGCAGTCTCTTCAGCAGGCTATTTATTTCAAGTCAGGTTCGTGATGCTGATATGGATGAGTTCTTCTTTCACGAGAACCACACATGGCCTCCATCTTTAAGTCAGCAAGGAAAACCCCGACTACCAAGCTCTAAATCAAAGTTATTGGATCTCCTGAAACCCAGTACCCAGCCAGATGCCCCTACACACTTTGACGTTAAAGTGTTTGATGGCACAGCAATAGTGCACTCTCTTCCCATAGGTGATGCTTCAACATTTGGTGACTACAGTGCTGGGACGTTCATTTGCTGGATTAATCGCCAACTTCAAAGCTGTAAGCGGATGGACATTGTATGGGACACCTACAAGGAGGACAGCCTAAAGGAGTCTACTCGTGAGAAGCGAGGAAAGGCGGTAAGGAAAAAGGTGGCCCCACAGACAAAGCTGCCTGGAAACTTTGCAACCTTCCTACTTGAGTCCAAGAACAAAGAAGAGCTCTTTGCTTTGTTGGCAGAAGAAGTTGATGCACATGATTATCTAATAGACAAAGAGGTATGCATCACTTCTGGACAATCAGTTGTGTCTAAAGGCAGCAGTGAGCCTATGCCAGCAACCGACCATGAGGAGGCTGACTCCAGAATGTGTCCTCATTATTGCAAATTCTTTGCGAAAGGGTGCCAAGTCAGTTATGGTCAGCACAGTTGATACAGATGTTGTGGTCATCCTGGCTGGCATATTCTTTGACCTTGTGCAGAAACATCCTGATGTTCAGCTTTGGATAGCATTTGGGAAAGGGAAACACTTCAGGTACTACCATATCAACTCCCTCTGTGGTGAACTCGGTGAAGAGAAATCAAGGGCACTTCCATTCTTCCATGCCTTTACTGGGTCAAATACCACGTCACAGTTCAACGGAAAGGATGCATGGAGTGCATTTCCCACATCTACAGATGCCTTCCTCTTCCCAGCCCATCATCCATTCAAGCCAACGTCCGTCGACTAACCGCCTTTCAAAGTCATATAACAGTTTGTTTGCACTCTGTATGGCGACACAACCCCTTTTGGGAGGTGTTAATGATCTGAGAAAGGACCTCTTTCCACGTAAGGTGCAAATGATGCAGGATCTACCACCAACTCAGGCTGCTCCGATCCAGCACACAAACCGGAGTATATACCAAGCTAGCCTCTGGGTGACGTGCCTGAAACTGAACAGAATGTCCCAAGTTCTGATGCTTTTGGTTGGACTAAGAACGACACCACATGGGAACCACTGTGGACAACATTACCAGATGCTGCAAAATTCTGCAGGCAGCTCATCAAGTGCAGTTGTAAGGCCGAACCCCTATGCTCAAGGAGATGCACGTGCAAAAGCACAGGCCTGGAGTGCACAGCCTTCTGTGAATGCCGGGGAAACTGCACTCGCTAACAGTGGAGTGTAACAATATGAACAGAACTCGATTTGTTATGCAAATTATCATCAAAAGGGTTGGCGCATTTTGAGAAAATCAGTTCTTGGGAAGATGGATTCTGCATTGACAATGACATCATTTTTGTTTGTCACGTAAACCAGTTCACTTTTTCTGTTTAATTAAACATTTCAATTGCAAAAAAATAAAATAAAAAACATACAAAATAACACTCTAGCACATGTAGTAACCAGTTACAATTACGCAATCTGGGCTAATGCCAACAACAACAACAGACAATAGCATTATGCTAATTAGTCAAATATGATGTCAGGAACAATGGCCACTTTTAACATAGCTCATGAAGATCCCTGTATACATGTACTGCATAAAGCCAACTCTCTTCCAACAGAACACCACAAGAAACAAGTTAAAATTAATAGTAGTTTATGTAGAGGTGGAGTTGATTGAGGGTCGAGTCACATCTTCCACTACCTGAGTGAGACCAATGGAGTCAGTGATATCTCGCAGTATAGCAGTGGAAGTAATATCAGCTTGCCAGTTGATATTAAAGTCACCTAGCATGATAATGCCTTCATACTGGGGAAGATCCAACTGGACTGCATCACAAGCATATTTTAAAGATTGCAAGAATGTTGCGTCAGAGTTAGGAGGTCGGTAAACAACACCTAAAATCCATTTGGAGCACTTGACAGTGATGGGAAAACCATACCAGTTCATTGTCTTTGTTGTCAAGGTGCTTGAGCTGTAGGGAGTAGCATGTCATTGACGAGTGCCGTGATGCCACCACCCCGACCATCACGATCCCTTCAAAAAGATGAGTATCCCGTCAAGCAAGAAAGGAATTCGGTGTCATCAGCTGACATCCACGTTTCAGTGGTACAGACAATATTTAAGGGGTTGAGTACCACATATGATTGCATGTCCTGCTATTCGCTGCTGAGACTGCGAGCGTTGATGAGAATTCCGGAGACTGAGTTACTGTGAGTATTCTTGGGAGGTACGAGATGTGGGTCGAGATTAGGGGCGATTCCCAAAGATGCGTCATGGTCCGTTGGGCCACCGTAGATGTCCTTGAATGATTTACCAGTACATGACATGAAGGGCAATTGTGGGGTGCAGCCTGGGCAGAAACTGTCAATTGTGCTTGATATAAGTGTCTAGTACTGGGCAATAAACACATCGAGGAGACATTTCTGGTGCCAGTATTTGTTGTAGTCTTCACAGAGGAGGGATCTTTGACTACATTTCACAGGACGGTTGCAACCACCACAAGGATCCTTGATTTGACCTGGGTTGGGTTCAATGTCTCCAGAGACAATCAGAGGGAGATTAAATGTTGACGTGAGGTTGGAATAGTAAGCAACTTGGGCTCTACCAAACTTACCGTGTTTTGTAGTGATGATTTTCACTTCACAAGTCCGCCATCTTGCTGTACAAAGAGGCTTGGTGTAGCACACTGATGCCAGGGGTGAACAAAAGATGCTTGGCTCTACACAGTTGGCACAATGGGTTTGCTCACGCGTGCACTGAATAGGGCAATTGGCATGAGTCACTGGCTGAAGATGCTGAAAATCTTGATGAAAATCACTCCAGATTTCACTCACCCTTACTAAAATTTCTTGATGAAAGTGATCAGTTTGATCAGTAATCATTACTCTGTCATGTGGTATATAATTTAACTCAATTTGAGAGCTCACTTGAAAGGTTGTGGACTTTGAGAGCTGTGGACAGCAAGACTTAGTACAAAAGTGAGAGCACAGCACAATGCTTGCATGCTAGTCGCCATCTTCTTGTCATATAATCGATATGGCCGATTTGTCAATCATTTCTTAGATGTTGTACAGTTTTCATGATATTTCAAATAATTGTTGTAATCTGGAGTCTTGAAAATTTCTGCTACTTTTTTTATAGGCATTTGTGTGCAATTTTTGATTTGAAATGTCAAGCAATAAACCACAGGGGGAAACTGTCTGATGGGTAAATTTTAAAATGTTTGGGGTTGAACAAAGAAAAATTAACTAGAGCGGGATTTGAACCAAAAACCCCCGGATTAACGTGCCGGCTCTCTACCAACCCAGATAGCATCACTACGTTTGACCAACATTGGGCCAACGGAATACTTTCATTGGACCAACATTGGCTGTCAACATTGGCCCAACGTACTTTTGCTCATCGGTCTTACGTTTGGCCAATGTAAAAGTGACCAAAGAAATATTAATGTTGCTCCAATATTGATTACCAATATTGGCCCAATGTACTTTTGCTCATCGGCGTTACGTTGTGCCAACGTTATAGTTGGCCCAACATTGGCCCCACTAATAATCTATATGTTGGCCCAGCGTTGGGCCAACGTACCGATAATCTAAAACAATGATTTAGAGATTAATTTTCTTTTGAAATAAAGTTAAATCCCTGTCAACAGCCTCATAGTGTGGCCCAGATAATTGCCTCAAACCTTCATGTAGGTAGTCTGATCTGTTCCACCACGGCCTTTGTCAAATTGTTTTATGAAAATGTTGCGATTTTCTTGAGGCCTATAAGAGCTATGCGTTATGCTTTAGTGATGTTTGATGCCACATTTTTAGCTGTTCCAACCTACTATCGGAACAGGTTTTGTTTTTGTCGAGATTTTTGCTATTTTTAGCTGTTCTCGTCGAGATTTTTATTACTTTTATTAGCTGTTCCGACTTCTCTTAGAAGTCGGAACAGGTTTTGTTTTGGACGAGATTTTCATTATTTTTATTATAATTATTATTATTAGCTGTTCCGACCTACTGTCGGAACATGTTTTGTTTTCGACGAGATTTTTATTTGTTGTTCCGACTTCTCTTAGAAGTCGGAACAGGTTTTGTTTTCGACGAGATTTTTATTATTTTTATTAATATTCTTTATATCTGCCTAAATCCTGAAAGCATTTGTACACAATTTTGTTTAATTCTTTAAAAAAACTTAGTAAAATATAAAATAGTCAGATTCTATATGAAATTGACACCTAGTACATAAACTTAACATACAATTTACTTAAGATAAAGATTCTTAATTAATTAGCCATGTTTTAGCGAAGTGAATATTTAATTAGCCAACCTTGTGAGAACCATATCTCCCAACGTACATCTCTGATTGTCAAACTTTGTTTCAGTTTATGACTTCTGGGATACTGTTTACGGGCTCTCCGGCCTAAAATTACGGACGACGTCACAATGACGTAATTTATAGCGCGTTTTGTATCTGTACAAAACACATAGGATAAAGTGAAAACAAATCCGACTTCCAGAAATATAATTTTTTAATAAAGCTCAAATTAATGTCCTAGATTACACAAATCCTTTTTTAACAAAAACATTTTTATTGACGGTCAGTTTAAAAGCATCAAAACTCATTAAAACATTGTCAGTAGAAAACACAAATTCTCAGGCAAATTTAACGCCATGGATACTCTGCCTAGAATTTGATATATGTTTATATACGAAAAGGATTCAATTTTGTAAAAAAGAAGAAAACAAAAATGAGGGCGCTATACGAGTTTAACAGTACTCTTGCTTGCTTTTTTGGCATTTCGATCAAGTCCTAAACCCATTTATGACCCGTGATGTTGCGTTTTTTGTAGAGTATATAGAGTCATTCCTGCAACGACTGACACAAGTTTACGATCACAAGAATCGAGAAGAATATTTTTCTTGATCTCAGCGTCGAGAGGAAAACCGCTCAGGTCGTTATTCAGATTCAGCGTGAACGTATAGACAACAACAGCCTGGGTTTTGGAACGATCAGCGGGTGCGACTTCTTTGCGCTGGGAAACCCGTTCGTCGGAAAACCACATTTTGGGGGTTCCTAATGCAAACGCATTTATTCGGGAAATCACAATGTGTCGTGAACCAAAATTTGGTGGGGAATGCAATAAGGCAATAAAAAGAGCTGATTGGGGAAAAACATTGCGTCTCCACAGCAGCCCTTTGATTTCGCATTCGACCCTGCAAAACATACGAGCATGCGCAATCAAATTGTAGTGGAACGCCCCCTAGCGTTCGTTGTTTCTTACAAGTATTGCTTCATGCACAGTAGCAATGAATTCATACAAAGACTACAAGCCTTGTGCTGTGAAAATCGTGATCACAGTTGTTATGGTCAGCATTACGCGGCACTTTTTAAGTGAATTTTTCAACGTTTATCCAAACCATACAAATTTAAACATTTAACTGGATGATCTGTCAATTAACCAAGTAACTGTCACAGGCTTACATATACTGCACATTTACGGTTATTGTTTGTAAACGTGTAACCGTTTCTGAAACAGTTGGTGACCCGTGTAACAGCAGTTTCATAAACAAAATTTAAGTATAACCTGTTTACACAACCGCGCATGTGATCAAGAACATTTTGTCTTCATTCTTGTGACATTTTGTTTACACAGATGACCCCACTTTGACCTTTACTTCCAGTCCAAACAGGAAGCTCAAAAATTAAAATAATCATATCTCCTGAACCACATGCATAAAGTCGTAATGTTTGTGCTGTCTTGTAGCTTAATACACAATTGACATGTTATTCAAAAGCAATACCCACTTTGACCTGTCCTTCCGGTCCAAACAGGAAGTTCAAATCCAAAAATAATATTTTTTGAACCACATGTCTAAAATTCATTAATTTTGTGGTGTCTTATATTCTGAAACACTTGACATTTTATTCATGCATATGACCCAACTTTGACCTTTCCTTCCGGTCTAAACAGGAAGTTCAAATTATAAAAATCAATTGTTCTGAACCGCATGTCATAAAGTCATACTCTTTGTGCATTTGGGAGCTTATTATACATTAAACATCTTATACAAAAAAGGTGACCCAAATTTTACCTTACTTCCGGTCCAAACAGGAAATCTAAACTTAAAATTCACAAATCGTGCACCAAATGGGGTGAGGCTATGAATTTGGGTCCTTTAGCACATGGTTAAGTTAGAATAAAGGTGAAAGTTAGGGTTAGGTTCAGGGTCAGGTTTAAAAAAAAATTGAGAGTCAGTATCAGAATGAAGATCAAGTTTAGGTTTTTAGGCACACTCGAAGTCAAAATAAAGGCATGTCAATGATCAGGGGTCTTCTATTCCATGTCAGGCTCACCTAAGAGGTTTGGAGCGTTTCATCAAAGTTTAAAAAAATGGAACAGCTTTGTGTTTGTTCACAAACACATAATGTCTAGTTAATTTTGATTTTGGACAATTCCTCCAGTGTACCCTCAGTGTAAGTTCCTAAGTTTGTACTGAAAGTAACAGGGGTTGTCCATTTTGACGTCATCCGAAAAGGATGAAGTTGACCCAATTTAGATTTCCCTGACATTAAAACGTGTATTCTCGTCTTTCTGAAGAGCAGTTTTTAATGGCGTAGGATAGCTGTCTTTTTTTTTGGCGCGGGTAAAGTTCAAGTTTAAAAGTCAGACAGATTTTTCACAAACTGTTGACTTTTGTTGGCTTTTTGTTTAAGAAAAATCAAACTCCGGTATTTCTTTTTTTGTTTGGTTATTTTACGAGAGAGAGAGGATTTCTCTTTTGCCAATCTACTTTTCAAATTATGTTTGCCTCTGTTAAGTCTTCTTGACAAAGTTGCAACAATAGGGTCCTTAGCCGTTAGAGTGTATTGTATCCAACAAGATTATGCCATGCGCATGCGCATGTTTTGTGACACCGCCTTGGGTTGATGTCTGAGGGTATTGTGGAATGCCACGACTAAGGTCTTGCTTCAGTTTGTCCGCCTGTTACCGGACCCGATTCCTCAGGCCGGCCAAGCGTACAATCTCCGTTCTGGCCTTACGAACCAGCCCGTGAGCAGAGGGACACAGTCGGACTGCTTACTCTTTTTCTTTTGCGACGGGAAGTTGCGAGGACGGGGCTGCTGACGTTGGCCGCACTGGATGTCATCGTGAATGTCGAACAGCATCAGGTCGTCATCCTCGTCGTTCTAGAAAGAAGACCCAGGGGTGCGGGGGCAATCGAAGGTGTCAATGTCAGCCATCTTATTGCTCGAGATTTAAAGGAGATGCAATGATTCATTGTGGCACAGCCAGCTTTATTTATACCCCTTTCAAACGAGATAGTTAATTATGGTGACATGGTCAGTTGGATTAAAAGTCATTGCTGTGACCCATGAGATAAATGTACAAAATATAGTTAAAGTGGTTGTTTTGAAGAGGTCTCCTATCCCCATAATCTGAAACATATACGTAATAACGGTACGTTGAAGCTGTCATGGATCGTTTGGACCAAGGTCCAAAGATGCAAATGCCCATTCTTCGACTGCTGACCGGAAGGTCAGGGGAAGGGATCAAATATACATATATAGAAAGAGTGAAATCATACAAGTGGCCGTGTGCAGGCAAATCATGAAATGTGACCGAGTGTAACTACAAAAAACTTTTTGACAGTATAAGATATATGCATCATAGTAGAACGTTTGAATGGATAAGCTTAGAAAAGAAGTCAAACCGTAACGCACTCAAGATGTTCAAAAAGCTTTGGGTTTTGAGATAATATATGAAAAATTCTCCAAAGGTCGTGCGAGAATTCTGTATCGAAAAGTAAGCATTAAAAATGTTTAAGCCGTCATGTGCAGTTCTTTATAGAAGGGGTTGGGGAGGAAGAAAGCAAAACACAAGAAAGCCAGGTTTAAGTGGGCGGTGCCTGAGGGATGGCGTGGGAGGGAATGAAGGAGACAAAGCAGTCTGCCCAATAAATCTTCTGCGAATTAGTGGTGTGTCAGGCAGTGCAGGAAATTTGAAACAAATTCCGGTGATAGCCATGCCGGAAAGACAAATATGCAGAGAGTGGTTATGAAGATGAACACGCGGTTTTGTTGTGGTCTCTGGTAATTTTAAAACACCCTATGACTGTCTGGATGTTGTTTCGGGAAGAGACACTGGTCTCTGTCTTATGAAAAGTCAACGGCAATGGTTAAAACATACATTTTCTTTGATGTACGCATGCAATTTCACCGGAGAAGGGGGTTTTAAATAGTTGGTTTTGCATAATTTAAAGAAAGGGGAGAAGGAAGCGACGACTTACAAAAAAAAAAACTTAACGCATTTTTCTTTGATTTGCAGAGATAAGACATGCTATAGGTGTTGTGATGGATGGACAGGTTCCGTATCTGCCGGATGTTCCACACGTAAGTTAAAATTGTTTGCCCGTTATAAGTCCATGTTAAAAGCCAAACCTTTCACAAAGGAATTGTATTGATTACAAAAAAAAAGTGTAAAGTAATTATATTCTTACGATTATTCTTGTCTTACCAGTACTTTCGAAACCGAGTAAATTTCTATTCATAAAACATTCTTACAAAGTGTGTGCTAGATTTGGAGTAATGTATATTGTTTTCATAGTTCAATTTTAATTGTACGCAAAGAACCAGAAACAACTAAATATAATGTGATTGTAACTTACAATCACAGAGCTGTTCCGTTCTGTTGACCATAAGAAGTTTTTTTCGTAGCTCGGGTTTGAACTAATTATGTATTTTGTGTAAATCCTGTAATCGTGTTTGAAATGAATGCAGGTAATCACGAATGATCATCGCAGTGTAAGAAAATCAAACAATATCAGATCTTGTTTGAAACCGAAAGCAAAGGTACAAGTAAGCTTTAATACACCACAAACGATAAATTACGAATTTATGACCCCATGAAAAAATCGGAAATCGGCTTTGTAGTTCATGAGATGTGGTCCCACTTCCGGTTGACCAATAGGTAAAGGTCAACATGAGGTCACGGTTAACGGAGGTTTTTCTCCAATGCCCAAGGAGTCTGTAACTGAAAAAAAGTTTGAAAAACGGTTGTGTAGTTCTTGAGAAATGGTCCCACTTCGGTTGACCCATGGCCAAAGGTCAACATGGGGTCGCGGTTATATGTGGCTATTCTCCAATGCCCAAGGTGTCTGTAACTGGGAAAAAATCGGAAATCGGCTTTGTAGTTCATGAGATGTGGTCCCACTTCCGGTTGACCAATAGGTAAAGGTCAACATGAGGTCACGGTTAACGGAGGTTTTTCTCCAATGCCCAAGGAGTCTGTAACTGAAAAAAAAGTTTGAAAAACGGCTGTGTAGTTCTTGAGATATGGTCCTACTTCCGGTTGACCCGGAAGTCAAGGTCAACATGGGGTCACGGTTACACAAGGCTAATCTTCAATGCCCAAGGAGTCTATAACTGAAAACAGATTGAAAATCAGTTGTGTAGTTCTTGAGATATGGTCCTACTTCCGGTTGACCAATAGTCAAAGGTCATCATGAGGTCACGGTTACCGAAGGCTATAACTGAAAACAGTTATAAAATAGGCTTTGTAGTTCTTGAGAAATGGTCCCACTTCTGGTTGACTCATAGGTAAATGTCAAAATGGGGTCACGGTTATCCAAGGCTAATCTCCAATGCCCAAGGAGTCTATAACTGAAAACAGATTGAAAATCAGCTGTGTAGTTCTTGATATATGGTCCTACGTCCGGTTGACCCATAGGTAAAGGTCAAAATGGGGTCACGGTTATCCAAGGCTAATCTCCAATGCCCAAGGAGTCTATAACTGAAAACAGATTGAAAATCAGTTGTGTAGTTCTTGAGATATGGTCCTACTTCCGGTTGACCCATAGTCAAAGGTCATCATGAGGTCAAGGTTACCGAAGGCTATTCTCCAATGCCCAAGGAGTCTGTATTAAAACTGAAAAAAGTTTGAAATTCGGCTGTGTAGTTCTTGAGATATGGTACCACTTCCGGTTGACACAAAGGCAAAGGTCAACCAGGGGTCACGGTAATCCAAGGCTAAGCTCCAATGCCCAAGGAGTCTATAACCGAAAAAAGTTTGAAAATCGTTTTGTTTTAGTTCTTGAGATATCACAGAGACAAGTTTGGCTTATTATACACATCTGGACGGGCAACGAGGTCACTAGAGCACGTCTATTCCCCCGAGGGTCTGTGAGTTACCAGAAGAGGGACCTATTTCCCGAGGCCGAAGGCCTCGGGAATTAGGTCCCTCTTCTGGTCACTCACAGGCCCGAGGGGGGATAGACGAACTCTAGTGACCGAATCATGGCAGTCCATATGTGTTTTATAACACAACTCGGTCCAAAATATGAAATAAGAAAAGAAACTACCGTAATCCGATCCAGACGCCGCCTTTTTCTTTTTAAAATGAGCCTGGTAACCTTTTGAGGGCGCTGTAACCAGTCAAAAATTGAAAGACTATTGCCCGCTTCGGGAACTATTTCCCGCAAACTACGCGCGTGCGATGTCTAGTTCATGGTTGTGCAAATCTCATGCACTAGCCTATATTAATTCATCCCACGTGACCGTGTTTCAGCCAACCAGAATACAGAACTAGCAAGAGGTGTGTTTTAATAAAAAAAATAATGCCGCTATCAAGTAATTAATCCTGCGAGCAGCCAGCTTAGAATAATTACGCGCGTCCCCCAGGGTGCTGACGCGGTAGGGGTTTTATGTTGGGGTGTAAATAACTTGTGTTTTTTTTTTTTTTTTTGGGGGGGGGGCATAAGTCTTGTTCTAATGGTTTGAACAGATGAATCTATGTTCACTGAACACACACACCAAAGATTTTAACATTCTGGCAATTGCATATTGGTTCACAACTGATTTACCGACTGAAAGTCCGGAACAGCTAAAAACATTATATATAACCAACCACTTTGGATGATTACAACAATCGAAACAATAAAGTTTATACATTTAATCTTTTAGTTTTTACATTTCATATTTCTACGGAGCCCCAAAAGGGACAGGTAAAACAAAAAAATGAAAGGGTCAAAAAAAGTTCAATTTTATTTTGTTCCTTCGAAATACTATTTCGTTCCCTCGAAATCATTTCGTTCCCTCGAAATACTATTTCGTTCCCTCGAAATCATTTCGATCCCTCGAAATATTATTTCGTTCTCTCGAAATGTTATTTCGTTCTCTCGAAATAGTATTTCGTTCCCACGAAATAACTTAATTCGTTCCCTCGAAAAGTTATTTCGTTCCCTCGAATTAACATTTCAAGGGAACGAAATGATTTCGAGTGAACGAATTAATATTTCGTGGTAACGAAATGATTTCGAGGGAACGAAATACTATTTCGTGGGAACGAAATAATATTTCGAGGGAACGAAATACTAATTCGAGGGAACGAAATAATATTTCGAGGGAACGCATTAGAATTGGATTTTTGTTAACCTTTTCAATTTTTTTTTACCTGTCCCTTTATTTCAATGTCAATATAATTTTGTTTTAAATCCATTTTGTTCTTTCTGTGTTTTATTATAGTTATTGTGTTGGTTGTAGCTTGGGTCCTTCCTATCCTTTGATCCAGTTAGTACACACATACGCCATGCATACACACATTCCTTTTTTGTTTGCATCCCTGTGGAGACATCTTTTGTTCTTTCCTTTGTCCCTGTAGTTAAGAAACCCCCATAGACTTTGTACACAAAATTCCTTGTGGAGCAACCCAGTCTTTAGAATTTTCCTATGGAGACCCTTTGTTTTCCCTTTTTAGCTGTTCCGACCTGTTAGGGCGGAACAGTTATTGTAATCGTCGAGATTGTTATTCTTTTTATTAGCTGTTCCGACCTGTTAGGGCGGAACAGCTATTGTAATCGTCGAGATTTGTATTCTTTTTATTTTATTCAGTCATGGACTTTTCTCGTAGTGTAGATGTCAAGTCTTGCCTAAACTTTGCATCACGTCATCATGACGTCACTTTTTTGCACGTTTTCTATTTGTGTACAAAAACCAATGGCTCTGAAAAATAGTGTTTAAACACAACTTTTCAGAATAGGTTACATTTTAGTTACTTATAATACACAAATCGTTTTTAAAACAGAAATGCTTTTACTAAGAGTTATTCCAGGCCATTAAAAATAATCAAATACAATGTAGTTTTACGATAATTAGATTGATAAATCTGAACCCCATGAAACAAACTCTGTGTTGCGCAATCACGGCAATGCGTCCGAGATTGCCTCGCTGTTTATTCCTAGTTAATCTTTGCAGCACCATATCTCAAGAAGTACACAACCGATTTTCAAACTTTTTTCAGTTATAGACCCCTTGGGCACTGGAGATTAACCATAGGTTACCGTGACCCCTGTTGACATTTAGTTCTGGGTCAACCGGAAGTGGGACCATATCTCAAGAAGTAGACACTCGATTTTCAATTTCTTTTCAGTTATAGACCCTTTGAGCATTGAAAATTGAACTTGAGTTACCGTGACCCCATGTTGACTTTTACTTCCGGGTCAGCCGGAAGTGGGACCATATCTCAAGAACTGCACACTCGATTTTCAATTTCTTTCCAGTTAAAGACCCTTTGAGCATTGAAAATTGAACTTGAGTTACCGTGACCCCATGTTGACCTTTACTTATGGGTCAACCGGAAGTGGAACCATATCTCAAGAACTACACAACTGATTTTCAATCTGTTTTCAGTTATAGACTGCTTGGGCATTGGAGATTAGCCTTGGATAACCGTGACCCCATTTTGACCTTTACCTATGGGTCACCCGGAAAGAGGACCATATCTCAAGAACTACACCACTGATTTTCAATCTGTTTTCAGTTATAGACTCCTTGAGCATTGGAGATTAGCCTTGGATAACCGTTACCCCATTTTGACCTTTACCTATTGGTCAACCGAAAGTAGGACCATATTTCAAGAACTACACAACTGATTTTAAATCTGTTTTCAGTTATAGACTCCTTGGGCATTGGAAATTAGCCTTGGATAACCGTGACCCCATTCTGACCTTTACCTATTGGTCAACCGGAAGTGGGACCATTTCTCAAGAACTACACAACCGTTTTTCAAACTTTTTTCACTTAGGCATTGGAGAAAAACCTCCGGTAACTTTGACCTCATGTTGACCTAAAGTGGGACCATATCCCCCAAACTACTCAACCTATTTTCAAACTTTTTTCAGTTATATAACCCTTGGGCATGGGGTCATAAATTCGTAACGTTTGTGGTGTATTATAGCTTACTTTTATTGCTTTCGGTTTCAAACAAGATCCGTTATTGTTTGATTTTCTTACACTGCGATGATCATTCGTGATTACCTGCATTCATTTCAAACACGATTACAGGTTTTACACAAAATATATAATTAATTTAATCCCGAGCTACGAAAAAAACTTCTCATGGTCAACAGAACGGAACAGCTCGGTGATTGTAAGTTACAATCACATTAGACCTAGTTTGTTTTGTTCTCGGTCTCCATAAGGTAGTGAATATGAGAGCACACGCGGGTTGCGCGGCGCAAAGAATACTCATATTTTTTAGGCCTACATTGTATGTAGCCAGCTCGGGCGAGTAGCGCGGCGCCAAGAAAAAATCAAGAAATTAAGACAAAACTCCAACGCCTTGATCAAGGCTTACTGTTGATAGTATAAACTATTTAGAGAGAGAAAGTTTATCGAAATAATAAGGCAGGGAAAACTTTTCACCCAAACAGATTTGAATCTGAGAAACGATTCATCGGATTTATGAGGGGTGGTGTCCGTTCGCAAAAGCTGCTGCCAGAGATTCAATTGTACTCGCTGTCACCGCAAAATGAGATCAATTCAACGTTCGTGTTACAATAAAAAGACAGTTATGTTTATGTTTCTCAGCAAGCACATAGCTGAATTCTTAACATGTGACTTTTATTTTATCTTTCTCCATAATTTTCCCCGTAAATCAGTATTACTTCGACATAAACCAGTCTATGAAACTACTTTCAAGTAATTAAGTAAGTATGAAATGAAAACAATAGTCCTTGTACTGTATCGGCAAAACACATTTTAAGATTGTAATGTATACGGGTGTAATCGTTGGCATCCCTCTTCATTTCAGCAATATGTTTTGGGTCTACCACCTGTCCCAACGGAGGCTCATGCACAAGACCCGATTATTGCAGTAGCTGCGATCGCGGTTACTACTCACCACGCTGTAATAGTAAGTACAACTAAAAAACATAAAAAAAATATATTGTTTGTTAGCAGTTTTTGAGGCAAGCCCCTTTTCAGATGTAAGGATCACATCATGAATTTGCCTCCTGGTAAAATTTAAAATAATGGCTTTTTCTGTGCTCATGGTGGCGCACAGCATTGTGACTTGCGCGAACTAATTTGCTATAGTTGGCCTACTGAGGAATATAATAAAGCTGTAAACCTTATTTCGTAGATTAAAACGTTTTCGCTGTATATTTTGTTTGGGAAGAGTGCGAAAGGATTGCGAACTGTCTGGCAGAGTTCTGCACCAATGGCTATGATCAGAAATGCGACAGGTGCGACGGTGATAATGGCGCAGCATATGGTTACGCCTACAAGAAGACGGACGACCAGAGACAATGCATCAGTGAGTAATACTTTTAAATTATATGCATTTTTCGTAAAAAAAAATAAACATGCGTTTTTAAATCCCTCTAAAGTGAGTATCTGATCGTGTTACGAATCACTCTTACGTAGATCTGCTGAAGCGAAGTACATTATATATCATCTGTTATAATAACGAAGGTTTCTGCCTGCACTTGTATGCTCACCGGATCTATTAAATAGGTTGGATCGGAATACTCCGTTGCTTAGTAGCTACACCAAGCAGTGGCGTAACCAAACGACATTGAAAAAGTGCACAAATTAATGGTTCGATACACTAAAAAAAAAAAAAAAAAAAAAAAAAAAAAACAGTTTAAAAGAAATGTATTTGCCTCAACAAATATATGTTTAAAATGAAAGCTTTTGGTTACGGCAATTCACCCCCCCCCCCTAAAAAAAAATTGATGCTGATCCGGGTCCCGTGGGCCCTGACCCATTTCTTGATAAGTATGACTCGGAATCTATGTCGAAATATCACAGCGAGGGGTCAAACTGACGCAGAATCCTGGCTAAATCCCATTTTTAATTCACTCACTGGGAATTGGGTCAAGCCCACCCCCCCCCCCCCGGAACCCAGTACCCGAAATTCGGGTTAGATTTGACCCGGTAGTTTAAAAGTGTGCACCATATATCTCTATGTCATCTGAGAATTCAATTTGTCCACCTCAATATTTTTTATCTGGAATGCTTACTTAACACTTACAGTTAACCATTTTTTCTAAACTATTTCCTCATAGAGCAATGTTCATGGAGGACGGACAGCAACGCCTGCTACCCGGGGTCTTGCACGAACGCACAGTGTACATGTACCGATGGGTTCTATGGAACTGACTGCAGAACGAGTGAGTTCATTTGATATCATTGGAAAGTGTATTGCGCTTTAAAAGAGTTAGCTAGGATTCTAATAAAGCAGACCTTACTTGTTCTTACAGAACAAAATTTTCATCTGCTCTTAAATCGATGAAAAACAAGCAAAGCAAGTTGTTTTAATGATATAACTTTTATCTTTCATAATATCTTAAACAATAGTGGCCACAAGCCAAGCACCTGTGCTGTCAGAGCATCGTGCAACCCTGAAGAAGGGCACCACTACCAAAGAATCACCTAACATCCAGGGCAGTACGGATACAGTCTACACGAACGTGAGAGACTTCACTGATATTCAGATCGAATGGAGAAGTTCGTACCAACCCACACATCTCTCAGCTCCAGGCAGTGGTCATCCGTACATTTATAGTGTAAGACTAGGTGTTGCATCAGCGACCGTTACTGCCATCATAAATCGTGAGTTTGTTACTCATTATTTTAGAGCCCCAGGTTTCTAAGCCTACGTTTTCATCGCACTCATTGCCATCCTTGCATAAGATAATGAGTGCCTTTATGTCAACAGTTCACGGTCAACTTAAATACGTGATTTCAATGGTTATAAAACCTGACCACTTCCAAATTTACGGGGTCTTTTGCATAGTGCTGAGAGATTGAAATCGTTGTTAGGCATCATTCTTGCTTTTCTTAAATTAAAATGTATTATGTAACCGTTATGAAGGAAAGTACTGACATTTTGTAAATACTAACTTACTCTACCAGTCTCTATTACCCTTTTTGTTAGCTCTCCATACTACTTTATACATTGTTAGCACGAACATTCATCTATGTTGGTAATTTGACAAAATTAAATGTTTAACTTTTGATCACAACACTTAAAATATTTCCGTATTTCCGTCTTCTTCAGCAAGATGACCCGGATGAAGCATCCGTGACCTTGCGTACACGTGATCCAACACCGCGTCATAGGAAGCAAGGTCACGGATGCTTCATCCAGGTCATTCTGCTGATGAAGACTGTAGTATCAGTCGACAATTATAGGTACGGAAATATTTCCATGCAGTGTTGCGATCAAAAGTTAAACATTTTATTGTGCTTTATACCTTGTTAATTTTCATTCATTGATTCATTCAAATGGCTTCCACCGGACATTTGTGATGGCCCTCCAAATGTTCCTGTCCGGAGTGCAGCTACCCAACGTCCTCACAGGTTAGGTTGAACTCTTCACATAGTTGGTCCATGTATGTTTTGCTTGGCCTTACTCTGCTTCTATTTCCATGCGTTGGTTAATCTTTCGCAAATATAAAATTAACTAAGAAAAGAAATACATGTCCACAAAGATTTATATTTCATTTGAATTGGCCCCAGGAGCTGGAACAAGCACATATTCAATCGCAACATCGGAACCCTGCTCAGCTGCCGGGTCTCGTGACAATCCTGCAACTGCCTTTGTTACATGTGATAGTACTTTCACCATCAACTATTATTCATGGACGCCGGCCACTGGAGATATGTAAGTGATAATCAAACGAGTGCTTTCATTTCATGGTCTTCTTGCGGCCACATCAGGCACAATAAAATATTCATTTTAGTATGCCTCTAAGAACAATTTTTAAATGATATAAAACAGCACTGTCCATATGGAAAACAGTGTGGGCAACAATTTGTGGAATACTATCTTTATTCCCTCGGTACATAATTGATGATTTCCATTTTTTGAACGTAATTTCAGATTAAGGTATGACGTAACATCAGTCAGTGGCGGATACATGAAACTGTATGATAGGGATAATTCAAACAGAATCATTACCCGGTACTACACAGGCAGGACGACGTCAGGGTACTCAACTTTCACCTTTGACTTCAATAGCCCCTACCACTGTGTGAGTGTCATCAGAGGATGCCGAAATACTATGTTGCATGCGGGTGAAGACGTCACTTCACAGGTAAGGTTTTGTCTGTGTAAGTTTTTATTCACTTTTTCTTTTTATTTGCAGTTTTTTATATAATCAAGCCAAGCTATAACATGTTGGGGTGTGTTCAAAGTAAAGTTGTGTCTATTTTGTTGAACTAATTGGAAGTAAGAGACTCTTACATGGTAATTATACACCTTTGAGAAAAAATATGTAGTGTTGTGTTAATTGTCATTATTAAAAGGCAGCGATTACGGTCACGTGGGAAGGCTGGGTCGACGACCTTTCCGGTATCAAAGAGTTTAACCTACAAGTAGCACAGCTGTCAGGAAGTCATGGTGCCCAGATGACGGAAATCACTCCAAGGGTTTATTCCAATATTGCTGAATCAGGACAGACGATCACCCTACCTCATGTTGGTACGTAGATTAAGGGTTTGGACTGAAGCCTCAACTTCGTAAATAACCTAAATCACTTCCTCAAACGAGGAAGGTCTGCGTTTAAATCTAGTAATAAATATGTTTTGAGCTGTGGGGGTTCTGAGAGGAACCAGGAGTTTAATAGCTCGACGTTTCGATCAGTATGCCCTGGCCGTCTTCGGGAAGATGCTGGACTATGTTGCTGTCATCTAAATCAAGACATACAGCTATTTAAAGTTGAGGTTATATGATATCGTAAAATGACAGATAAAATGCTGATTATCAGCAGAATTAAGTCTGTGGAGATTGTCGTTGTGCCTACAAAAGACCACTCGGCATACTTGACTTAAATTTGAGTCTGAAAACGAAATAAGTGAAAGCAAGTATTTTGTAGAAAAGGGTACCTTTAGCATTTTAGAAAGCTTCGAAAATGTTAGGATCCAGCAAAGGTGTATTTATGGGGCACAATTTGCGCTACCACACTGGATGCACCACGTTGATTAATAGTTTTGTGAGTTACTCAAAATACCAAGTCAAAACTGATAATGATATGTTTTTATTTGTTTTTGTTTTTTGGGGGACAAAACTGAAGGTGTATACTCCATCGTATTGACCGTGGTTGACAACGCTGACAACGCTCGCTTGAGTAGACGTTTCGTCTTCTTTGACAATGACCCAAGTGACGTGGCCATACAGCAACAGGACACATACCCAATGCGTGTTCGGTCTGCGACGTCACAAACCAACTATGAGTGGATCACAGGGGGAAGTGCCGTGGTGCATCTGGACTGGACGAACCATTTCATTAACTTGCAACACCATAACCAGGGGTTGTTAAAACCAATTGGTGAATGGGCTATCGGAGGTGTTATTGACGATGGTGAGTAATAGAAATACAAATAAAACGAAATTCCACCTTTATTTTTTAGTTTCCCTAAGAGTAACTGCCATTTCGTGGGACTGGAACTTATATTATTATTATGTTTTACGTCGATCCAAAGTTTAAAAAATTGAATAGTCCATTTTCAAAACTTTTTAAAAGAAAAAAAAAAACATACAACGAGTTTTGCAAAGGCCACGAGCAATGAAATAAATACTTGTAATCTGGAAGATTGTTGTAATACATGGCGAATGGACGTGAGATCACGTGATCCTGATCTGGACCTTGATTTTACTTTACATTTAATTTAATTAAATGTTGAGAGTAAAAATATTTAATAACATTTTGATAGTAAAAATATTAGTTTTTGATTCATCTCGCACGTTTTCCTTTGAGCAGACTATGACCAGAATTTTGGAAAGCGAGGCCGTGCAGCCATCCCAAATGCCCTCGGCATTACAGAGTTCCGGGTCTTTTACGAAGTTGACCATTTTGGTGGTAGGCATATTGTCAACCCGTCTGAGAACAATGCCGACCAGTGGAGAAATGAAGCTTTTAGAACACGAGGAACTTATACATTGTCCTTGGTAGATGGCGATTCCATTCGCTTTTGGGTAGAGGCTAGAGATATCGCCGGTCACTTCGTGAGGGACACTGTATTAGTTCATGTTGATTCTTCGCCACCAAGCATTGAACATTTCTGGCTTGTTCGGGGCAATGATGTGAATATAGCCGTACATAATTCAGTCGACTTGCACGATTTAAGGTAAGATTTACTATGCTTGTTAGAATTTTAGTAAACCTTCTTTAACTTGGAAACAAAGTTTAAACCTTTTTTCTCTACTGAAATACCTAACCGTAGTGATGATAGTTATTTTTTTCTCCGAGGCTTTTATTCGATTATGTTAGATTGTTGTTTTGGCTCAATGTTGTAGATTAAATTCCCTTCCTCCCTGATTAAATCATGAAGAATCAATTCCACTCCTTTTCCATCTCATCTATCAGTGTGGAATTTAGGACCTATGACGTACACAGTGGGGTTCAAACCATCGAGTGGCGTCTATTTGACAACTACACGGGGAGCGAGGTTGAACACGGAAGTCAGACAGTTGCTGCAGTCAAGGTTGGCCAGGTAAAAGGACTTACACCTGCTTGCAAATCTCAGCAGTTTTTGTAAAGCTGTTGGTGAAAGCCACCAACTAAAGAAACCACAATTATAAATCATGTTATACTTACATTAGTTTATATTTGTTGTTCTCATAGGATAACTGTGATCCTGTAACATGTATGTGTGTTCCTGTCGGTGACTGCTACAACGTAGACTACGAGTTCAAACCTACATTCCACGTTGGTGCTCATGACTTTGACTATTACATTACGCTGACGGTTACCAACCATGCTAGACTGGTGACATCTCAAACAATCAAGGTATGATTAAAAAAACAAAAATTGGAACAAGCAGTAGTGGTTTGGTAAACTAAAATCTACTAAAGTTAAAAGTGTATTGCACTTAAATAAATCACACTAAAATTGTCTGTATAGATTACTGTGGATGCATCACCACCTCAAGCTGGTGTGGTGCATGATGGGATACGTGGGTCAGATGAGGTCGACTTTCAGCAGGGCAGTGAACTTGCTGCGCACTGGGAAGGATTCTTTGACAGGGAGAGCGGAGTCAAATTTTATGGGTATCTCTTTGACGTCACGTGCTGGAATGATGCAGACAGGATTCTTTCCATCCAAAACAATGTAAGCTCAAAATTAAATCAAATCAGTTAATATCGAACTACTAAATTTACAGATGAAATGGGCTGTTAACTATTAAATACATAGATATTTATTTAAAAAACCACATGTTTCCATAATGACTTGGACAATCTGCTCTTGATACTGATTTTAAACCTATAAAGTTACTGTTCTCTGTGCTCGATAACAAACCCCGTAGATGACAAAAACTACCGCTACACATACAAGTTGGACAGCGCCATCTCCAGGCAGGTACTTCATCACAGTTATCGCCTACAACCGTGCATTGGAGCCTTCCGTTCCCATATGTTCTGACGGTGTCGTGATGGACACAAGCCCACCAGAGCTCTCTAATATCTCAATCAGCGATGCTCGAATACGACCGGGTCTTGCCAAGGATAGAGAGGGAAGGGTGTGGTTCATTAATGAACATCGATTGAAATCTGAACTACTGGTTGTGTCTGACGTGTGCAGGTAATATATTGAAGTCAACTCAACTTGTTAGCCTTAACCCAAAATGCCGAATAAAGAAACGAACTTTTAACATGTAGTCTATGTGCAACGGCCGTGCGCTGCACGCGCATGGACTTCACCATGATGATGATCAGCATTAACTATTTTGTTGAGCTGTATTCTGGATTTTGAGGTGGTATTTTCATGCAATTAACACAGACAGTTTTTGCTAAGTTATACTAGCTCACTAAGCAAGACTCGGTGAAATCTCTATTCAATTAAATTACAGGTCCATATAAAATTTACTTCTTGGCATTTAATTAAACTTTTGAAAGATTAATTGTCGAAGATTATGATTGTTAAAGGAACATTACAGAATTGGTAAGAAAAAACTTTTAAAATATACTTTTTGATCACAGATTTACATAAAATTTACACGGTCTAATGATGATGATAGTAGAAAACATCCTTGAAATTTTTATGTCTGAAATGCCATATTTGATGAGAAATGAATTAACTAATTTTCCGATTGGAGTTCATCGCTCAGTGAGCGTTTTATTCATTTGTTGAAGCTATATGATTTCATGCAAATCGGTTTTTCACTATTTTCTCGTGACCCAGATGGCCGATCGATCTCAAACTTCTACAGGTTTGTCAGTTTATGTATATGGTGGATTGCATAAAGTGCTTACACTGCCACCAGCAACTGTTTTGTTAGCAAAAACCAATCCTGTAATGTTCCTTTAAGCTATGGCCACGTCTTCTCTTTGAATTCAGGTCTAAAGCAACCACAGTGAGCGATATAACAGTGTACCCGGGCCAAGGTGTTTTAAATGAGTCGATCTCTATCAGAGAAGACTTTAATTGTCAGTGGACATCCGGTATTCAAGAGAAGGTCTTTCTTCCTAGACACAAACACGTAAGAAACTCAAAGGAAGTAGATAATCCACTCCCTTGTGAAGGCAGTGATTAAATTAATACATTTGAAATTTTGTAGTCCACTTTCTTGCCTGAGATCCTATTGAGTAGACCTATCAACTTGTAGAATCCTTTAGAATAAAGATCCAACCTTTTCAGGAAATGATCGACCTTAAAGCGGAAGGGAAAATGTACTGAACTATATGTCTAAGAATGATGTCATCGGATGTTTTGAATGTCAAAAAATGTTGCACTGATGAAAGGGTATTGAAAAGAATGGCAATCTACACCATTTGAACGTAAAGTTAGAGACTTGTAATTTTCTCCCCACTAGCACTCACATGAGGACTCTATCTATTGGAAAATGATTACATCACAAAATTGTATTTGGCATTTCTCTTTCTCTATAATGAAGTCAGTCTTGATGACAGACAGAAGTTCATTCTGAGTATGATATTTTATGTGAAAGCTTGTTTTCAAAAGTTTTAGATTGCAACTCAGATGATATTTCAAGGAAACAATATGAGCTATCTCAATATTATTTCATTTCCCAAAATAATGTTTGATGTAAATTTAAAATGGTGTTTGTTTCCAGATTATCTTGTCTTGGTCGGGGAGTGACGCAGAGAGCTCCATTTCCAACTACGAGATAGGTCTGAGCAGTGACCCATCCAATCCGACCCCTGACCTTGTGACCTTCATGTCAGCTTCCGGTCATGAGCGTTTTGTGATGCATCATCCCCATATCAGCCAGGGAAATGTTTTCTTTCTGGTGGTGAAAGCTCTCAATAAAGCACAGTTGGCCTATTCTAGGGTATATATGGCTTAAAACGCAATTTGTTTTCTTGGAGAACATCACTTTCGACAAACTGTCAACAATTTTTAGTAAGGAGGAGTAGTTAAACACCTAATGCAAAGCTGAAGTGTAAAATAAATGCTCCGATAATTCCCCCTTATCTACACACTGGGTAGTGGTAATGTTAGGGTTATGTTTGGATTAGGGAAATACTTTACGGGTGTAGGAACATAGGGATGTAACCAAGTACACACTAGTATATGTAGTCATGTGTATACAACTGGGGAAGATTTCTTTTTGAGATAATGAGAGAGGCAAGTGTTTATCTGTCATTACCAGTATGAGCAGGACAATTAGTTGAAAAGTTTACACATAATTAATATTACTGTAACTTTGTTTCCATTTGTAGTTTGTTGGGCCTATCATCGTGGACACCACACGACCGATGTTTGTTGGCCGCATACGCGTTCATTTAGACGGCAGATATTTGGTCACTGAATGGCGTGACGATGGCTTTGTGGACAATGAGGATGCAGATCTTGCATATCAAGTTGGCATTGGTGAGATATATTCAAACAGTACATTGCTTGACAACCAAAATCCTATTCAAACAGGGTGTTGCATCACTAACTCTTTTAAGTGCCAAGTTTGTTTGAAGATGGAAAGTTTCTGTGGGCAAACCTGGCTCTTCTGAAATCGTACAATTTATTGAGATGGTACAATGCTTTATATATCTAAACTATTATAGGTTTATACTCTATATGTATTGATTGGTTCTCTTAACATCGCTTAATCAGGTATGTACAATTATACCTGTTCACAGTGTTAGACAGTTGGTAATGAAGACAGTCAAGTGTTGTTGACTTTTTTTCGCTGTAGGACATACTAGAGGTGGCACAGAGACCGTCTCCTTTCAATCTAAGAAAGAGTACGTCATTGGTCCGTGTGAATCTCGCACCTCCTGTGCCGCGTTCCTACTGGATGATCTAAGCTGGTATCTCCATGGTGATCATGAATATTACATCTCTGTCAAAGCTGAGAATGGTGCAGGACTGTCGACAGTAGGAACCTCGTCTGTTTACAGGCATATCGTGCAGTTGCCATCACAGGGGGTCGTGCTGGATGTCTCACCATCTGGGGAAGATGTTGACTTTGGGGTATGTACCTTACAGAGAACCGAAATAGAAAAAAAAAAAAAAAATTGTTGCTGTTTTTTTTGTAAATATCTCACACATTTCTTAAGAAAAACATTAAAGTTAAACATCTCAGGAATCCATATGGCACACATTCAAACATTTGGGTTTGTGTGGCTCGAAAAAGCAGCCTCAAGTTATCACATTGATTGCAGACGAAACGATTTAACAACTTAGTGTTATGGCGAAGATTAAGTCGAGGCCAATGACCTGGGTTCAACAACAGTGCGTAATGTTTTTACGTCTTCAAACTTCAATCTTGTCTTTTGTTTTTAATTTAGATTGTTAAAGACGTCGATGTTCAGATGAATAGGTCAAGACTCTCCGCCCATTGGTTTGGATTTGAACATCCTCATCTTCATATCAATTATGAGGTTGCCGTAGGTACAGGGAGAGAGGGTTCATCTGACGTCAGCAATGGATTCATTGACGTCCGCAATGCAACTTTTTACCAGTTAGACGGACTTGATCTAACACCACTCATGGTATAAGTCAAGTTGAGCTGATATGCATTGTGGTATACTGGACAATGATTGGGCAGTTTAGAGTGTTTGCAAACCTTAGTCCAACTTTTGAATGACAACATGTATTTGGGCTGGTGTATGGCGTTGAATCACGCTTTGGGTGAACCACATTTAAAAACCATACCATTTGTTATTGTTGCGTTAACAGTTCTTTTGGGAACCCATTTGGGCTGAAGCTATGCGACAGTGCTGCCATTGAAGTAATGCCACATGTATATTAATAATGCTGACAACACATACGAAACACACTTGTAGTTATTGGACAAAATCTAACGATGGGAAATTATTCTTTGAACTTTTTAGACATATTACTTCACCGTCAGGGCAACATCTGCATCCGGAAGCGTCAACGTGACGTCAGACGGTATTAAGGTCATCCCAGAGGGTCAAGTCTTAGAAGGGGCATTTATCAAGGATGGACTCAGATGTGATCCTGCTAATCGTAAGACCATGAGCTGTTTCTTGAAAAAAGTTGAATGTTTAAGACTTGTTTCAGGCGTGTTATAATTTTATAAGATATGCAGTTTCCATAATTACCGGTACAATCAAGTTCAGGCTTGTCCAAGTGTTACTGACGCCATGATGGATTTGTAATTCAACTATTCTCTCAAGGTTATCTGCGTTGTTTCATCCATGATCTAAATAATCTGACAACATTTCTTCTCCAGTAACCATGCCCCCTGGGTTAGATCATCATTCGTTTGCCCCATCTCAACCCTGTGAGGATGACGTCACGTATCAGTCTTCCGCATCCGGTATCTCCGCCCGATGGTTCATCCCGCAGAAGTTACAACCCTTTGTAACAAATGTCTCATGGGCAGTGGAACAAGAGATTCAGACTTACCATGGTATTCTCTAAAGCTTATCTGTATTCATACTCAATTAACCCAATTTCTCAACTATTAAAGCAAAATAATAATACAACAAACCATGTAGATGTCTGACCACTATACACCACCAATATTTTCTGGTATAAAGAGACAGTTCGAACCCAATATCAAAAATAAAGCATTCTTGCTATAGGCTCCTTTGAAATGATGTGAACGTATTATAACTTGAAGGCTCGCAAACAAATAAAGAACGTCTAATTTAGTTTTGCCAGAAACATTTCTCATAATTCTGGCTCATTTGGAATGATGTCAGTGTATTTAAGACATTCTGGCAGGCAAATACAAAGCGTACGTGTTTTTTTTTCATATTTACTCTTTAAAATTTAATTTAAATCAAGTATATATTTGTCGTGGTTATTTCCTTTGTACGTTTTGTCAATGCTTAGAACTTCTTGGTTTTAACTAGATGTGGACATCAGCTCATCGGAGTGGGTAACATTATTGGAATATCGAGACCTAGGTATGGCCTTCAATCATTTGGATGCAAGCATCGGATTACATGACGGTGCACATCTGAGGTCTAAGGTATTCCAGAGTTAAAGGTTTCTAAAGGGCCCAGTTTCTCTAGTTTGAAATTTGTAAACAGACCAACATTACAAAGCCATGATGAAATGTGTATAACTCTTTGCAGATCATTCACAATAAATCTGAATCATCAACAATTTGCATGTTTTACTCTACTTCATTTGGCCTTGAATTACTTAGACCAATCTTAGTATATATATTTTTTTCTTGAGAAAAATCGAATGACAAAATTTAGGAAGAACAGGATTTCTAGAAGGAAATTTAAGCCCTACGAAAAAGAAATGAAACAATGGTGGCGAGAGAATAGGGTTGAAACAAAACATTAAACACACGATTGAAAAACTTGCTTGACAAAATGTTTGGTGTATAGTGCTAATTAATGACCCCTTTTTTGGTGTTTGTTGCAGGTTAAATTCTGCCACGTGAGTGTCTGCTTCGAGCCGATAATAAGTGACGGGTTCTGGGTACTCTCCAAGCCTCCTTTGGTGGGCGATATTACAATCGATAACATCGAGACGGATTTAAGAAGTACAAACCTTTACGTAGTCTTCCAGCCATTTGAGCATGCGTACATTGACAGTGATAGACAGTTGAATTTGATGGATTACTACGAGTGGACCATTGTCGAGGATGGGGAAGACAGTGCCATTTTAAGCGAATGGAACCGCATAGATGAGTTGCTTATCATTGGTGTCACGGTACGTTTCTAATAATTTTGAACTGTTATTTAGACGAAAAGGTATTGAGTGAGAAAAGTGACATTTCTTAACAATAACAACACGGTTATCACTCCAAGAACACGTGAACAATCTGAGTTTTTACTTTTAAAAGGCCCAATTCACTGCATCGTTGGAAGGATATCTCGACCACGACACCTGTCCCCGTCTGGCTGTGAGGGGCTACAATAAAGCTGGACTTTTCTCCATAGTGAGCCAAGAGGTTGTGGATTGTGATGATGTGGTGACTATTAAACCGCATGTTGTCATCGACTCAGACCGTAAGTTCCAACCTTAACCATAGGAAGTATAGGAACTATCAAGAAGGCCCCGACCATTATTCAAAATAATTATAGAAATTTGTCAGTAACATTTGGCCATATATAATTCTCACGCATGGGGCCCCATTCACACGTTAAAGCAGTTTGACACGGAACCAACGGTCTTCGCCATTGTATTCACATGTTTCAGTCCAAATGGGCAATACAAATTCATCTATTAGGGTGAATGGATTTGGCAGATATGGCTGAACTTTCATCTCAACGTACTTCTATTAAAACCAGCCTGCCACGCATGGATACTAAGATTTATAATTTACAATAAATAACTTTTGGAACTTATGAGCTCCCAACAGAAGTAACAATTCAAAAAAAATAACTTACAAATGTTTTACTCTTTTCTTAGATGAAGTAACCTTAGAGCAGAATGCTCTGTGGCTTGAAGCCGATAAGGACTACATCTCATCCACAACCGTCTTATCAGCCGTCTGGCCTTCATTACGTCACAGGAACTACGTCTGGGCAGCAATAAAAGACACAGGATCTGCCGAATTCGGTGACTTGGACATTGGATTGAACTATCCTTGCGATCACCCAATGGCTGAAGGTTGTGGAAACACAGGTAATGGGGAAAAGGTTTCTAAAAGACTGACAATGTTACTCTGTTATGAAGTTTAAAGGTACACAATGCCTTGGATCGGTCGAGTTGGTCTATGAAAAACGTTTGTAACCGTTTGTTATTAAATGCATATGGTTAGAAAGATGTTGTAAAAGTAGAAAACAATAATCCACACAGATATGCCTCGAAATTGGGTGGTTTTCCTTTAACTTTGCGAACTAACACGGTCGGCCATTTTGTGGAGTCAAACATTTGACTCCATAAAATGGCCGACTGTGTTTAATAGCTCACGATGTAAAAGGAAAACCACGCAATTTGTGTGGATCATTGTATTCTACTTTTAAAACATCTTTCTAACCATATGCATTTCATAACAAACGGTTTACAAACGCTTTTTATAGACCAACTCGGCCGATTCAAGGCAACGTGTACCTCTAAGAAACACTATTAATGATTAATTTACTCATGTACTTGAATGGTTTATTCTTGCTATAGATGAAGAGTTTGTGAATGTCTTTGGATTATCCCTCGAGCACGGCAAACGTTACCGCATCTGCATCCACGCTGAGGAAGTCACCCTTGAGCATGAGACATGGACGGAACCTCTGCCGTCAGTGTCCAGCTGTAGTGACGGTGTGGTCGTTGATACGACCCCGCCAACACCCGGCTCTGTATGGATTGGCTGGAGCAATCATAACAACTATCAGGTAAATACACTTGTCATGCTCTCTCTCTTTGTCCTCTATTCTTTACAAAGTATTTCTAGGAAAAACTTATTGTACAAACTAAAATACTCTGCAATAAGGCTCGTTGACCTTTGCCGATTTTAGTTTTGCAAGTTAATTTCTAAGGCGAATTATGTAGCTCAATAGCTCCAACAAGGTTGTTAATTAAGTATGATGCGCCAAGTGTAAACTTATTAGTTAACGCTATTATTTACAAATGAATCATTATATAATATATCATTCAATAATTATCTATTATTTTACATTTATTTACAAATAATAATTTGTGCAAACACAATTATATATATATATAATTGTTGGAAAGATTTCATTATGCATATTAAACTCTATGATTCATTATACTTATATATAAATAATGTCGATGGACACAATTTATATGTGAATAGTTAATTTTGCATATGTCAATTATACATAATTGTTTGACAACTTTCATTATTATATATTTTATTTTGAGGATCATTCCACTTATGTATAAATCATGACGACCGACAAATTTTATATGTAAATATTGAATTTTGCATATGCAATTATATATAAATAATTGTTGGGCAGCTTTCATTATTTACACATAACTTTGCGGATCGTAATACTTATGTATAAATAATATCGGCGGACATTTTTTTCTTTGTAAATACAGTTTTTTGCACCACACAATTATATATAAATAATGGAAATTGTGATACGAAGCTATGATATACTGACAGTGCGTTTTCATTATATAGGCCTAACTATAGATAATCGTATAATATGTAAATTAAGTTACTAGCCACGCCCAATAGAATAAACATTCACATCATAACTTCCGTCACTACAATCTACTACATGTTCGGACTCACAGTCGAGTCGACTGGTCCTTTCTCAAACTTTGACACTAGACTGCGTTTTTTAGTTTGTTTTTTGCAAGTTGTGAGCACCGATACTCGTCTTGGCCTTGGGCAACTCTTTTAATTTTGGTCTTAAACAAAACGTGTTTTTTTTTTTTTTTTTTTAACATCTGCCATGGCTGATGGCGTCAATGCCAGGTCCAGAGCAGCATCCAACACTAAATTTAGTCAGCTATAGAGGGAAAGGGGGAAAATATTGCATGGAAACCAACGTTTAAAATTTTTTATAAATACTAACACAAAATAAAACAAACATTTTCCAACCATTATTATTATAGCATACGCATCTCTTTCTGATGATTTAATTAAAACACTTGATATAAAACAACCATACAGGTTGTTCAATTTCTATTTTTGCTTCAATTGACTGAATAGCCATTTATTTTATTGAAAGCTAACAAACCATGATTGCTTTTGTCAAGAAATCCACCAGTTCATAAGACATCCGTCTTTTTATTCAAATAAAAGTACAACAAACGACTTTAATATCCTTAAAAATATGCCTTGCACTGTAACTTTCAAGAATACATAATAAAACAATAATAATAATACTTCAACAAACAAGCAGTTGTACAAAGGAATTTTTAAAAATTAGTTCTGCTATCTGGAATAAGATTACTGTTCTTTAAAGTTTTAGGATGAAAATAACATACTTTGACAATCGAGTAAAAACTGCATAAAAGCATTACTGGACTACAATGACAACTGATTTATCACAAATTGAATAGCTTACAAAAAAGAGGAATTTATAACAATTTAACTAAAAGTATCTGTTGATTTTTTAAATAAATATTAAGCAAAACAATACAAAGACAGTCCTTATAATTATTTGTTTTCTCAAAATTGAAAATATAAACGATGATCTTGTCCCATAAAATTGGGGAAAGCTATAATATAAATATTTAAACTTTGACTCACTTGATATTAATAATCTACAACACTTAGTCATGAAACACCATTATTTCTGTCAACAGTTAGGCAGGCGAGTTTTCAAAGGTTTTCTAGCCTGTGTTTTTCAGCTGTTGTTTAATTAATGAGCAAATAAGGACATGAGTTTGCTCTTTGTTACTTTTACAGTTAGAGCTGATTTATATCAATATAATCACATATGGTATTTATTCCGCTAAACCACAGATGATATACCCTCTACTGACGAGTTCTTGTACTAGTAAAAAAAAAAGAGAGCTGATGACAGTTTTTGCTTTGACGAAACTGGTTATCACACCAATTCCAAATTATGCTTGCCTGCAGATTCACGTATGCCTTGTAACTGAAATGAGAAAATTACATGTTGTAAGTCAATTATCAATATGGTCGAATAATCAATGCAACCCTCAATATTATAGCACCATATGTATCTGTAAAAAAAAAAAATATATATATATATATATATTATATATATAAAAAATAGCTCAAATGGGATTGGATGGTTTGATATTTTTCTTCCCCCTTCTTGAAGATAAAAAGTAAAGGTCAACGTGGGATTGTCTTGGGCCTCCCTCCTGCTCCAGTTCAACACTTGTTAGCAGAAACATCAGATGTCAGTGTATTGAAAATTGTGGGGGAAAACTTATTAAAATGTAGGCTCCACAATTATTAACTATGGGTAGTCAATCTGAAACAATGTTTTGATAAGTTTACAGTTTTATTGCCATTCATACCTGATATATTTATGCAGTGTTCAAGTACCCGTTTGCCCCCTTGGAGTTGAACTTAGCATTGTGTTGAGGTGGTTCTCATGCCAAAGTCACCCCTCCAACTGTGCATATTCATCGTAAAGAAAAATTATAAAATGAACAATGAAAGTTATACAAATGTTGATGAATACACCAGTCCTCTCCTCCAGCAAAGTTTGAATCTGAATCTGAATCCAAACAAGGTCACCTGCTGCCAAAGTCGCCCCAACATGGTAGCACCCTGTCTCTATGTTTGATGCAGCTTATGAGTTCTCGTACATCAGCACTAGTTTATCACTCATTCCTGCCCCATGTTTAAATTTATGTAACTTACATTGTAATGTAAGAAGTCTGAATGACAGTGATGTATTTTCCTTCAGAAAAATATAATTACTTTATTCATATTTATTGCTATCAAGTATCAATCATAAACAAATAATGTCATCTATAATCTCATCAATAGTAAAAAGTGAATTGAAAAACATTACTTGAAAAGAAATTACAGCAAGCAAATTATTCAAAACAATAGTGTACAATCATCAGTATGTTCAGCAAATCATAATGGAACTGGGCTGGTAATAAAAAAACAAAAACAGTGGACAACTTTGGTGACTGCCAATGATGAAAAACAATTCAGCCACTTGACAAAGATTTTCCCCATCAAGTACTGCCATGGAGTGTAAAAAACCAAAACATGGTTTTTCAGGAATTAGATGCAGCACAAAGTTTATCGGCAACATATACGTCATTTGAAATGAAGTAAACTACCATCGAAGATTACATTTTATATCATAACTTACCAAAAAATAGTGGAAGCAAATTGGTCGCCTTCTCAGGTGGCGATGTATGTGGGCACTGCTGATAGAGGACTGTCCTCTAAAGAGCTAAATTTGTCAAGTTTTGTCTCTGTAACCGAGGATTTTAAATGGCTGCCTCACAACAATTTCCAGCAATAAGATACATATATATGATTGCATGTGCAAAATTATTTATTTACATATAAAATTTGTCCGTCGACATTATTTATATATATGTGTTATGATCTCTAAAATTATGTATATATAATGAAAGTTGTCCAACAATTATATATATTGAGTGTTTGCACAAATTATTATTTGTAAATAAATGTTAAATGGTCTTATGACTAAAAAGTGTCTGAGTGTACAACCTCTGTGTCAAACCTTTTTTCTACAAGATTTCCACCTCAGAGCTGGTTATACATTGGGAGTCTTTCAGTGACGTCGAGGAACACGGTCTTGCACGTCATCACTCTGGAATCAAATACTACGAGTATGCAATTGGTGAGATCATATCAAGGGTATCCTTCCGAATACCAACATGCCCGTTGATACCTCTTAAAAGCAGTTATTTGCAGACATTCATTTTACAAAACTATGTGAAAATCCAATGTCTGGTATCAAATTATAGAAGGTAGACATTACTGTACAAACCTATGTAAATGTCCAATATCGAAATAGCAAAGCAAACATTCATTTTACAAGCTTATGTGAATGTCCAAGGTTCAATATCAAACTGACTTTACAGTCATCGCTGTAAATGTTAACAGGATCAATGCCAGGAGGAAGCGATATCCAAGACTTCACCCGTGTCGGTATCACCAACAGCATCATCGTACACAACTTGAGGTTACAACATGGACACACCTACTATGCAGTAATCAGAGGTAATACACAACGCCACCTAATATGTCTACGATTATCTTGATATATTTGTTTGGAAAGTTAAGAAGTGACATCTTTCATGATGTTATTATTGAGTAACTTCTTTTAACTACAAGACAAATTGGCATGGAAAACACGAAATGACTAGCTGTTCATGTAACCACCATCAAGACACGTGTGTTAACATTTTGATACATATATGCGATATTTAATCTAAATTATTGTTAGTTATGTTCTTAACGATATCTTAATAGTATGAAATTACTTGTGTTCTTCTTAGCCACCGACTTTGTTGTTTTGTCTACAACATCAGTGTCTGACGCAGTAATCATTGACACGACACCTCCGACCGTGAGTGATGTCTACACGTTGGCTGTCGGAGGCAGCTTCCTCTTGTCCACAACATCTGTCTCACCAAGGTAATTCTGGAAAAGAGAGACTTTTCCTATTATTATCATTGAAATCTCGCTTTTCCAATATCAAGGACTACTCAGAAATTTGATGGCAGCTGTATTCAACAAACTTGAGAATAATTTTTGGCAAAACTGGAACCAAGGGACAGAGTCCTTTCGTTCATAAAGGGGCACGTTGACTTCAAATATCTCAAAATGTTGCTGTTTGGAATTACTCCTTATATATTTTAAGTATTGTTCTTGCACTAAAACACCTACAGTGTTTTTTCATTAGTGAGAAGTATTTAACAAAGACATAGCTGCCATGTTCATCATAAGATTGCACAAAACCTTACAATTTCAAGGGATGTTTATGTGAATCATTATATTCCACTAAAAAAATGTATTTACAACCATAACCAAAGGCATTTTCCCCTTTAAGAGTCTAGCATTCTTGAACAAAATTGCCATCGTCGAAGAGAACATTCGTTGATTGATAAAATAGTTACTACTAATACTTCACGCAACCCAATTTTCACAATTTTATTGTTGTACTTAATTTAAATGTTTTTCATTTCATCCTAGTTGGGAGAATGTTTTCACAGACATGGAAAGTGGCATCGCGTACTTCGAGTGGGCAGTGGGTTCGTATGCAGGTCATGCGGATGTCATGCCATTCACCAGAGAGGACTCTGAGTCTGGAGTGACTGACCCTTCACGACCCTTGACCCTTCATGAAGGTCACTCGTATTTCATTTCAATTAAGGTGGGCGTTATGTAAAACTTGAATGTTTCATGGTATATGTCAGAACAAATTTTGAAATTCAATCACAAACAAGAACAGCAAATTATTACGCTATGAAGAAGATAAAGTTCGTTGAAAATTTACTGATAGAAACATTTTTAACAATGTCCAACTCAGGCCATCAACCATGTTGGGTTGATCACGGTGAAGGCTTTCGGTGCATTCAAGGTAGAAGAGAGCCCTCCAGTGGCTGGTCACGTCTTCGATGGAAATTCATCTCTCGCATCATCCACTCACAGAGATCGTGACTTCCAGGAGGACCGGAAGACGATAAATGCATTCTGGGAAGGATTTCACGATCCCCATAGCGCCCTCGTCGGTTATTCATGGAAATCAGGGACGTGCAAAGGTTGCAGTAACGTCATGCCCGAGCAGCACATCGGCATGGATACTGGTACAGACAAAAATACATATGATTCATCAAATATAATTTAATGCGTCGTTTCCGTTTAAAAGACACCTGGAAATAGTTTTTTGTTTTAATTGATTTAGACAACGACGTATATGCATATTAACAATAAAACTATTGTTTGAGTGATTATTTGTCAGGATTTATATAATAAACATACAAAAAGGTTGTTTTGGGGGTGACTCGCCCATCCCCTCTTGTTCGTGAAATCGAACATCGACACCCGCGATGCTTTCGACTTTGCCGGCGTTCACACGTGTGAAGTTATTATTAGTTATAGCTTGACGTTTGGGTTGTATACGAACAGCGCCATCTTTCGTCAAGGTAAAGGGGGCCTATTCTAAAGTGGTAAATTACATACTAACACTATTTCTGTAACCTTGAATACCTTAAAGACAAAAGCAACAATTCGACAAAATGCCATTCCTTTAAAGTGCGCCACCTAGAGCTTGCCCAAGAAAAAGATTTTCAAAGGATGGTCAACATTCATGGATAAGCCAACCTCGTCCCCAGGGTGTGTCGAGCAGTACGAGGTTGACCGCTCTCTCACACCCTGGTATTGGATCATTTGCATATCCACAATTTTTGGATACGTATGCAAATTAGATTAGTCTGGCTGCTTTTCAAAATTCACAGATTCGTCATGGTCTCGTGGTCCGTTACAAGATTTAATAGCCTGTGTGTACATTGGTTGTCGTCCGGCTGTTTTGACAAAGGTTAACATTTGGTTTTGTCCAATCACGGTCCGAGTAAGGCGTTTCCCTCCTAGGGTTTACTATTGTAAACATTTTTGGAAATAAAGTAAACCATGGGGACGAGGTTTGGGATAAGCAGATACGTTCCGTGATAAGAACAGTTTTTTTCAAGCCTATCATACAAAATCATACAGAACCATTTATTACGAATTCTTACAACTTTCTAAAGGTAAAGTCAAATTTGATCAGCCCAACAGCACGTACATTTCGATGGATATTTCTTATTTTGCGATGCGACTGTGCAATATCTCCGATAGCGCAAACTGTTAGTAGTGCACTGTAATATGTTTTGCACGTGTTGCAGTATGATATTGTTTAGGTGATAACAAATTAATTTGTGAAACATTTCAATTTTAGAATTCAAAGCTGACAACCTAAACCTTGTGCCTGGTATCTCATACTATGTGACTGTGACGGCCTGTAACGCCGCGGATATGTGCACTTCAGTGACATCTGATGGGGTTCTGGTTGATGACTCGTCCCCGTTAATAGGACAAGTGTATGATGGCAGCCCCGGTGATGGCGATATCAGCTTTCAGTCGTCAAAGTTGGTTTTCTTTTGGACTTTAAAATTGCTTATTTCATCCAGAAATTCGAAACAAAATTATTGGTTAGCAACTACGATTTGTTAAAGGAAAATAAATCTGAATAAAGTACCACTTGGTTCTTGAAAAATTAAAACACTTGTAAAATACGTTTATAACCCTGAAGTTTGAAAGTCTTATACTATTGTTTATACACCAGATTACATTTTATGTACTTCTATTTATTGTGTTGCTCGTTTTACAGGATGCAGCTCTCTGCTCATTGGTGGGGTTTCCATGATCCTCATTCCGGCCTCTCGCACTATGAATGGCGAGCTGGTACCACACCAGGCTCTTCTGATATCCTTTCGTCAACACGTATTGAATTATCAGAATCTGCTCTGATATTCCTATCGAGGTCGGATCAAATGCTAGAAGATACTGATATCTACATCACAGTCCGTGTTTATAACAGGGTTGGTTTGTGGAGTGAAGCTACATCTAATGGGTTCCGTGTGGATTCAAGCCCACCTCAAATGATTCAGGAACCAGCCTTGGATGAAACATTCGGAGTAGTCGTCAGAAACACTCAGGTAAATTATTGTAAAGTATAAACAGATTTGTGTTGTGCCAATTTAACAAATTTCAAAGTCAAGTTTTATGCTAAAGAGAATACAATTTATTAACAGTTGAATTGAACCCTTTAAACTTAGTGACAAACTTTTTAACGCTGACTTGTGTCAGAAACCGTCGTACTCCCTTGTATAGTTTTTGCTGACTATTCTATATTAGGTTCTATGTGACGTCATTCGATTCTTCTGGAAGTTTGCTGACCCTGAGAGCGGCATAAAAGATCAGTACGTATCAGTGAGCACACATCACAATGGAGATATTAATATTCCATCACTAAAGGTAATAATTCTTCCTGAATACCAATGTATTGCACGAGGCAGAGGTAACATTATGATGCATACATCAACTCCGTTGAGCTAATGGTGTGTTAAGGTCGTCTACATGTCTATGGTATAATAACAGTAAGCTACTCAAACAACCCAAGTTGTTTGAGTAGTGTGTACGCCATTATAATGTACTTATTACATTTTCTGGTTTTAAATTACTCACAAACCACATACCTAAAAACTGGCTTGGTTTTAAATCTAAGCTTATAGATTCATAGTTGAGTTAAAAAGCAAAGATATCCGTATACATATATATATTCGTCATTTAACAGGTTGCTGGAAGTGAGGTAAACCACACCTTTACCAATTTGACCTTACATGAAGGAAGCCGCTATGTCGTCACAGTGGTAGCATGTAACCATGCCGGTCTTTGTACTGAAGCAAAGTCAGCAGATTTTCTTGTAAGTGATATCAGATATTGATTCTTAGAATGACCCATTAGCGCACCACAGGATAAAAATTGTTGTGCAAGGTCTTAAGGCAAGTCTTTGGAAAACACGGGAAAAAAATATTAAAACAAAACAAAAAAAGTTAACAAGTTAAATAATAAGAATTTAAAAAGAAAGAAAGAAAGAAGAAGAAAACAAACAAACCTGCAAGTTGCCCAATATTAAATTCTAGTCGTCATCACATACATAATTTAATGTGCGACCTGCCGCAACGCCCTATAACTTGTTTTCCTCCGTTCTGATACTATTGATTATATTCCTTGTTAAATTGAACTCAAAAACATGGCCTTTCCGAGCACAGGCTTAACACGGTTAAACCCAAGCCGTACGCATTGCTTAGCAGCATGCGAGGTACACAGCTCATGCATAGTTGATCGAGCTGAAGGCAGATTGGCAGTTGTTCTATGGTCTGTGGGTAGCTACCACACCAACAGATGCACCGGAGACAGATGACATATTGGCTGTCATGATAACCCCACTTGTGGTGTGAAGGGTCACTTTGCAACGTACTGTACCAGTCCTAAGTCTGTTTGTACATTTCAATTCATCCATAGCACTTTAAAGCCACCGTAGTGGTGCTAGGAGATAGACAAGCCTGTCTTCCTATGAAGCAACTGTGAAAGCAACTTGTAATAAACACCAATAAGCAGTTTTATGCGCCAGCATGCTTTCATATATTGTACCTGTTCCGTGTGGTGCACCAGTGATTCACGAAATACATCTAGATGTAAGAAACATTTTGTCGTACGTTTTGAACAGTTAAACTTAGAGTGCTGCGTTCAGAAGTGCAGTATTTGGCTTTCGTTTTTGAATTAATCGAAACTCAATAGTGGTTGATATATATTTTCATTTTTAGGTTGATGGTAGCTCTTCGACTGTTGGGACGTTTGCTGTTGGGACAGAGAGTTCAGCTAATCTGGAACGTCATCACATAATTTGGATAACTCCAAAAGAACAAATAAATAACACGAATACTTCAGTAGGTTCACGATACACTCTAAAACAACTTACCCGGATTCGGGTCTCGTGGGGGCCTGATTGGTCAACATTACCCGATATCTGTGTCAAAATGGCACATAATATGTTCAAAATTACGCAGAATCTGAGTTAAAATCCCATTTTCTTTACAACTTTCTGGGTCAGCCTGACCCAGGAAATGGGTAGGCCTCCTGGGACCTGGAGTGTATTCTCTTTAATAATGCTCCATACGAGAAACCCAATATTACTTTTGGGTATAATGTTTTTAATACCGACAAATAACGGTACGTATTTCTTTAACTGAGTATTGCTAACCTGCAATTATAAACCGCTGAAAGATAATCGCACAAACTGAACAATTTTCTCTTTCCTTGAATGTTTAACTAGAACACTATAAGAACTAAAAGGGTATTATTGGAAATCCCTCATTTTGATTTTTTTTAAAGAAAAAACCGCAGTAGCACATGTAAAATACATTTTTGTTATTGAAAACTCTGAGATATTTGAGATAAAGTAAACATTATATTATTTTTTCACGTGGAAAAAATATTATGGTTCCAAAAACTTTCATTTTTAATAGAAAAACTCAATTTCCGTTCTTTCAGCGTAAATTACAGTTCTAATTTAAGTTCATTACATTTGATTATTTCAAAATGGATATCACTTCATACGGATTTTATCCACGAAATAACGATAAGAAACATTTGTAAGGATAGTTCCTCACCAAATGCTTACTTTACCTATAAATTACATAGTTAGTGCATGCTTGGTACTTGCTAACATATAAAACAACATTAATAACAGTACAAAAATACATTTTGTAAAGTTCTTACTCACAACAAGTTTATTTCACAGAGAAAACCAAAGTTTCCGAGACTTGGCATTTACAAACAGTAAAATAACAATATTGACGCTAAAAAACATACTTTTGATTACAACTTGAGCAACTCATAATTTTTAATAAGAATAAAGTTCAGTTGTTAGAATGTATTACCTTTGCGTTATTTACATGGGAGTGGATGAATGGTACGCCAATTGGCGTACCATTCCCAAGACATATTTCAAAATGGAGTTATTTATCAACCATTGCTTGAATTGCACCATGATTGCACCATGATAATTTTGTATGATTTTGGTATTTATCTTGTAGAAATGCTTTTTTTTCTTATTAAGTTAAAACATTCTTAATTAAAATTAAGTCTAATAAAAATTACAATTATTAGGGTAAAATGTTTATTATTCTTTGAGTGGTACAAATACTCTTGCATTTCGAACTTTGTCTGGTAAAAAACGCGTTTTGGGCAATTACAAAATAAACCACATATTTTTTTCTGTAAATTTTGTGTTGTTCATTTTGTTCGGGTTGGATAATAGATTATTATGTTAACAAAAACGCAAACACGAGTTAGTTCAGCAGTTTATATGAAAGTTTTACTTTTTTCTGAAAAAAAAAATAATAAAATTAAAACAGTATTTTTTTCCAGGTTAAAATGTTTAAATCTGAACTTCTTATAATACCCTTTCAGTTCTTATAGTGTTCTAGGAAAATTAGTTAAGTCGTATCCCTGTATCACATGATTATTTTTTGTTACACATTGTTTATTATCGAGACAATGATTTGAAAAAACAAAGTGAACTCTTTTAAACTTTTCCAGCGTCTACGGGATCACTCTGGTTGGATGACATGGCTAGAGGACAACCCTACATCTACTGGATCCCTAGCTCTTGCCTGGCTTGGGTTTGCTGATTTACACTCTGGCATAAGTCACTACTTTGTCTCTGTTGGACGAACATACGGAGGCTCAGAACTCACACCTGTAAGTTTAACTACTAAGGTTCATTTTCCGTTCTGGCTTTCAAACCAGTTATCTAACCAGTTATTGTGTGTCTCTTCTAGAGTGGACCCGTTCGTGTAAACCACAGCAGTGCTAACATGTTATTGGAAGAAGGCGTTGCACAGACGGCAATTATACCAGTAGAGGACAGTATAACTGATTCCAACAATCACTACCTTTACATATCTCTATGGGCTGTAAATGGGGTAAGTTTAAACTTAGATTGATAAATGTTTTAACCAATACAAAAGCAGCAACACTTTAAAAGGTCCATGTTTCTTCTCTTGAAATAATTGACTTGAAATTAACAATTTTGTCTTGATAATACAAACGTTGAGAGCTGTTAATGAGACATTTTCAAAAACGTTCAGACTCGCATGAAGTTCCAAGTATGGTGCTATAGTTGCGTATTTTCATAGATCTTTGTTCTGTACTTAGAAATTGGAATATCAGTTGCAAAGTAACAGCCATATAAATCATTTTTTCCTCACAACATTATTCTTTGTTTTCCCCATAATTTCGTAAATGAAGGTTGGGCTACCAAGCAGTCGCCACCATTCCACATTTGAACTTTCTGCAACATCACCTTCTGAAGGCGCCCTGGTACTATTACGCCGTTGCCAATCTACGTCATGTGAGGGTCACTGTGCTTGTGCTCCTATTGATCGAGCCTGTCCCACAAGACACGGACTATGTCGTGACGTATCCAAAAGTAAGTAGACATATTCCTTCAGCTCAGAGAAACTTAATGTTAAAGGTGCAGTTTCTGGGTCATGGACGTTAGGATTCAGTGGAAAACAGACGCACTTTTCAATTTTTGAGAGTACGGGATACCTTTTGGTTTAGAAACCCCATTTAGTAGTGATCATTAACCTGAGAAAACTCCACCCTGAATTGAAAACTAACGCAATTACAGGTACTTCAGAATCACATTGTTCGTTAAATAAATGCATTTCCTGTTTCCTCAACCAATAAGACAACCGTTACACCGAGATCGAAGTTCTGGATGTGGTTGATCTTAACGCTGATGGTGCCAATATATTGATCGATATTGATGACACTGCGACGCGGTATATGATGGCTGCTGTATGGCGGGTCAGTGAGAAGAAAGGACTAAGTATCAATTGGTAAGCGTAGGTATCTCTGCTATATCGAGTAACGATTGGTAATTGTCTAAGTATCCATTCTATACAGAGTGAAGGAATCACAAAGAAATCAGTCGCTAATCAAAACTGTTATTAACCATTCATATTACAATGCAGAGTTCAGAGTATGGTCCCTTGATCAGGACCTAGTCACCAGTACTTCGAAACCTGACCGGGCCGTTTTGGATTTATTTTTTTTTCTAAACTAACCAACCTCTGCACCCTTCTCTGCACAATGAAACACTAATGGCGATCCGGCGAAAACAAATTGAGGTCAGTACCATGAAAATGTGAAGATACCTGTGTAGAAAAGACAATAACGAAATGTAAGATTTGGATGTGGGAACCCCAATCCAAATGCAAGACTTTGAACCGGGATCACGGAGGTTAAAAACAGGAAAGAAACCACTGAGGCAACCTGTTTGGTTCCAACTCGACAACAGATGTAGTATAATAGTACCATAATCCGGAATCATTTTTTGGTCCAACTTGGTTAAAGGTATGAATGGAGTATTGGGGACGACTCGTCATCAGATGTTGAGCCTACAGGGGTATTCGATACAGCCAGAGAAAGGGTTTGGTTTGACATTGGACAGGAGAACCATGCCATCGTCATGCTCGATAAAGGTGAACCGAGGGAAGGTGCAACATACAAATTTTACTGCACTTTGTTGTGGTATTTGTTAGGTTACGTCATTTGTCATTGAGCGATCGAGATAAGGGCCATTTGGCCATTGTGTTGTTACCAAAGTTAAATTACGAACGTATTTTTATTATTTTGTTTTTGTTTAATTACCGTGTTTGAACGGTATCCTCATTTGATACTGCTCTTCACTTGCTACTTAATCTACTACTGTAACGACTACGCTGTTACTCGAATCACCAGGTCCATGTGCCAATTAGCCTGATTGAGATATGGTGGACACTATAGGAGTGCACTGTTTGGTTTGGGTGTATACAGACAAATTTACCCAACCCTAATAGTGTCATAGTAATGTGTCCACCATATCTCAAAATGACTTATGGGAGCTAATGCTGCAGATTTGAAGATTGTTGTGAGCCAGAGCATTGTTGAAGTGCTCTGAAGGATCAAGACAGCATGTTTAACTTGCGGAATTACTCAAAATTTACTGATACGCAATCGTGTTTTTTTTTCTTTCTTATCATTAACCGTAGTATATTAATTGGAGAGTTGGGATCACACCAAACTCAAATAAAACAAAATTGTGATACAACGAAAATGTCAATGTAATATTTCTCAGAAGGACTTCAACCATATTAGTCCTATCGCGAGTCTATTAAATCAAACAATATACATCTTTTAAGAAATAACAGATCAAAACTTCAAGGGGTAAGAGATCGTTGACTTCTTCTGCCTCTCCATTGTGGAACAACAAACCGGTTCAAAATAAACTGTTTCCATTAGTGGCATTGTTTGCAACCTCCCTCAAGACTCGCCTATTGAGGACTGCATCAATATTCCCCTCTATTGATGTGTACAGGCGCCTTGTAAATGTCCATTGTTGTTCATACTGCTCACGATTTATTTCAAGGTATTCAAAGGCAAAATTGTCTAATGTGGTGTCATACAATTTGTTTTGTTAAATTTTCCAGACCGATTGCTGACGGCTGGGTTGAGATATCATTTTTACATTCGTGCCTGGTATGATGCCAACACGTACGCCGTGTTCAAATCAGATGGTGTTACTCCAGATATCAAGGCTCCAGAAATCTCGAAAGTAAGGGGAACAAAGGTAAGCTTGGTAGAATATCTTAGTTTTAATTGGCAAGCAATTTTTTCAATTATTTTTATGAATCACCGTTATAGGTGGGGTCATAAGTTGGTTCTTGTCGATATATTGCTGATCTTTAGACAACAATATAAAGAAAGATGCAATACAATTAAGATGTGAGAGTTTCAGCTGACTAAAGTGTCTGATTGTTGAGGAAGCATAACAAAACTGTCATGGTATTTTCAGAAGAACGTCGAGGTGACAGCGGGTCTAACCGTATCTCTGGCTTAACCCTGCGTGACACCATAAACAAAAAATAAATAAATTCGCACGCTTATGCCATCGAACTGTGATCCACGGTCCGTTTGTATTTGACGTAATTCATATTTTTGGAGAACCCAGTCACTTTCAAATGGCCCAAAACCTTTAAATATAGATTCTTTTGACTAGATACAACAAATTCAAGCACAAATTATTTTTTAGATTAGCCCACAGTTTTCTCTGTGTAGATTTTGTACCACATGGTTCAATTTACCTAGCAGTGGCCATTAGCCCAAAATGATAAAAAAAAAATTGCCAACAACTCCTCAGGGAATTCCGGGAGAGCTGGTCATTGATGGATTTGTTTGTGTGAAAAAGACCCCGTATAGTAAACAAGACATTTACCATGCTATTTGGCTATAGGTGTAGATGGGGAACCTATCATATATTTTGATAAAAATGGCGGAGTACTGATTATTTAATTAAAAACGGACTGTTGATCACAGTACGATGCATTAGGACACCGATCCTCGGATATCTGAGAAATGATCTAAATGTTTTGGGGTGAAATCAATATTTAAACCATACTCATTCGCAGGTAAGCCTTTGGCAAAGTAGTTTATACTATCAACAATTGCAGTGCTTCTTAAGTAAGTTTTAATGGTCAATAATTTTTGGAGTTTCACCAATCTATTACCCTACCTTTTAGTCTTTGATGATTTACGAGACTTTGGAAAAATGATGCTTTGAAGATGGGTGGTTTGCTTTGATTTCTTAAAAGGTTAAAATTTATGTGGAACTGCAACATTTAATTTCAGATAAAGGATCTAGCAACCAGCGAGTCATCTGAGGATACCGACTATCTCACTGATCCTGATAATCTATACCTCTCTTGGGAGGGAGTGTTTCGAGACGACGAGATGTCGCACTACGAGGTATCACTGAGCACTTTCAAAGGAGGTACAACTACTATGAAAAAGGGAGAACTAAATGTTGTTCGATTCCCTCCTAATATTTCTGACGTTGTTCTAGACTTTGGAATAAACAATTTTATTACCATCCTCTGTCATCAGGTATTTTTTTATATATAAAAATAATAGAATGATCTTTAGTGCAACTACAAATATAATTTACCGGAATAGATAAGTAATTGGATATTACTGGTTCATTTTGCCTACCTTTAGGTGAAGATATCCGTCACTTTGCCGACAATATCTTACCGGCGAGTGTATCGAGGACACAGTTCACCGGCCTTGGTCTTCAGAGTGGGCACCATTACTATAGCAACATACGGGCATTCAACAAAGCTGGTCTGCACACACTCAAAAGCAGTGATGGCTTTGTGGTTGATCTGAGAGAACCGGATGCTGGTCTCGTGTTTGATGGGATAGGTATGACATAAAACGATTCTTCATGGTCTTTATTTTTAGAAGTGTAATTTGTGTCTAAGTTACGATGTTTGCTTTTTGAAACGAGGCATACTGGCTGTATGATTTAAGGAATGTGTTTTAAACTCGAGAGGCAGAAAGTACCACACCACCTAACAAACATTAAAAGACTGCATTCCCCTCACAGACCTGCATGATGTTGAATACCAGAACTCAAGCACACTGATCTCAGCCTCATGGCATGGCTTTACAGACCTGGAATCCTACATTGACCACTATGAGTGGTGCGTTGGACGAACTCCGGACCCTACAGATGATGATGTCCTCCCATGTACCGACGTTGGGATGCAGCTATCGGCATCAATGACACTGTCTGTACCCTTAACAGGAGGTAAGTCTTCACCAATGCTACCTGAATCATTATTAAGTATTTGTTATTACTATTTCATGGGATTGAAGTTCTGAAATACTGTATTTAAAATATATATCTTGTAATCATTCTTGTCATAATGTATAATGCATTCCACAAAGTTGTGCATTTTGCATTTGTCATCTTGCTTTTTTGTATTTTGTAATCAGGGATAAGTTTTCTTGTCTTTGTTTGTGTGTTGTATTTATATTTTTGTTGACTTTCCTGACTTCAACCTGATCATTGGTGTTCACGATCAAGACTTAAGTTACGATTCAATTGAACCTTGTCTTTATATTGATGCTCCACGTATCACCAGGTATCAGGTACTACTCCATAGTGTCGGCCATTGATGCAGCTGGTAGATCGTCAGACCGAGTCCTCTCTGATGGGTTTGTGGTTGACGTCACTCCTCCCGAGCCACAGAAATACATCCACTCTGGAGATAATCTCATCTTGAATCCATCATTTGAACGACGAAATGAACCAGGTATTAGATGGAACCTTTATTCAGTACATTCTGGAAATACAGGTCCTTTATTCAAAATCATTAAAAAATGTTCAGAAACCTGGAGTATCCTCTAATAAAGTGGCACGTTGCCTTCAGATCGGGCACTTTGGGCTAAAACAAGCGTGTTTTTTTATGTAATTATCCCCTGAAATTTAATTATTTTATTTTAATTTGTATGACAAAAAATTGTCCGCTAAATTGCATAATTAAGTTTTGTAGACTCCAACAAAATGGCGGACCGTATTAAAAGGCAAGATTTTAGTTATTAGTCACTACTCACGAAGTGCCAAAAGCTGTAAGTGTATTTTTGCACAAAAATTGTACGGCAAAATTTGAAGGCAATGTGTCCCTTTAAGTTGAACACTTACCCTTTGTTCAACTCAATTTAGCTCACCAAACCGAGGTTGGGATGGTCCTTTTTTTCTGAGTTGAGAATCAAAGTTTCTTCTGTATAGTCGGACAACATAATACGTTTTTAAGCGATACTGATACGTAATTCGCCGTTTAATGCCTTAAAATGTGAGACAGTTTCTTCCTCAAACTTGAAGGGAACCTGCACGCAGTGTTTTTAGTATGTAACATTTTGTCTGTAGCATATTAAGAGTTCTATTTAGAATATATCCTGTGAACCTTACTTGGGGGTAACATCCTTATTATGCAGATATTCATGAACCAATGTCAACTCAGATGACTGAGGCTGAGTCGACAGAATCACCTGTAGTTGATTCCACAACAAAGGCTGAAGAAGACTCCGAAGGTTTACCGGATGAAATAGCGCCATGGGAAGTTGGCTCTGACACCCAAATCACTGTGGTCACTCGTGGGAAGAAGATTGCTCCTGACGGACGTTCCTTCTTATCGTTGCACGGATCGATCTCACAAACTTTAAACTCAACCCCGGGAAGCCACTACCGGGTTATCTTCTTCACTAGTCACGTTGTCCCGTCTAATGAGCCTCTGTTAAACCAAGAAGGTCGCATTGAAGCACCAGGATTAAACCGCATCTTCAGGTTGTACAGCCGACCAGCAGGCGGTCACTCTGATCAGAGTCTTTCATCCATACAATGGCACGAGCAGAGGTTTTATTTCACAGCCAGCAAAGCTCTCTCCACATTGAGAATGTCATCAGTTGGACGATCGAATGGAATTCTACTCGACAATGTTCAGGTATGAGAATAAATAAGTAGAATATACTGAGATGACGACCTTTTTACAATATAATTTATTTAACATTTGCCCTATCAGTAGGACTTAATTTTCATTTATCTTTTTCCACTTTCACACTAAATAGTTTATAAATATGTATATGTATACAAAATTAGTAGGGTAGATGGCCTTAGCTTTCGATCCAAACCGGACCTTCGTCAGAGGCATAAACAAGCACAAACAAAACAAATCCATTTATAGCAAAAAACGAGAGGCAAGAACAATGGGTTGTTATACAGAAAAAGGAGGGAAAATTTTAACCCATCAAAGTTATTAGTTTACAAATAGTGGGGTGGCTAAGCACAAATCAGAGTAAAGTAGTGAGGACAAAAGGATGGTCAATGAAATGGCGGATTACAGGACTAAGCGGGAAACATGCAAGGACATGATAATAGAGGGCAAGCTGCATCGGGTATGATTGCAAGCCTCATCACCATAAGTTCAACATCTTTGACGTTGTGATTAGGGCTATTGAAGTGGATGGAGACGGGGTACGGTTTCTTGGTCTTTATGGAAGAGACATGGTTCGCAATGCGAATACTGAGTTTGGGCACTCTCCCACATATTGTAGTCCATATCTCTCACATGATATAACACAAACTGCATTGGGTGTGTCACACTGGGAGTCGGACTTGATATTGTAAGAAGAGTCAGTGCTATGACTCTTCACTTTAAGTTTGTGTTTGACGTAGAGACTAGTTTTACTTCCAGAGCAGGTATAGTTGTGACAACCCTGTATTTATGTTAGGGGGGGGTGTCTGTACCTGGGGAGAGGTTGGTCCTGATTTGGATGTTTCCCAGGTTTTCAGGGCTGCGGAATGCAAGCATTGATTGCCCAGGGATTGCTGAGCGTAACCTCTTACAGGAGTAAAGAATAGTCATGTTGTCATTGAAGATTGAGGAAATGTTGTGTAGTTTAAGGTGGAAGTTGTTGACTAGGGCAACTCTCTTGGTCGGGATTTATTGTTCCCGTGTTGGTTAACAGCGTACTGAGGGCCATGTTAGTGGCAAGTTATACCCTGCGTTAGCTGTGCAGGTCCCTAAAAAACAAGGTGTTTTCGTATGTCTGATGAACACCTTTCTATAACTCGTCTGATTTTTTGTCGAATCTAGGTGACACTATTGGCCATCGAACCGAATACTGGTCAGGGATCAGTAGACGTTCATACACAGATAATTAACAGTTGGTCATCACTCCAGGCCAACTGGCATTTCCTTGACCCAGAGAGCCCAATCATTGACTACAACTGGGCCGTAGGTGAGTTAAGTAAATTGTACATCTCAGAGAACTTCTAATTTCCTTTACTGCTCGACTTGGCATGAAAAAGGGAAACTATAGTTATTCGAGTCAAAGGAAGCTTTCTCTTTCATTGCAATTGGCGAGCTGTACTGTGTTGTGTCGGTGTTTAAGGCTCTTTCTTTCAGTTGTTACTGCATTTCTGGAAACTTGTTGAGGCTCTAATTGTAGAAGCAGACTTGCGGAATGAATCCACTGTTACACGTGTACACAAAATTAAAAGATGATATATAGTGTTATTGGTCCGGTACTGTTATTCAGTCACCCTACCGTATTTGTTTTATTTCAGGAACCAGTTCAGGTGGCACCCAATTACAGAACTTCAAGTCCGTTGGAACCCAAACAAACGCTATCAATACTGAACTCGCCATGTCTCACGGTTCCTTTATCTACGTCACGGTGACGGCAAAGAATGCTGCTGACCTTACATCCGTAGTGACCTCTGACCCTGTGCTAATTGACCTGACAACGCCCATTATTCATTCAGTACTAGATGGGGGAAGTGAAACTGGTAAATACAATACAAACTTTAGCTTAACTCAAAATTGTCAATGTTAACAGATAAGCGCATAACTTATACCGTTTGTAACCATATAGTATTACTTAATAAGGCTAGCAGATGTCATTTCTGTCATTATCAATGAAAGCATTGTAGGGTAGGGTAAAAGATTGAGTACTAATAACAAATTGATGGCCATAAAAACTTATTTGGTAAAAAGCACTGCAGCTGATGGTAGTAAAAAGTATGTTGAGAAAGGATTCCCTTCGAAGTAATATAGTTTGGATCATTTTACACCCCAAAACATTTGAATCTGAGAAGCAATTCTTGCATGAACCGTTCCTGAGATTTCCGAGGGTTGATGTCCGTTCGCGAATGCTGCAGCCAGAGATGCAGTTGGTACCCGCTGTGACCTCGCTAAACATAGATGGATTCGACGTTCTTGTGAAAGTACCGTGACAAGCTTTTTTACTTAAACGTTCACATGTGACTTTAATCGAATTATGTTGCTTGTAAATCAGCATTATGTTGACAAAAACTAATAAATGACCCTATCATAAAGGCCAACATATTTAAACTGTAGGTAAACTTTAGACGAAAAATAACTATGGTGTGAGATAATTGTGTTTTTTTTTTTTTTTTTTTTTTTTTCACTTTTAGATGTTGACTTCAGTTCAGATGACAAATCTGTCTCTTTCAGTTGGACAGCGTCTGATCCAGAAAGTGGAATCGATCACTGTGAATGGGCTATTGGTAAGATTAGAACATTCTTGAAACATTCCTCGAAATTTTAATTCTTGCATTTCTGTTATCGGTAGTGTGTGCTTGATGGCCATTTTGACTGGTTGACAGTCATATAAAAAGAACGGTACCCTAAATGCCAATCGAAAAACCGTTCATGTTGAAAATGGTGTCAACAAATTAAAACAATTCTCTTTCAGGTTTAGAACCGGGGCTAGATGACGTCTCACCTCGCACAGTTTCACCCGATTCAAAGTCAAAGATCATTGCAAATCTCTCCCGTGTACGGGTCGAAGGTCAGAAACTATTTGCTACGGTTAAATGCTTCAACAATGCCGGGATGTCATCATGGAAATCATCTGACGGCGTTATCATAGTAACAGAGCCGCCAAGTTCACTAGCAGCTTTCGTCAATGTGAAGGTCGTGTCTGACACAGAGTATGCAACGTATGACGGGTACCAGTCACAGAATAATTTCCTCAAAGCATCATGGGAAGGATTCACGGACCCATTTGGCATCCAATTGTACCAGGCGAGTACCAATATATGACAAAGAGTCCTTGGTTTTTAAACTGCAAAATAGAATTTGTTTGTTTTTTGTATTTTTTTACAAAATAAAATATTCAAAAAGGCTGATTTATAAAACTTACAGGGGATAAGTTGACAGGGGTATTATGATTGGTGTTGCTTTAGAACATTTTGACATTTTGTTGTGTTTTTGAAAGTGATTTTTGATATTTGAAATTAACATACCCGGGAGAACACTTTGTTTCTTGAACCGCATTTTACAGCAGTTCATAAAAAAAAAACATTCATTTATAATTACTTACACGATTCCTTCCCCACGTTGTAGTGCCGTCTTACTGGACCAAGCTACTCTACAACTCCCTGGAAACGATGTGGATCCGCATCAGAAGAGCATCTTAATTGGTCAGATCTTACCCTTGAGGACGATGCAACGTATAGCTTGTCCGTCAGAGCTGTCAATCATGCAGATCTGATCAGCCAGGCTATCACCCAGAATTTCACAGTTGAGACATCAATACCTACAAGCGATGGTATGTATGCATTGCTCTTCTTAAATTGTGTAAAAAAAAAAATCTCAGAGACTGCCACTGAATGTTCATCTTTTTAGTCTTGTAACTACTTTTACAATTGTTTTTTCTTTCTCAAAGCAATGTATCAATTTACGGAATGATGTTATCGTCTAGAATTGAATTAGCATTTTGTTTAACGTGAAACTTTTACTTTATGATAGTGATGGTATATTAATACATTGTACGATTATTGTGTATATATGTTCTCCTCAAGGCAACGTTTCAATATATTGAATGATGTTATCGTCTGAAATTGAATTAGCATTTTTAAATGTGAAATTTTAGCTTTATAATTGTAACGATATATTATCACATTGTACAAATATGTTACTACATATTTAATGCAGTTCAGTAATTGCAGCATCAGCAGATCAACCTGTTAGTTTTTTTGTTGGACATCCTTCAGGGGTGCACATTTTGTTGTTTGCAACTGTTGGTCTGTTTTATGTTTTCGTTATTGTTTTTATCTGTATACTTTCATATACCCGTGAAATTGTTAAAGGAAATTAAACTGGATACAACTTAAATAGACTGCGAGGAAACATAGACTCGATACAAGTTTATTTAGATCACATCTCAGTATAACGGGCTGCGTCAAGTGTATATTCTAGTGCTATAGAACATTATAGCAACGCTTGCTAGAGGCTACTTTGTCAAACTCATGTAGCAAATACAAACGGAGAAACAAAATAGCAGCACATAAGTAAGCATTGGTGTGTGTATTTACCGTTCCAGGTTCGAATCTTCTCAACACGACATGGCATGGGAACGGCACGGTTGACTTGAGCTGGGACGTAATGTTCGTCTCGTCTTCTCCAATGTTCTATGAAGTCTCCCTCGGTACCGTCCTGGGCGGAAGTGACGTCATGCAGTGGATAGAGACCATGAATACTGGTATGCGTATTTCGCCATTGGTTCCTCATACAGACTACTACCTAACAGTGACGGCTGTCAACGCAGCAGGGTTCCGCAGACAGTGAATATGGTTATTTACTTTGGGTGATAAATGCAACACTACCCTGAAGTTGTAACTGAAATATTTCATTTTTTTTCCAAAGGGTAATTAAGCTACATTATTAGCACCCTTGTTTGCAAAATATCCTCCTTTTTTAATTGATAAGATATTTTGCGCCCTATAATACAAAATCGTTTTAACAATTGTTTAAGCAACAATGCCGACAAACAAGCTGACTTATTTCAACTAAATGTTTCTACAAAAGTTGTTTTAATTTTTTTATGCACACTGAGAATTGGCTGATTATCAGAAATATTTAACCTTTTCCACAAACAATATTGATACGGGGATGTTAACTTCCGTTTGTATAAATAAACCGGCACTTATGCAAAGTTCTTGTCAAACATTTATTTGTTGAATATTAACCATATATTACCAACTGACACAATGAAAAAGTAGCTCGATTGATGTAGTATTGATCTTGTTTCCCTTAAAATTTTTACTTAACAATTTAAAGTCAAAATTGTCTCATATGAAGCCTAATGGTATTTAACTTTAGGTAATGATGCCAGTGCCAACCGGTTAGCCCTCCCATGAAATATTGTAATTAAACTCAGGCTGGCAAACGTCATAAAGTTTCGCACTATAGGCAAACACACAAACGCGTAAGCGTTACGCCACCAGCAGCCCCATACAAAAATGCGTGATGATCCCTTATTTTGTCACCAGGGCCCAATTTCATAGAGCTGCTTTAAGCACAAAACGGTAGCAAAACAACATAAACTTAACAGAACAAGGTTACCAGGCAAACTACAATGTCACATGTACCATCTGTGATTGATCTCCTGCTCATTTCTGCTAAGCAGAACATTTTTTGTTTGTAATATTTTCTGCTTAACCCTCGGAGCAGCGGGCCCTTCTGTATAACGCGCGTCCTCCAGGTGGAGGATTTTATCACCACTCAGTTTTGTAGGTCAATGACCCCCTCCTGCAAGCCCAAAGCAATTTTAATCCCCACATGGCTTTTGTCTGGGCCAGCAGTGTGTGTTATTTACGATCTGTTTTAGCTCTGGGCGGCACAGGGTTGACACAAAGAGATAATGGCACAAGGAGTTGGCTCACTAAGATATCAAGTTACAATTCCCAAGGGCATAGCTGTCCCTTGGGACTGCTGTCATTCAATAATTCTTACTCGGCAGTGGTTATAGCCTGGCCAATGGGAGTCTACAGGCTTGTGGTGTATACAAGGGGTGTTGAATACAGAAAATCGTGGCTTTTTTGGCCCATTGAAAACAAATTATGACCATATTTGGAATATGTGGAGAATTTTTTCACCACGTTGCTTCCCCGAGGGTTTTAAGCAGCTCCATGGAATTGGGCCCTGTGGTGTAAGTGCGCACGCGCGATGTGAAACTTTCATATTCAACGAGAAATCTTGATTACTTATTACTTGATACCTAGACCCAAGTGGAGCACCGAGGTGAAAGGAAATTGCATTCCCTCAACCGGGGTTTTGTTTGGTTATGCTCAAGTCCTATTATACAATCGTGGCCTTAGATTTGTTCTTCTTCTTGGGGTGGGTGGGGGGGGGGGGGTGGGGGTGCTTGACCCTTAAAGGCGAACCCTTTCCCTGAGTGCGACACTTCCAAACTTATAAAGCTCTTGTTTTAATTTACCCAGATCTGAATATATAAAAAGAAGTGTTTATTTTACTCAGGCATTACATTGTTTTATTTATTTTTAGCGTAATTTGTTTTGTTTCTGTCCATTTATTTAGTTTTATCGAAGACATTTTATTTGATAAATAATGTTTATTCTGCTAAAATACAAATGACGAATTATAATTGTTAGTTTGAAGATTTTAAATCAATAAAGTTATAAACAGTCGTGTTTTGAACACAACCTTTACACAGTGTACAACGAAGTGATGTAATACTAAGTATTGTATGAAGCTTTTATGCAATAAAACGACATCAATACACTTTTTCGTCGATGTCTCCTTTGTTTAAATCCATCTTTTTTTCAATAAAAGCGAACGTGTGCTCAATACCATGCAATGAACACCATACATGATGTTACAGCATTGGTTGCTGCCATAGCGAAGAAGATAGCTCCTAGATGTTTGAAGCAAAATGCAGGAAGCAGAGTTGAGTGGCAAGTCCAACGAGCCACAGAATGCGATAGACTTGATTCAAGTCCCTTTCTCGTGTGAGAGGTCCCTAAGCATATCTCGCCAACTAGCAAACAACCCGTATAGCAGTGCGCGCTCGCCGTCAAAATTGTGGTCCCGAGACTGGGACTTGACGAGGTCGTTTCTTACTCTGCACGTTGTATCGAGAAATCTCCCCGAATTCAAAATTCAAATTTTGCAAACAAAACCTACCCCAATGTATGTAACAACGTATTACTTTAAATTCAAATGAATATTTAGTCGTGCTTTCTTTTTATAACAATTGGTTATTCAACAATTGATTTCAATCCTCAAGTACTTAACCCCCACAAATAACAAACGAACGAGCCTTCTTGTTGAATGCGTTTGATTGGACAACACGTTTCACGCAGCAATGTTTACAATATTCATAAGTGAATACATTTACATATCAGGCAACTGCGGCATCGTCAAGTCCCTGTCCCGCGTGCGGAACAGGTCGGGGACTGCAGAGCATCACAAAACAATAGTTTTCTGGGGATGGCACGGGATTGGGACTTGAGTCAAGTCTACAGATGCGATGAAAACAATGACCAGTGTCTTGAAGGTATTTTTGTCTGGCTGGCATCAGTCTCAACGGCCGACTCCTTAGCCTGCCAAACTCTTAGCTTCACGCATGCGTAGAGACACTATTGGCAGACGCACAAATTAATGTGTGTGCGTCACGCCACCATCAGCCCCAAACATTTGGCGCAATGATCACTCATTTTGCCAACCAGTAGGGAGAGTCGCAAGTACAATGTTCCGTTTTCATATTTCACGGAAAGGGTGTATTATAACTTTCAATCAGCAGCTGCCAGGTTAGATGATGATGTTACAGAAAGACCGACACTAGAAGCTTGTTAATAGGGTTTGTATAGCCGTGGTTCGCCAGATTACAACACAATACACTAATTTTGCTAGTAATGTCCCCTACGGCGGGAATGGATGCAACAATAACTAGACCTTAGGTGTTTGTGAACAAACACAAAGCTGTCCCGTTTTGTTTTAATTTGATTAAACGCTCTGTATTAAGCTAGCGAGCATCACAAAGATTATGACTTTATGACATGTGGTTCAGGAGATATAGTTTTTAATGTTTGAACTTCCTGTTTGGACCGGAAGTAAAAGTCAAAGTTGGGTCATCCGTGTCATCAAAATGTCAAGAGGCTTGTAAGCTACAAGACAGCACAAACATCTAATCGTTAATGCTAGAGGGCGTTCCATAAAAAAATTGATTTGGCATGCTCGTTTTGTTTTGCAGGGTGATTGCGCAAAATCAAAATGATGCAATGTAGACAACATGTATTTGATCACATGGGCGGTTGTGTAAGCAGGTTTTTTGCTTGAAATTTTGCCTTTGAAAGAGACTCTAACATAGGTCACCAACTGTTTCAGAAACGGTTACACATATACAAAAAATAACCGTGAATGCACAGGCTTACGTAACCCTGTGACAGTTACACAGGTAATCAACAGATCATCCGGTTGAACCTTTACAATTTTACAGTTCAAATAAATGTTGAAAATTCACTCAAAAAGTGTCATGTACTATAATTACCATAATAAATGTGATTACGATTTTCACATCACATATAATTCCCAATTTACAGGCTTATTTGTATTCTTTGTTATTTCAATACAACTGTGCATGCAGCAATATTTGTAAGAAACAGTGAACGCTAGGGGGCGCTCCACAACAATTTGATTGCGCATGCTCGTTTATTTTGCAGGGTCATTGCGCAATTTTCAACATTTATTTGAACTGTAAAATTGTAAAGGTTCAACCGGATGATCTGTTGATTACCCGTGTAACTGTCACAGGCTTAGGGGGGGGGGAGGCGTACAAACCGGGGCAGATGAGTTTATATTGACATTCAAACCGAGGAATTAAAACAAAAGAGACAATAGGTCCACGTTTGCTATCACAAAGGAAAACAATGGGGGTCCGCGTTTGTCAGGAAAACGAGTTGAACAAAGGAGGGTCCACGATTGGATGTCATTACACACTTGTATGTGTGTGTGTGTGGGGGGGGGGCACTTGCCCTCCCAAGTTCGGCCAATAAACCAAATTTGACAGATAAAGTAAAACAATATTTTTAGAACTGTGTACTTTTGTAAAAAATAAATCCATCTGTCCACCTTCACCAAAGAGTCACCAAACACCCATGGTCGTACGTGGGTCACTTTAAAATAACTTATTGTAGTATTGTCACTCACGAATCTTAAAAACATTCAACCAGTTAGTAAACAAACTTTTCGGGTATTACAAATTAGGAACTCTTTAATTTTATCGATGTTAAGTTTGCATTGGGGATAAAGCAAATTAATTTCGGTTTTTACCCATACACCGATGTGTGTTAGCACTGTAAGATAAAATTTGTAATATTCAAACAAACAAACAAACAACTCTTGAACCAACAGAAATGGTTTCATTCACATCAGCGCAATTATTTAGGTCTTGTGCCCTGACGTGTTCCGATACATTGGCGTGCGTACTATAATAAGGGGGCCACGCTGAAGAGCGCCCTCTTTGCGTACTATTTAGAACACAATTAGAACGGGGAATAATTTTTCACCAACAGCCGTATCTACCTCATTTTCAAATTGACATATGTAGACAGCATCTGATATCAAAGCTTAATATAAGTGTATAGTTTGAACATACTCATTGACATATGTAGTCAGCATCTGATATCAAAGCTTAATATAATTGTATAGTTTGAACATACTCATTAAAACAACTGATTAAAACAAATTCGAATAAATACTTAGAAGTAAATCTTCACTAGAATCTGTCGTCGGTTTGCTCACAACGATGTCTCCACAGGTCGTGTGCTAGACGTGTTGGTGCGTTTGCGTGCGTGATACAATATAAGGAACCATGCGAAAGTGCGCCCTCTTGTTCAAATAATTTTTTTTTTCTTAGACATGGAGAAATGTGTACCATGCAGCCTAAGCCAAGTGTTCGTTTATTTCAAAGACATATATCTAGAAATGATTAAACGTTAGTAAATTTGCGTCAGTACTTAATATAGATAGTGTGATAAAAGTATTTATAAGTGACTAAATTTACCGTGTGTGCTGAATAAAATTTTGGATAATACATTAAGGTTTTTGTAAGTTTTTTCCCCCGTTAGACTTGTTTTTGCCGTCGTCAATGAAGTAGGCCTGATGCGCAAAAAACAAAAACGAATGAACACAGCACATTTTAATCGTGCAACACCATAATTAAAAGAAACAAATTGTAAGTTGTGAAATGTAAACATGGCTGAATCCACAATTTATTTTGGGATTATAAATGGAGATTATATATTATACGGAGAAATATTTGTATTCTTCTTTGGTCCTGTGCCGTTAAACTGTAAGTCCATCCTTAAATTCGTATTCATCTCTGCACCACCAAAGATGTCCAATCGTAGTACAAAGGGTTAGTAGCATTTTAACAACAGCATTAAGCTGAAATCATTCCTATTCTGTTTACTTATTTTTGCAAAATAAATGCAGTCATTGCTCAAAAAAACCCGCAATAGAACTCGTGGATTCCAGAACACCTTTCCATATCATGGATTATAGTTGGAAGTTTATGGTCTCTGACCCTTCTCTAATCCGGGCACAAAGGGCCTTTGTCCAAGTTATCGGGGATTAACAGTCACCTATCTATTCCTTTGTGTACCCAAAGCTGGGTAGCAGGCGCTATGAGATCATGAATATGCCGGTGACGAAACCGAGCGGTGTGCATTGACCTGTTGATAATGATGCTCATTATAGCCCCGGGCGATTCGGCCAGTTTCGGCCTAGCTCTCGGGCGGTTAAATTGATACGTGCTCCCTAACCGGCAGCAAGTTCAGTTGGGTTGTTACAGTTCAAGCGGTGAACTATTTTTTTCTGGCTTGTCTTGAAAAGAAGTAAAGGATGGCGCACATAATTTCTAAGACAGATAGAGAGATGCTCTCAGAATTAAGCATAATAGTTGGGGGGCGTTGCAGTTAAGAAATGTCAGCTGTGATGGAGCGCTCGTCATTAGGTTTGCTTCCTTCGAAAACGTGTTTACCATCACATTTCAGAAGCGCCTTTACATGTCAACGTTTTATGAATAATTCACAGACTAAAAAGTAGAAAAATTATTATAGGACAATGCTTTATTAAAACAGAAAACAAATTAAAACATTAATTTGAAAAATAAAAATAAAAAAATGTACAATGCATTGTTATAAAGTCATCCATATTTGGAAATGCAGACACATTATCGGATTACAAAAAAGAAGATATATTATTGGCTAAGAGTTATACTGGCCGAGAGTTATACGCGCTGCGTACACGCTTGCCCAGTCCTAATGTTTGACCTCAGCGATGACGGCCAATGCAAATGGTCTATTAGAGAAATTTGAAGTTCACATCCTCTCACATCCTCCATGTCGATAAAAACTGCTTGCATGTGGAGAATATTGAACTATTTCTGGAGATATCACAAAAATCGGTAAAACATGAGAGTGCAATAAAACAAAAAATACACTTTGTGCGAAAACGCATATTCTATTTTTAAACAACAAAAACAATGAATTGCGTTGAAGCATGCAACTTGTCTCAATGCTTTAAACTTTCCGAAAACACAATTTCCTTATTTACACGTTCATTTTTTTTTGCAAAAACAGGTGAGACCTCTTAAGTTCTATCCTCAGACAGGCCCGATTGACATGGCCTATGACCCTTTAGGCAGTATGACCCTTGAACCCCGACCCCCCCCCCAGTTATCAAACACTTTTTATAACGGGTAAAGTGAACAGCAAAAGTTGCAGTTTTGCAGTGTAAAAACATTATAATGATATCATTCACACACAAATATTTTTATATATATAAATTTTAATTTTTTTTGGGGGGGGGGGGCCAAACTATTTCTACAACGTTTTGAAAAAAAGCATGAAATCAACATTGTAGAGGAGGTACAACGTTTTACCAACGTACAGTAAGCTACTGTCCTGTAGGGCGTCCACAGACAATTTAACAGGAAATAGCATCACAGGGTTAAAACAAATTGTTGAGAGTTAGTTATATTATTGACAAAGTTATCAGAAAGTAAATCCAAAAATCAATCGTAAAAATAGGGTAGATTATGACATAAAACATTTAAGTTCAAAGTTGTAGGGTTACAATTGCATTAACTATCCATAGTAAATAACTTTATTTACCGTTTGTGACAACCCTGCAGCGTTGACAGCCGTCACTGTTAGGTAGTAGTTTGTATGAGGAACCAACGGCGATACAGGCATACCAGTATTCATGGTCTCTATCCACTGCATGACGTCACTTCCGCCCAAGACGGTACCTAGGGAGACTTCAAAGTGCAGCGGAGAGGAGGAGATGAACATTCCATCCCAGCTCAAGTTAACCGTGCCGTTCCCATGCCACGCAGAAGTGAGAAGATTCGAACCTGAAAAAGGGTTAATAGACACACAGGTCTAAAATTGTGTAGGTATTTTGTTTCTTCGTTGGTGTTAGTGCAACCCTATCACAGCTCTAATTGTATTGTGAGGTTCAGTTTGTATTTGCTACTTAAAGTTTGACACACAAAACATCTAGCAAACAGGATCACGATGTATCTCGCATTTAAATTTCAGAACATTATATTTTAAAAACAACATAAGGTGTTACATTAACATATGCATACATACATATATACATGAACAGCGCCCTCCAGAGTTTAACCCTATATCATATTATACCTTTAGGTACAACAGGTCTGCCGAGTGTTCATGTGATTAAATCTCCCAAAGTTCACATACAAGTTGAGTCTCTCCCCCCCCCCCCCTCTCTCTCTAACATCTAACAATAGGCAACACATAAAACATTTTATTGGCCCATTGCACGCGTGTTACAATTCGAACTACACTGTAAACACACAGGGATATTGACTCCCAATGGCGCAACCAACTTCGTTGTGAAAATTGCGTCAAGTTTAATTAGGTCAATAGTACTCGAATTTAAACCTTGGTGTGACCTGAACTTCTGAATCGAACAAATTCAAACTTGTAGCGAGTCTAGGTTTCCTCTTCTCCACAAGCTACATCAATTCAAGTCTGAACTATAAGGTGAGATGTAAAAACGATAAAGGGAAAGGTAACGCATACCCTTGCTTGAAGGTTTAGATGTATCCACTGTGAACGTCTGACTGATAGCCTGGCTGATCAGATCTGCATGATTGACAGCTCTGACAGACAGGCTGTATGTTGCATCATCCTCAAGGGTAAGATCTGACCAATGAAGATGCTCTTCTGATGCAGATCCACATCGTTTCCATGCAGATATGGGATAACTTGGTCCAGTAAGACGGCACTGAAATGTCAGAAAGGAATCTTGAAAGTGGTTTTATTTTTACATGTTTTGCTTGTTATGAGCTGTTTGTCTAATGCAGCTGAAGAAAGCACAAAACGAAGCAACAATCTCTATTTTTGTAAATATAAATATTAAAAACAATAGTCATGTTGAATGAATCTATTTGAAGTATAATTAGATATACCACAATAGTTTTCTTAAGTCGTATCAGTGCTACTCACCTGGTAAAGTTGGATGCCAAATGAGTCGATAAATCCTTCCCATGATGCTCTGAGGAAATTACTTTGTGACTGGTACTCGTCATACGTTGCATACTCTGTTTTAGACACGGCCTTCACTTTGACGACGGCTGTTAGTGAACTCGGAGGTTCTGTTACTATGGTAACGCCGTCAGATGATTTCCATGATGACCTCCCGGCATTGTTGAAGCATTTAACCGTAGCGAATAGTTTCGGACCTTTGACCAATGCGCGAGTGAAATTTGCAATGATCTTTGACTTTGAATCCGTTGAAACTGTGCGAGGTGAGACATTATCAAGCCCCGGTTCTAAACCTGAAATGAAAAAGTTTGATTTGTTGACATCATTTTCAACATACCTCAACCTTTTGGAAAACAATTATGTCTCAGATGGTTCACATTATGTAACAGGAAAACAGGAAAGTATCTTTCGCATCATAAAAGCAACGTGAACGATTGTGTAATTGGCGATATGGGGTAACATTGACTTTTTGGATATGGCCGTCAACCAAACAAATCGAACACCCAAGTAGACACTACCGAGAACAGGGATCGCTTCAGTTAGGTTCCTGTCACCTTTGTGTCTACTTTATTTCAGATCTCATATCTAATCTTACCAATGGCCCATTCACAGTGATCGATTCCACTTTCTGGGTCAGACGCTGTCCAACTTAAACAGATAGATTTGTCATCTGAACTGAAGTCAATATCTGTAAAATAAAAAAAGGGAAAAAACACAAGTTTCCCATAGCTATTGTTCATCTTGGCCGGCCCTAACTTTTATCTTCAATAATTGTGATCGATGATCATATCAGTAAAAACTTTCTGACACTTTGCTTGCATTCGTGTTTGTTTGGAAGAAACGCTTTATGACTTCAATTGATAGTCACTTCCTATTATCTGTTTTGTTGAACTTTTGCGTACAAAAATAAACAGTCACATGATAAAGGCAGTTATTGTATTTACCAACGTCATCTTGACCGTCTAGTACTGCATGAATAATGGGAGCTGTCAGGTCAATTAGGATAGGGTCAGAGGTCACCACGGAAGTGAGGTCAGCAGCATTTTTTGCCGTCACCGTTACGTAGACAAGGGAACCATGAGACATACTGAGTTCAGTATTGATAGCGTCTGTTTGGGTTCCAACGGACTTGAAGTTCTGCAACTGAGTACCACCTAAACTGGTTCCTGAAACAATTTAATCAAACACAGCATGATTTTTGATATTAGAATCAGTATAAAAGATATTGAAATGACTATGGGTCGTACAGACATATGGTATTTCACATTGTATGTATTGGTATGGGCATATATAATGGATAGTTTAAAACCCTCCGCTGCAGTATCGCGCAGTCATCGACTGTACCGTTGTAAACAAATTTTGTTTACTCATTAACGGTACAGTCAAAAATCACGTTTTTTTTTTAAGTTCCTCAATGGACCATAGCCGGATAGCACTATAACCAGCAGAATTAGCTTGGGGTGAGTCTTCGACCTACAGTCACCTTTAATTTCGAAGCCCCATAGAATTCCCCTGAGGCCCAAGGAATTCCCCTGAGGCTATCCCTAACCCCATTAACATGATCCAAGGTCTTAGATCTAGCCGCTGTTACTTGGGGGCAATCAATCATCCTGTCACTGTTCCAGACATCGGGCAGACACCAGGTGCAGGTTGTGGTTTCGGGTTGGCCAAGTAAATAAGATACCTTGTTTCTCAGAAGACTGGTAAGCACTGGAAAGCAGTGCAAAAAAAAAAAAAAAAAAAAATGAAAAAAAAAAATGATTTTGGTAACAATTTTTTTTTTTTTGCAACTGAGTGTGCTTACCATCCAGGGACATTGTTTTGCATTTTTTTTATCTTCTGGGGATTCAGTTAACGTTTCTGAGTCTAATGATACCATGTTCGAAGAGTTTGTGAGCAGCCAAAGTAGTTTTACAAGCAATTTCACACCGTACGGTAGCGGACCGTGCGATACTGTAACGGTGTAATTTTGATGGATTTGGGTAAAAATTTGTTTTTTGTTTCAACTGAGTGTGCTTACCCCCTATGAACATTTTTTTTCATTTTTTTGTTGTTCTGGGGATTCAGTGAACGTTTCTGAGTCTAATAATACCATGTTAGAAGAGTTTGTGAGCAGCCAAAATAGTTTTACAAGCAATTTCACACCGTACGGTAGCGGACCTTGCGATACTGTAACGGTGTAATTTTGATGTATTTGGGTAAAAATTTGTTTTTTGTTTCAACTGAGTGTGCTTACCCCCTATGAACATTTTTTTCAATTTTTGTTTTGTTCTTGGGATTCAGTGAACGTTTCTGAGTCTAATGATACCATGTTAAAAGAGTTTGTGAGCAGCCAAAATAGTTTTACACGCAATTTCACACCGTACGGTAGCGGACCGTGCGATACTGTAACGGTGTGATTTTGATGGATTTGGGCAAAAATTAGTTTTTTTTTGTTTCAACTGAGTGTGCTTACCCCCTATGAACATTTTGTTTGCATTTTTTTTTTGTTCTGGGGATTCAGTGAACGTTTCTGAGTCTAATGATACCATGTTAGAAGAGTTTGTGAGCAGCCAAAATAGTTTTACACGCAATTTCACATGGTACTGCAGCAAACAGTGCGATACTGTAACTGTGTGATTTTGATGGATTTGGGTAAAAAATAAACAAAAATTGATTTTTCACTTTTTTTGATTTTTTTTTTCTTGGGTTTGAGTGAACGATTCTGAGTCTAATGGTACCATGTTAGAAGAGTTTGTGAGCAGCCAAATTAGTGTTATGCGCAATTTCACACCGTACTGCAGATGACTGTGCGATGGCGGGACGAACGCTTTTCAAGGTCATAGTGCAGCGGAGGGACACTTAAAACATGAAATTGGCATTTGCATTAAAAGAATGAAGATACATTGAGGTGATGAACAATTGGAAACAAGTTTTTGTCTGGGCAAATTAATTCCTGAACTTACCTATAGCCCAGTTGTAGTCAATGATTGGGCTTTCTGGGTCAAGGAAATGCCAATTGGCCCGGAGTGATGACCAATTGTGGATAAACTGGGTATGAACGTCTACTGATCCTTGACCATTACTCGGTTCAATGGCCAATAGTGTCACCTAGAATCGACAATTCAAAATGACAGTTTGGTCTTACTGAATCTTCAGAATTGCACAATCTAACGGTAAGGTTATAAGCAATACAATTTAGTTTCTCGTTTTAGTGTCTGGAAATGTTTTTTTTTTCTTCGGTTTTTAATGTATATCAAGTGATCGGAGGGATAACAACTAAAGAAAATGAAGTTCTACATGAACAGGGCAAAAATAGGTCAGGTATTTTGAAATCCATCGCCATCTTGGTAGGTTCTCTGTACATATGCTTTTACCTGAAAACTGTCGAGTAGAATTCCATTCGATCGTCCAACTGATGATATTCTCAATGTGGAGAGAGATTTGCTGGCTGTGAAATAAAACCTCTGCTCGTGCCACTGTATGGATGAAAGACTCTGATCAGAGTGACCGCCTGCTGGTCGGCTGTACAACCTGAAGACACGGTTTAATCCTGGTGCTTCAATGCGACCTTCTTGGTTTAACAGAGGCTCTCGAGACGGGACAACGTGACTAGTGAAGAAGAGAACCCGGTAGTGGCTTCCCGGGGTTGAGTTAAAAGTTTGTGAGATCGATCCGAGCAACGATAAGAAGGAACGTCCGTAAGGAGCAATCTTATTCCCACGAGTGACCACAGTGATTTGGGTGTCAGAGCCAACTTCCCATGGCGCTATTTCATCTGGTGAACCTTCGGAGTCTTCCTCAGCTTTTGTTGTGGAATCAACTACAGGTGATTCTGTCGACTCAGTCTCAGTCATCTGCGTTGACATTGGTTCCTGAATATCTGCATAATAAGGATTTTATCCAAACAAATTAGGTCCACAAGATATATTCTATTAAATAGAACTCTCTTAAAGGGGACGCGAACTTGTGAACAGAAAAATATACGTTTCATGCAATACCTGGTTCATTTCGTCGTTCAAATGATGGATTCAAGATGAAATTATCTCCAGAGTGGATGTATTTCTGTGGCTCGGGAGGAGTGACATCAACCACAAACCCATCAGAGAGGACTCGGTCTGACGATCTACCAGCTGCATCAATGGTCGACACTATGGAGTAGTACCTGATACCTGGTGATACGTGGAGCATCAATATAAAGACTGGGTTCAATAGAATCCTGACTTAAGTCTTGATCGTGATCAACAATAATCGGGAAAGTCAATTAGAAATGTCAATATGATAACTTATTAAGTTATTTTTTTTTTTTTTTGTATTAATGATCAATATTTGTGTATTATTAATTTTTATTCAACCAAAACGGTAAACAAATTACAGCAAAGTTATTTAAAACAAAACATTGTTTTTATGAATGTAACTACACGTGTAAGTGACGGAAGGGGCCACCATAATGTACACGTGTACATGTACCTGCTAGTCAACATATTAATGCAACATAAAAATACGATGGGACAGGGGCTGAAAAGTAGCAAAAAACACAATTATTCATTGGTATGTACGATAAACCAGCATATATATAATACACAAATTGTTCGTAAAAAAAACAATTGGAAGCAAGACAACTGACCCCTGCCTAAAAAAATACACAATAGAAAGATGAACAATAAAAAAGCACAATTTTGTGAAAGAGATTGCACACTAAATTCAGAATTAATGAAAAATAAGATTTTAAATTACGATATTTCAGACCTTTAATAAAAACAATCAGTAGTATCTCAAAGAGTGAACAAAATGTTAGGTAATTAATTGGCGAGCATTTACCTCCGGTGAGGGGTACAGACAGAGTCGTTGATGCCGAGAGCTGCATTCCAACAGCGGTACATGGGAGGATACCATCATCTGTAGGGTCCGGAGTTCGTCCAACGCACCACTCATAGTGGTCAATGTAGGATTCCAGGTCCGTAAAGCCATGCCATGAGGCTGAGATCAGTGTACTTGAGTTCTGGTACTGTACATCATGCAGGTCTTTGAGGAGAAATAAGTCTGTAAATAATACTGATCATAGGCAAAACCGTAACTCTTACACACACACACAAACATAAAAAAGGAATAATAATATTAGGAAGGCACATAATTGTCTAATAGTGTAGCATCAACATGTCTAAGCAACTTGGATGATATCAACTGTATTAAACTGTGAAATCGATGAGTGGTTAAAATTAAAAAGAAAGGTATTCTACGAGAGATCCAGTACACACATTTTCAAGCAGCAAGTGGCAAGTACACAGCAACCCGAAGTGGACTAGTCGAATTGCCATCAGTCTTCACATTGCTGCACAATTTGTTTATTAACCATATCAAATCGTACTTTCTGCCTCTCGAAAAAATAATTGTAATAATATCAACTTCTTATCACAGCGCTGTGACAAGCATCAAACTGATTAGCTTTTGGAGAAAAGGGTAATCTAACATCTTCAAACAAGAACTCTACACATTTGAAAATAAATGTGTCTTTGAATGCTTCCTAATGACTGATTGGTGTCGAACAATCTGACTTTAGATGACGGACAGAAAAAACAGACCATAAAACCATACATCGAATCCGATTGCTAATTTAAAAAAGTGAAACATCATGCAACTTCAACAAAATAATTTCACTTATGAAAATAGATACCCTGGAGAAGCATTTGACATAATACCTATCCCATCAAACACCAGTCCAGCATCCGGTTTTCTCAGATCAACCACAAAACCATCACTGCTTCTGAGTGTGTGTAGACCCGCTTTGTTGAATGCCCGTATGTTGCTATAGTAACGGTGCCCACTCTGGAGACCAAGGCCGGTGAACTGTGTCCTCGATACACTCGCCGATAAGACATTTTCGGCAAAGTGACGGATATCTTCACCTTATGATAGAAACAATGAACCAAATAGTTATATAAACCTTAAAAATAACATTTGTAAGCACTAAAGATCCTTTTATTATATGTAGACAATTTCGGATGACAGAGAATGGTATTAAGTTGTTGATTATGAAGTTAAGACATGCTAGAACTGCTTCATGAATATTCGGGAGGAATTTAAACAACATATAGTACCTCCTTTGAAAGTGCTCAGTGATACCTCGTAGTGCGACATCTCGTTATCTCGAAACACTCCTCCCAAGAGAGGTATAGATTATCAGGATCGGTGAGATAGTCGGTATCCTCAGATGACTCGCTGGTTGCTAGATCCTTTATCTGAAATTAAATGTTGCAGTTCCATTTTAAAATCAACTTTTTCAGAAGAAAAAAACTAACCACCCATCTTCAAAACATAATTTGTCCAAAGTCTTATAAATCATCAAAGACTTGAAGGTAGGGTCATATATTGGTAAAAAAAAAAAAAATCTATAAGTTAATGACCAAGAAAACTTACTAGGTATAGAAGAACTTCAGCTGTTGTTAGTATAAACTATTTTAGAAAAAAGGGGTGCCCTGCGAATTAGTATGGTTTGGAAATAATGTTCCCCCCAAACAAACACAAAATAAATAAATAAATGAATAAATAAATAAATAATAAATAAATAAATAAATAAATAAAAATTAATCTATAAAACGATTCGTGCATGAATCGTTTCTCAGCTTCTGTGGATTGGTGTCCTAATTAGTACCCGCTGATCATGAATGGATTCGACGTTTTTGTGGATAATGCCGTGACAGTTTGTTGCTGCGTTGTCATCAAGCAGACACCGTGGTCAGCTTAAACTTTAACATTCGACTTTCATTACTTGTTTTTTACTATTTTTGCTCATAAATCAGCATAAATCACCTTGATAAAAATCAATCTATGACCCCGACTTTAACGGTGATTGATAAATTTGCTTGACAGTTAAAACTAGATTGTTTTACCAAGCTTACCTTTGTTCCCCTGACTTTCGAGATGTCTGGAGCCATGATATCTGGAGTAATACCATCTGATCTGAACACGGCGTACGTGTTGGCATCATACCAGGCACGAATGTAAAAATGATATCTCAACCCAGCCGTCAGCACTCGGTCTGAAGAATGTATCAAAACATGTGATACCACATTAGCCAATAGTGCATTGAAATACATTGGAAAAAAACTTTGAACGGTAATAGTAATAATGAACATTAACGAGGCGTCTGTATCCACTTTAAGATGGTCATGGCGCAGCGACACATCAATAGAGGGTAATGTTTATGCTGTCCTAATTAGCTGAATATCGAGGGAAGTTTCAAACAAAGCCAGTGATGGTGGAGAACGTTTAATATGATCCGGTAAATTGTTCCATAATGAAGGGGCAGCAAAATTTAACAATCTCTCTTGGAACCACTTTTTAAACGGAGTTTGATGTAACCCCAACACTCCAATTAAGGATAATGATAAATAAAAGAGTGACATATCAGTAATTTAAAAGTAATTCCACAAATTAAATAGCTTTTTGTCTTGATCCTACCAGAGCACTTTGACAATGCTCTGGCTTTAATACAACTGTTATAATCTGCAGCATCGGTCCTTATAGTATCCTGGTGTTTAGAGTTACTGCATATTCGTTAAAAAAGTACCTATAAACAGCAGCAAAAAATAAATTAAAAAAAACAGAAACAAATGTGTAAAACCGCTCAAACACGGTATTTAAAAAAACAACATGGGTGTGTCATTTAACCTTGGTAACAACATAATAGCCAGTAGGCGCTGATCTCGATCGCTCAATGATCAATGCAATCATTGCTACCTAACGAAAACCACCAAAACAGTTCAGTAGACTTTGTAAAAATGGCAGTTTCCCTCGATTTACCTTTATCGAGCATGACGATGGCATGATTCTCTTGTCCATTGTCAAACCAAACCCTTTCTCTGGCTGTATCGAATACCCCTGTAGGCTCAACATCTGATGACGAGTCGTCCCCAATACTCCATTCATACCTTTAACCAAGTTGGACCAAAAACGATTATGGGTTATTTTAATATTTGAACACATCTGCTGTCGAGTTGGAACTCTTCAGGTTGGCTCTGTGTTCTTTTTCAACTCCTGAATTTCTCCTCTGTGATCCCAGTTCGAAGCTTTGCATTTACGTTTCTGTCCCTACTTGTTGTGTAGATTTTCCCTATTTGGGGCTTTTCTTCTCACATCTGAAACGCACTTTTCCACACCGTCTTCCCTTCACAGGTATCTTTATATCGTCATGATAATAACTCAACATTTTTGTTCGTTGCCGTGTCCTTTAGTATTAATAGTGCAGAGAAGGGTGCAAAAGTTGGTTATTAAAAATAAATTTAAAAATCAACAGTCAACAAATTATTTTGATGTATTTTGCAAGTCATTGACAGTCAGGAATCGAAAGACTTGTGACTAGGTCGTAATTATTGGACCACACTCTAAACTCTGCAACGTGTTATGATATAATTAATTCGGTAGGTTAATATTTTTCATGAGAAAACTGATTTTTGTGTGATTTCTTCACTTGATATAGCAGAGATACCAACACTTACCAATTGATACTCAGTCCTTTCTGCTCACTGACCCGCCATATAGCAGCCATCATATACCGCGTGGCAGTGTCATCTATATCAATTAAGTTATTGATGTCGTCAAAGTTCAGAGCCACCACATCCAGGACCTCGATCTCAGTGTTAGTGTTGTCTTCATGAGTAAGGAAACAAGAAATACACTGATTTAATTAACGACGAGGTTCTTAAGTTTATGTGCTTGCTTTAGTTTTCAATTCGGAACAGAATTTCCTCCTTTAGGCCAATTCCTTTTGCCCCATTAATTCATGTTTTGTTTATTCCTGTAGAAAAATTGGTACAACATAATTTCACAAACCCAACAGAACATAGAGAGGACAATGTTTGGAATGGAGAAAAGAGGCTGGTCATAAGTGTTTTCTGTAAGAAAACTGACCCGCATTCTTGATTGGCAGCTGAATTTGTATTTTGTAAACCGAAAAAGATAGCATTCTCGAAACGTGTGAAGAGTGCATCTGTTTTCAACGCCATCCTCCCTTTCATGCACCTTTACTTTTAGATTCCTCTGGACTTACTTCCAGTTAAATCATCACACAGTCCTTGTTCTATAGAGCAGGCGTCGTTATCGGGTGCACAAGCACAGCGATCCTCACATGATGTAGATTGGCAACTACGTAACAGGACCAGGGCGCCCTCATCAGGTGATGTTTCAGAAATGTCAAATGTGGAATGGTGGCGACTGCTTTGTAGCCCAACCTTCAATTATGACATTATGAAGAAAAAAGGGTAAGGTTGTCATGAAAAAAAATCAGATTTGTGGCTGTTACTTGGCAAGCAAATTTCTAGGTAAAGAACCAATATCTATGAAAAAATAAAATAAAAAAGTAGTACCATAGCTGGAACAGTCACTACTTTTAGTAGTAGTATTACTTTGTTAATCTGAACATTTTTGCCAATGTCACATTAAGAGTTCTGAACATTTGTATCATTAACACCTCCAAATAGGGGAATTGCTCATCGAATTGTGTGACGTCAAGTATTTGAAGAGAAGGAACACGTATCTTAAAACATATGCCCTTGTAATTGGTTAAACAATATAATAAATGTAAGTTTAACCTTACCCCATTTACAGCCCATAGAGACACGTAAAGGTTGTGATTGTTGGAATCAGTTATACTGCCCTCTACTGGTATAATTGCAGTCTGTGCAACGCCTTCTTCTAATGACATGTTGTGGTTTACACGAACGGGGCCACTCTAGAAGGGACACACAATAAATGGTTAAAAAAACTGAAGTTTCGAATGCCAGAATGGAAAATGAACCTTAGTAGTTAAACTTACCGGTGTGAGTTCTGAGCCTCCGTATGTTCGTCCAACAGAGACAAAGTAGTGACTTATGCCAGAGTGTATATCGGCAAACCCAAGCCAGGCAAGAGCTAGGGATCCAGTAGATGTAAACGTGTCCTCTAACCATGTCATCCAACCAGAGTGATACCGCGGAGGCCGTGGGGTTGTCGCCGACACTGTCGACGTTTCGCCATAAGTGTCCTCAGGCTTCAAGTTTAAAGATATGATCCAAATGTATGACTTGAATATTTTTATGAATTTCCCTTAAATTCTTGTTATGCCAAATCATTGTCTTAATAACTAACAATACGCAGCATGTGTATATACAAAAAAAATCATGCCCTACAGGAACACCACTATACTTCAAAGTGTGAAATTCAAGGAATTAACAATGTCTCTGAGATTCATTCAGTTTGTAGAATAGGCTTCTTAATTTGTGTTCGCTTCGAATTTTAATTGCACGTTAGAAAAAAAGCCTCTACGAAACAGATTAATACTTTTTAGGTCAAAAAAAAAAACATTGGGTGTTTGGAAAGCGGCATAGAGAATATCGTGAACCTACTGGAGTAGTCGATTCCTCTTCTGGTTCCGTTGGAGTTATCACAGCTATATGATCACTTACCATATTGGTTGCACCCTCTGTCCCAACTGCAAACGCCCCTACACTCGAAGAGCTACCATCAACCTAAAATCGGGAAGATTAATGAGTAAATTATTAATTATAAAACAAAAGCCAAATCACTAACGCAGCACTATAAGCCTGTTCAAAACTTAATGAATTTCGTGTGCCAAACAAGAAAAGAATATCACTTACAAGAAATTCTGCTGACATTGCTTCAGTACAGAGACCGGCATGGTTACATGCTACCACTGTAATTACATAACGGCTTCCTTCATGTAAGGTCAAACTGGTAAAGGTGTGGTCTACCTCACTTCCAGCTACCTGTAAAAGAATGGAAGTTTATATTTCTTTACTTTTAAACTCAACACTCATGAATCTATGAGCTTAAGTTTTATACCAAGCCATTTTAAGGTTTGTTGTTTGTGAACAATTAAAAAAACAGCAGGAAATGTATCAAGAACACTGTATGGCGTACAAACTACTGAAACAATTTGGGTTGTTTTAGTAGCATAATGTACTTATACTATAGACATGAAGACGACTTTAGCACATCTATATAGCTCAACGGGATTGTCCAAAATCAATTGTTTCATAATATTACCTCTTCTCGTACACTACTATTTTATTCAGCAACATTACCTTTAGTGTTGGAATATTCACATCTCCATTATGATGTGTTCTCACTGACACGTACTGGTCCTTGATGTCACTCTCTGGGTCATTGAACTTCCAGGAGAATCGAATGATGTCACAGAGAACCTAAAATGATGGATTAGTCAGCAAAACAATATAAAACGTACTGGAGTGTGACGGTTTTAGACGAATTGTTAGAGTTAAAGCCTAAAGATCGAATGGAGGATTTATCGCTTATTTGTTAAGGTTTGATGCAGCTTTCTCTATATAAATGTTAATCTCGTTGCAAATGTGTACCCTAGAATATACATGTTCTATACTGGAATGAATATAAATTGGCACATTATAAATCGGTCAACATTTTACAGGAATTAATTAAAATAGTATGCACCAAAGAAACAATGCAAACTCTAACACAAAAGGCTTGTAGTATCCTCAAAGAAGATTTTTGTTTTTAAATCAGTTTCACCTGAGTGTTTTTGACGACTACCCCGACTGTTTCGTCCACGGCTGGTTCCTGAATCACTTGAGGTGGGCTTGAATCCACACGGAACCCATTAGATGTAGCTTCACTCCACAAACCAACCCTGTTATAAACACGGACAGTGATGTAGATATCACTATCTTCTAGCATCTGATCCGACTCTGATAGGAATATCAGAGCAGATTCTGATAATTCAAGACGTGTTGACGAAAGGATATCAGAAGAGCCTGGTGTGGTGCCAGCTCGCCATTCATAGTGCAGAGGCCGGAATGTGGATCATGGAAACCCCACCAATGAGCAGAGAGCTGCATCCTGTAACAACAAACAAAAACAAAATAATAAATGGTGTATTATCACATGTATATGACTGTCACACTTGTAATAAGGATTACATACATACGTGTTTTTGTGAGCTCAACAAAATTCTTAGAGTAATAAAGTGTCACATTGAGGTAGCTTTTTATAAATCTCTCCATCAAACTGAACATCATTTTCCCGTAATTGATACATGACCTTAATGGCATTTACTGTTCCAATTTTAATTTTGTCAAGAGATGAATGGTACTTTATTTACCGAATCATAGTATGTAACCTGTAAATTTGTTTCCAATTTCTGGATGAAATAAGCAAAGTCAAACTCTAGAAACCAACCTCGACGACTGAAAGCTGATATCGCCACCACCAGGGCTTCCGTCGTACACGCGACCTACTAACGGGGACGAGTCATCAACCAGGACCCCATCAGATGTCACTGAAGTACACAGATCCGCGGCGTTACAGGCCGTCACAGTCACATAGTATGTAAAACCAGGAACAAGGTGAAGGTTGTCAGCTTTGAATTCTAAACATGAACAAAACAAAATTGGCCTAAAAACATTAATTGAAATACACATTAAAGTGCGGAGCAAACATTTTGCTCTATCGGAAATAATGCACAGTCGCAACAATGTAATGTATCCATCGTGATGTACATGCTATTGATTAGGCTGGTCAAAAGAAAAAATCGTTGAAAAGTTTGATTTTACCTTCAGAAAACCCCCACAATTTGTAAGAAATGGATCTTCGGGTAGTGATGAATTTGGAATACTAGGCTTTGAAATGCTTTTCCTATCACGGAACTCATCTAGCACGCACACTGTGATCACTGAATGTCGACTATCCTTTGACAGAACAATTCTTGGGCAGAATCTAGATGGCGTACTGTTATTGGAATTGACGCACTAATATAAAAAAAAAAATGATGATGCATTTTTTCTGTACCAGTATCCATGCCGATGTGCTGCTCGGGCATCACGTCACTGCAACCTTTGCACGTCCCTGTTTTCCATGAATAACTAACAAGGGCGCTATGGGGATCGTGAAACCCTTCCCAGAATGCACTTATTGTCTTCCGGTCCTCCTGGAAGTCACGATCTTTGTGATTGGGTGATGTGAGAGATGAACTTCCATCAAGGACGTGACCAGCCACTGGGGGGCTCTCTTCTACCTTGAATGCACCGAACGCCTTCAACGTTATTAACCCAACATTGTCGATGGCCTGAGTTGGACAATGTTAAACAAGTTATTTAAGTTAAAATGTGATCGAGTTAGGGTCTTATTTTCTAACAACAAATTTACTCGCAGAAATCAGTTTTCTGAATGAGCATTACCTTCTTCAACTCCATCATTTTAATTTCTTGTACATGTTGACATAACATTACATGAAACTTTCAATTATGAAATAATGCTTACTTTAATTGAAATGAAATACGAGTGACCTTCATCAAGGGTCAAGGGTCGTGAAGGGTCAGTCACTCCAGACTCGGAGTCCTCCCTGATGAATGGCATGACATCCGCATGACCTGGATACGAACCCACTGCCCACTCGAAGTACGCGATGCCACTTTCTATGTCTGTGAAAACATTCTCCCAACTGTGATGAAATGAAAAGCAATTTGTTTCAGCATACAATTCAAAAAGTCAAAATTAGACTACGTGAGTTATTACTATTCATTATGTTTTCAATCAACAAATATTTTCTTCAACACTGGCAATTTTGTTCTAGAATACTCGACTCTTAACAGCCAAATGACACTGTCCCTCGGTTCCTGTTTTGCCAAAAAGGATTCTCACTTGTTGAACACTGTTGGCATCAATTTTCTAAGCAGTCCTTGAAATAGGAAAAGCATTATTTCAAGGAAAATGTTTACAATTTCTTTTTCAAGAATCACCTTGGTGCAACAGAAGTTGTCGACAACAGAAAACTGCCTCCAACGTCTAAAGTGTAGACCTCACTCACGGTCGGAGGTGTCGTATCAATCACAATTGCCTCAGACATTGATGTTGAAAAAGAACCAACGAAGTCAGTAGCTAAAAAGGGAAAATATTGTCATAGACTTCACAAGAACTTACTTAATATTTTCTTAGAAATATCGCAGATGTTCTAAACGTGTAATACACTTATAACAGCCCGTCGTTTTGCGACTTCAATTTCAATATCTTATCAATGCAGTTGCTCAATAACATCATTTCAGTGGTCACTTCCTATGCGACTGGAAATAAACCGTTTTCTTCCACCATCGTCCTTTTTGTTTACAATGCTCAAATTTCATCTTGAAAATACCTTCTTCTTTCAAATTGTTATTCATTCCAAACAATTAGATCAAAATAGTCGAGGACATGTCAGGAGACGTTGTATATTACCTCTAATGACTGCATAGTAGGTGTGTCCATGTTGTAACCTCAAGTTGTGTACGATGATGCTGTTGGTGATACCGACACGGGTGAAGTGTTGGACATCGCTTCCTCCTGGCATTGATCCTATTAGCAATTATAGCGATTGTCGATTGTTTGTATAATACCGTTGGTTTGATATTGGACAGTGGCCATTCACCGGGGTTTCTACAGCGAATGTCTATTTTGATATTTTGATATAGGACACTGGACATTCACATAGTTTTGTAAAGTTTATGTCTACTTCCTATATTTCGATATTGGACACTGGACATTCACATAGATTTAAAAAAGAAAAGAAAATGTCTTCTTTCTGTTTCAACATTGGACATTAGACATACACATAGATTTGCAAAATAATTGTTTTTTAAGAGATATCAACAGGCATAGTGGTAACTGGGAGGAAACCTTAATAGAATCTCACCAATTGCATACTCGTAGTATTTGATTCCAGAGTGATGACGTGCAAGACCGTGTTCCTCGACGTCACTGAAAGACTCCCATTGTATAACCAGCTCCGAGGTGGAACGCTAAAGAAAAAAGTGGCCATAATGTTTACACTAAGAATTTGTTTAGCCATTAACGTTTGCCTTGTTATTGTTATTGGTATATTTCTGGTGATGAAACCAAGGATGCCTCAATCACTGTAGCTCGCATACCAAACTGTAAACAAGGGTGCTTGGCATGTGAACCAGAAACCCCTACTCTTACATGGGTTCTTTTACGTGCCCTACCATTCCTTTGGTTTTTTTGAACCATTCAATTGTTTCAATCGTATATTAATGTAGAAATATACAATAAAACTAAACTGTGAAATTTTCATTTCAAAAGGTGGTAGCGTTCTTTGAGGAATACACAATCTCAGAAACGTCTCATACATGGAGATATCGCTTTATAAATGAATTGCGAATGCTTAAATCGGCAAAAGCACACGAACAATGAGCTTTTCCTGGACAAACTTTTTAAAGAATAGAGAACAGAAAGAGAGTATGACAAGTGTAATTACTTGATAGTTGTTATGATGGCTCCAGCCGATCCATACAGAGCCGGGTGTTGGCGGGGTCATATCAACGACCACACCGTCACTACAGCTGGACACTGACGGCAGAGGTTCCGTCCATGTCTCATGCTCAAGGGTGACTTCCTCAGCGTGGATGCAGATGCGGTAACGATTGCCGTGCTCAAGGGATAAGCCATGGACATTCACATACTCTTTATCTACATAGCAATAATCCATCAGTCAAATACATAAGTAAAGTGCTCATAAATAGTATTTCTTAATTAAAGGAACATTACAGAATTGCTAAGATAAAAACTTGTAAAATATACTCTTTGATCACAGATTTACCTAAAACTTACACAATCTTATGATGATGATAGTAGAAAACATCCCTTGAAATATTTCTGTCTGAAACGCCATATTTGATGAGAAATGAATAAACTAATTTTCCGATTGGAGTTTATCGCTCAGTGAGCGTTTTATTCATTTTTTGAATCTATATGATTTCATGCAAATGTGTAATCGGTTTTTCACTATTTTTTCGTGACCCAGATGGCCGATCGATCTCAAACTTCTACGGGTTTGTCAGTTTATGTATATGGTGGATTACATAAAATGCTTACACTGCCAGCAACTGTTTTGTTTGCAAAAACCAATTCTGTAATGTTTCTTTAAGCATCGCATAACAGAGTAATATTGTCTGTCTTAAAAAAACAACGTTTCTTGAATCCCCTTACCTGTGTTTCCACAACCTTCAGCCATTGGATGATCGCAAGGATAGTTCAATCCAATGTCCAAGTCACCGAATTCGGCAGATCCTGTGTCTCTAATGGCTGCCCAGACGTAGTTCCTGTGACGTAATGAAGGCCAGACTGCTGATAAGACGGTTGTTGATGAGATGTAGTCCTTATCGGCTTCAGGCCACAGAGCATTCTGCTCTAAGGTTACTTCATCTAAGAAGAGAGTAAAACATTTGTGAGTTAGTTATTTTGAAATGTTTATCTTCATCTAGTGGAGAAAGTAAGATATTGGGGAGCTCATAATTTACAAAATGTATTTATGGTCAAAAATATAAATTTCTGTATCATGCAGTGTGGCAGTCTGGTTCTAACAGAAGTAAGTGGGGTTATCAGTCCGGTCACGCCTGCCAAAACCATCTAGACGTGTAGATGATTTTGACCTAGCCTTCGATGATTTTAGACAAATATGAGCAGACGTTTCTTCTTAATTTCTTCTTTGGGATAGTTTATGGAATGCCGTTTTCCGGAAATGGCAAAGTTGCTAATATGCGAAAACTAAAACAGCCTGTCGTTACTAGCAAATCCAGTATTATTCTTAGTAATGGTAATTGCCCTATTGACAGGTTCCACTCCAATGGTTAAAGGTTTGAACTTACGGTCCGAGTCGATGACAACATGTGGTTTAATAGTCTTCACATCATCACAATCCACAACCTCTTGGCTCACTATGGAAGAAAGTGCAGCTTTATTGTAGCCCCTTATAGCCAGATGGAGACAGGTGTCGTGGTCGAGATGCCCTTCAAACGTTGCAATGAAGTTGGCCTTTTAAGTAGAACAAAAATGTTTTTTAATCATTTTCTTCGAGTGATAACTGTGGTTTTTTTCCCCAGGAAAATTTCAATTTTCGCACTGAGGGCGTTTTTATCTGAATAAAGGTTTAAAAAGGTTACAACATACTGTATCACCATTGACGAGCAAATCATCAATGCGGTTCCATTCGCTCAACACGGCACCGTCTTCCCCATCCTCGGCAATAGTCCACTCGTAGTAATCCATCAAATCCAACTGTCTATAATTGTCGATGTACGCATGCGCAAATGGCTGGAAGACCACATGGAGGCTTGTACTTCTTATATCCGTTTCGATGTTATTGATTGTGATTTCGCCTACCAAAGGAGGCTTGGAGAGTACCCAGAACCCGTCACTTATAATCGGTTGAAAGCAGACACTAACGTGGCAGAATCTAACCTGTGACAAACACAACAAGAATGTTATAAATTAGTACAATACACCAAACATTTTGTCCAGTAGGTTTGCAATGCTGTGTTTATGTTTTATTCTCACCCTATTCGCTCGACACCAATATTTCATTTCTTTTTCGGAGGGCCTCAATCTCTTTCTAGAAATCCATTTCCTCCTAAAATTTGTGATTCGATTCATCTTACAATTTTTGTTTTAATTTTGATTAAGATTGGGTTATATAATTCCGGGACAAATAAAGTAGTGTTTAAAGTACACAAAATTAATTTAAATCATCAACAGATAACTAAATGATCTGCACATAGTAACAAGGCTTTCAAAACATTTTAATGGAAATGGCTTTCTTTAATATTTTTCTGTTTAAAAATGCAAAGAAAGCTGGTTTTAAATAACTGGTTCCTTACATTACTCTTATTACCTTAGACCTCAGATGTGCACCGTCATGTAATCCGAGGCTAGCATCCAAATGATTAAAGGCCATACCTAGATCTTGATAATCCAATAATGTTATCCACTCCGAAGAGCTGGTGTCCACATCTAATTAAAAACAAAAAGTTTTAAGCATTGACATTATCCTAATGAATGTACAAATGAAAGCACAATTCTTTGAATAAACTTAAATTTTGAAAAGAAATCTGAAAACATTCACGCTATTTAGTAGAATGCCAAACTTGTCAATGTGAACTTTGTTTACAGTGATATCAAGCCAAATGAGCCAGAATTATGAAAACAAATTAAATAAAACAAAATAAGCCATTCTTTATTTGACTGTAAACTTTAAGTTATAAAACACTCATTTCAAAGGAGCCTAGCCAGGGTATTTATGTCTGATGGTTCGAACTGCCTCTAGCGACTGGACAATCTTTGTGGTTTAGTGGTAAGGCATCCACATGATTTTTTATTATTTTGTTTTCAGTTGAGAAATTTGGTTTCCGGAGTACGAACACACATAAGCTTAAGACTACCATGGTAAGTCTGAATCTCTTGCTCCACTGCCCATAAGACATTTGTTACAAAGGGTTGTAACATCTCCGGGATGGTCCATCGTGCAGAGACACCAGATGTGGAAGCCTGGTACGTGACGTCATCCTCACAGGGTTGAGATGGAGCAAATGAATGATGAGATAACCCAGGAGGCGTGGTTACTGAAGGGGGAGGGAACATTGTCAGAATATTTAGTTGAATATAGAACCAACACAGATATCTGAAGACAAATGTTATATCAAAAATATTACAATAATTAAGTCATTATACGTTGGACAAACCCAATTTCAGCGTGACCTTCATTGAACCAACACAAATGGAAACTACGTCACGTACACAACATGCCTTAAACAAGTTTAAAAACCCGACACCCTTTTCAAGAAGCAGCTCATAGTCTTACGGTTTTTAGCAGGATCACATCCGAGTCCATCTGTGATAAATGTCCCTTCTAAGACTTGACCCTCTGGGATGACCTTGATGCCGTCTGACGTCACGTTGACGCTTCCAGATTCAGATGTTGCCCGGACGGTGAAGTAATAGGTCTAAAAATTCCATATAATAATTGTCCACTGTAAAAATGTGTCCTAAATTTACAAGTGCATTGTACGTGTTGTCGACATTGGTAATATACATGCTGGGGCAAAGGGCTCCCAAATGAACTAATGACGCAGCCAAAATAATGGTATGATTTTTAAATGTGGTTTACACCAGCCCAAGTTGTTCAAATACTCAAAATTGCCTAATTTTTTTCAATACACCATTTCAAGGCATATCGGTTCAACTTGAACTTTACCATGAGTGGTGTTAGATCAAGTCCGTCTAACTGGTAGGACAATGCGTTGCGGACGTAAATGAAGCCATTGCTGACGTCAGATGAACCCTCTCTCCCTGTACCTACTGCAACTTCATAGTTGATATCAAGATGAGGATGTTCAAATCCGAACCATTGGGCGGAGAGTCTTGACTTATTCATCTGAACATCGACGTCTTTAACAATCTAAATTAAAAACAAAAGACAAACTTGCACGTTTGAAGACATGATAAATGTGAAATTTAATTAAGATGGATAATACAACAATAAAAAAACACTTTCACACTGTTGAAGTACTCAACGTGCACCTTTAATCTTCGCCATAACACTAATACATTTAATCATTGTTTCGTCAGCAATCAATGTGATAACAAGAGGCAGCTTTTTCGAGCCTTATTTTTTGCCAAACAAACCAAAATAAGTTAAAGTGTACCATTATGATTCGTGGGTTGTTTTACTTTACCGTTTCCCTTCAGATAACATACACATGTATTCAATAACAGCAACGATTCAATTTTTTTTTTTTTATATTTTGGATCCCTCTAAGGTACGTACTCCAAAGTCAAAAGCAATCTCTTCCCCAGATGGTGCAACATCCAGCACGACCCCCTGTGATGGCAACTGCATGATATGCCTGTAGACAGACGAGGTTCCTACTGTCGACAGTCCTGCACCATTCTCAGCTTTGACAGAGATGTAATATTCATATCACCATGGAGATACCAGCTTAGATCATCCAGTAGGAACGCGGCACAGGAGGTGCGAGATACACACGGACCAATGACGTATTCTTTCTTGGATCGAAGAGAGACGGTCTCTGTGCCACCTCTAGTTTGTCCTACAGTGGGACAAAAATCAAGAACACTTGATTGTCTTCATTACCAACTATCCAACACTGTGGAAAAGTAAAATTGTACATACCTTCTTAGGCCCTGTTACGAGATCAAATCATAAAACATAAACTTCGATAGTTTTATAGTTATGAAGAGATTATACCGTGTCCATAAAGTCTACTATTTCAGAAGAGCCATCAGGTTTGCCCACATAGAATTCCCATCTTCAGACAAAATTTAAACTAACTTAATAGTTAGTGATGCAACACCTTATTTGAATAGGATCGTGGTTGTCAGGCATTTCAAGTTTACTTTTGTTATCTCACCAACGCCAACTTGATATGCAAGATCTGCATCCTCATTGTCCACAAAGCCGTCGTCACCCCATTCAGTGACCAAATGTCTGCCGTCTAAATGAACGAGGATGCGGCCAACAAACATGGGTCGTGTGGTGTCCACGATGATAGGTCCAACAAACTGCAAACCAAAATAAAATGACGGTAGTGTTAATTCTGTCTCATTTTTGCTTCTATTTGACCTACTCGTTCTTTGTTAATAATTTGTGGAAAAAAAATAACACTTGCCTCATTCATTATCCCAAAAAGGAAACGTTCCCCATACACTTTATTAAATACTAATGTTTACTTGGTTATATCCAGTGTGCCGACACCTCCATGTTCCGACATCCTCATGTTCTGACAACCTTAGAGTATTCCCTAATCCAAACATAACCCTAAAAATACCCTTACCCTAACGTGTAGATAACGAGGAGTTAATGGACGAAAAGGGTATCGGAACACTGATCAGTCACAGTACATTTCAGCTTTGCATTAGCTGTTCAACTACTGTTCTTTGCTAAAAGTTGTTGCAAGTTTGTCAAAAGTGATGCTCATCGAATATAGACACTTGCGCTTTAGCCATACATACCCTAGAATAAGCCAACTGTGCTTTATTGACAGCTTTCACCACCAGAAAGAAAACATTTCCCTGGCTGATATGGGGATGAAACATCGCAAAATGATCATGACCGGATGCTGACATGAAGTTCACTAGGTCGGGGGTCGGATTAGATGGGTCACTGCTCAGACCTATCTCGTAGTCGAAAATAGAGCTCTCTGCATCACTCCCCGACCAAGACAAGATAATCTGGAAGCAAACAACATTTTAAATGTACATCAAACATATTTTGGGGAATTGAGATAGCTGACGCTGCATGTTTGGAACCCCATTTTAATTGCCGTCTGAAGTATGTGTACGTGTTGCAGCAAAGCTTTACAAATAAGCTTTCACATACTACAGCTTGTAATTTATATTCAGAATGGAATATGTCTCCCATTAAGACCGGCTTCATCAAGGAAAATCATTTGCTGAAAAGTTGTAAAAAAAAGTGTTCTAAAGCAACAGTTACTGCTGGTTGACACTTAACATGAATGCAACCATTGTTTGCGAAAAAGGGGCGTATCTAAAACTCTTTAGTTTCTTACGTGTTTGTGTCTAGGAAGAAAGACCTTCTCTTGAATACCGGATGTCCACTGACAATTAATGTCTTCTCCGATAGAGAAAGAATCAGTTAAGACATCTTGACCTGGGTACACCGTTATGTCGCTCACCATGGTTGCTTTAGACCTGAAAGCAAAGAGAAGACGTGGTCATAGATAAACACATCTTGTTGTTTTCCAAAATTAATCTTTCAACTGTTTTATACAATGCCTAAAAGTAAACATTGAATGGACCTGCAAGTTATGTTGAAATGAGATTTTACCAAGTTCTGCATAAGGAGCTAGTATTTTTAAGCAAAACTGTCTGAGATATTTTGCAAGAGTTTCGCTTCACTTGAAAAGACTATTATTTACCAAGCGAAGCTTCTAAAATTCCAGTATACATACAGCTCATTAAAATAACAGTTAATTCTGATCATCATCGTGACTTCCGTGCGCGCGTAGCCTACAGACGTTGCTCAGAGACTACATGTACATTGTTCGTTTCCTTTGTTCGGCATTTTGAATTAATGCTAACAAATTTTACCTGCACACGTCAGACACGTTCAGCAGTTCAGTCTTCACCCGATGTTCATTAATGGACCATACCCGTCCCTCCCTATCTTTGGCAAGACCTGGCCAAATTCGAGCATCACTGATTGAGATATTAGAGAGCTCTGGTGGGCTCGTGTCGATCATGACACCATCAGAACAGACAGGAACAGAAGGCTCCAAGGCACGGTTGTAGGCGATAACTGTGATGAAGTACAAGCCTGGTGATGGCGCTGTCCAACTTGCATGTGTGGCGGTAGTATTCGTCATCTTCGGTGTTTATTATCGTCAAGCACAGAGAACAGTAAACAAATTTGTCTCAAATTATTATCAAGGGCAACTTGTACAACTCCGTATGGAAACTGAATTCATGTTGTTTTAAATAAATATATGTAAAAAATAACAGCATATTTCATATGACAATTTAGTTTGAGATAAACTGTTGTTTATTTTTATTTTGAGAGCTTACAATATCTTTGATGGAAGGCATCTTGTCTGCATCATTCCAGCATATCACGTCAAAAAGATACTCATAAAGTTTGACCCCGCTCTCCCTGTCAAAGAATCCTTCCCAGTGCGCAGCAAGGTCACTGCCCTCCTGGAAGTCGACCTCATCTGACCCGCGTATCCCATCATGCACCACACCAGCTTGAGGGGGCGATTCATCCACAGTAAACTATACAGACAATTTCAGATAAGTTTGAGTTATATAAGTTCAACACACTTGTCATTTCAGTTGGTTTTAGTCTAACAAACCACAACTGCTTGTTCGATGAACTATTTTTAGATCCTACCTTGATTGTTTGAGATGTCACCAGTCTAGCATGGTTGGTAACTGTAACCATAATGTAATAGTCAAAGTCAAGAACACCAATGTGGAATGTAGGTCTGAACTCGTAGTCTACGTTGTAGCAGTCACCGACAGGGACACACATACATGTTACTGGATCACAGTTATCCTATGAGAACAATACATATAAACTAATATAAATATAACAGGATTTATAATTATGGTTTCTTTAGTGGGTGGCTTTCGCCAACAGCTTTACAAAAACTGCTGAGATTGGTAACATTTAGTCTACATTGTAGCCGTCCCTGACAAGGACACACATGTGTTTAATACTGGATCACATCATTCATTACCATAATATGAGAACAATATAAATATAAACTAAGTATAACATGACAAGTTTTTTTTAAATGGTGGCTTTCACCAACAGCTTTACCGAAACTGCTGAGAATGGCAAGCAAAGTAATTCCTCTTACCTGGTCAACCTTGACTGCTGCAACTGTACCACTTTCGTGTTCAACCTCGCTCCCCGTGTGGTTGTCCAATAGACGCCACTCGATGGTTCGAACCCCACTGTGTATGTCATAGGTCCTAAACTCCACACTGATTGATAACATGGAAAAGGAATTGACTTGTCTTCTCTCGTTGGAAATACGGAGGAAGAAAACTGATCTCCAAAAACGAGCACAGAACTAATCTACGTGACGGCATACATTTTTGAGAACATCTATTTAGTTTCTAATCGATCAATCCACCATATCGAATAAAGACCGAAAAGAAAATATGGACTGCATGTCATCACCAAGATTAGGTATTTCAGGAGAGATACAAGTTATAAATATTCTGCCAAGTGCATACAAGTTAAGGTCGGAATTTTTTGTTACCAAGCATAGTAAATCTTACCTTAAATCCTGCAAGTCTACTGAATTATGTATGGCTATATTCACATCATTGCCCCGAACGAGCCAGAAATCTTCAATTATTGGTGGTGAAGTATCAGCATGAACTAATACACTGTCCCTCCTGAAGTGACCAGCGATATCTCTAGCCTCAACCCAAAAGCGAATGGAATCGCCGTCTACTAAAGTCAAGTCATAAGTTGCTCGTGTGTTCGACGTTTCATTACTCCAGTTGTCTGCATTGTCGTCAGACGCGTTGACGATTGACCTACCACCCTGATGGTCAATGTCGTGAAATACTCGGAACTGTGTAATGCCAAGGGCATTTGGGATGGCTGCACGGCCTCGCTTTCCAAAATTCTGGTCATAGTCTGCTCGAAGGAAAACATGCGAGAGGAAGCAATGACTTACATTTTCCATAATCAAAGTAAAATGAGGTGAAATTTAAAGTAAAATCAAGGTCAAAATCAACAGAGTCGGGATCCCGACAGTATCTCATGCATATTTGCCCAATACAAACTATTTTGACATGTTACAAGTATTATGTGCATTGTTCGTGGCCTAAGCGAACAATGTTGCTTGTTTTTCGTTTTAAGAAACGTTTTTGAAAACGGGCCATTCAACTTGAAAGACTTTGGTAGGTTCGAAAAAACAAATCAAATAATACTAACGTGAATTGTTTTGTTTAATCTTTATTTATTATTGTTTTCATGATTTTATTATATATTACTTCACAAGTAGGTTACTCACCAACGTCAATACTACCACTGATAACCCATTGACCAATTGGTTTAAGCAACCCCTGGTTATGATGTTGCGAGTTATTGAAATGGTTCATCCAGTCCAGTTGCACCGGAGTACTTCCCCTAGTCGTTCCCGGTGTGGTGATCCACTCATAGTTGGTTTCTGGAGTCGCAGACCGCACACGCATTGGGTACGTGTGATGTTGCTGTACGGCCACGTCATTCGGGTTATCGTCAAAGAAGACGAAACGTCTACTCATGCGAGCGTTGTCAGCGTTGTCAACCACGGTCAATACGATGGAGTAGACACCTTCAGTTTGTTAAAAATGAAACACATCATTGTCAGCTTTAACTTTGTATTTTGAGTAACTCTGCGGTTTCCAAAAAACCGTTACCCAATGTGGTACATCTATAGTGTGGTATTGCAAAATGTGCCCCCACGCAAACCTTTGCTGGATCATAACTTGTTTTTAAGCTCTCTGGGGGCTTAAGATACCCTTTTGTACAGTTAATTATTGAGAAAATGTTTTGCCCTGCCCTATTTTATCGAAACACTTGCTTCCACTTATTTCGTTTTCAGATTCTGGTTTAAATCAACTTTGCCAAGAGGTTCTTGACAATCTCCACAGACTCATTTCTACTGATGATCACCATTTTATCTTTCACTTAAGGGAACATTACAGAATTGGTTTTTGCTCACAAAACAGTTGCTGTCAGTGTAAGCACTTTATGTAATCCACCATATACATAAACTTACCCACCTGTAGAAGTTTGAGATCGATCGGCCATCTGGGTCACGAGAAAATAGTGACAAACCGATTACACGTTTGCATGAAACCATATAGATTCAACAAATGAATAAAACGCTCACTGAGCGATAAACTCCGTTCGGAAAATTAGTTTATTCATTTCTCATCAAATATAGCATTTCAGACAGAAATATTTCGAGGGATGTTTTCTACTATCATCATCATTAGACCGTGTAAGTTTTATGTAAATCTGTGATCAAAAGTATATTTTACAAGTTTTTTTTTCTTACCAATTCTGTAATGTTCCTTTAATACAATGTAACCTCATCTTTAAATAGCTGTATTTCTTTATTTAGAAGACAGCAACAGAGCCCAGCGTTCTCCTTAAGACAGCCAGGGCATACTGGTCGAAACGTTGAGTTGTTAAACCACTGGTTCTTCTCAGAACCACCGCAGCTCATAAAGATGTTTATTACAAGGTGTACACGCAAACATTCCTCGTTTTATTTAGGTTATTTTCCAAGTTGAAGCTTCAGTCCAAACCCTTAATCTTGTTTACTCACCAACATGAGGTAGGGTAATCTTCTGTCCCGGTTCAACGGAATCGGAATAAACAGTTGACAAGATTTCCGTCATCTGGTTACCATGGCTTCCTGAAAGTTGTCTCACTTGTAGGTCAAATTCTTTGACACCGGAAAGGTCGTCGACCCAGCCTTCCCACGTGACCGTAATTGTTGCCTTTTATGAAAGTAATTAATGACAATTAACATAATACCACTTATTTTGTTCAAAGGTGTATAATTACCATGAAGAGTCTCTTACTTCGAATTAATTCAACAAAAAAAGATACAACTTTACTTTGAACACACGCCAACAAGTTATAACTTGGCTTGGAAACGTCGATTAAAAAAGCTGCAATTAAAAAGAAAAGGGAATTAACAAGTACACAGACAAAACCTTACCTCTGAAGTGATGTCATCACCAGCATGCAACATATTATTTCGGCATCCGCTAATGACATCCACACAGTGGTAGGGGCTATTGAAGTCAAAGGTGAAAGTTGAGTACCTTAACGTCGTGCTGCCTGTGTAGTACCGGGTAATGATAATGTTTGAATTATCCCTATCATACAATTTCATGTATCCGCCACTGACTGATGTTACGTCATACCTTAATCTGAAATTACGTTCAAAAAAACGAAAATCATCAATTATACGGAGGGAACACAAATGATAACCCAAAAATTGATCTTAATGCTCACACTGTTTTCCCAATGGGCAGTGCTGTTTTTGTATAATTGAAGAGGTTTCTTTGAGGCAAACATTACTTCTGGAATAGTAGTTGTCGTTTTCCAAAGCTTTGCATCAACGCAAAAATCTTTAGTTCGGATAATTATAATACATGATCTTTTACCATCATTTTTCATCAGATAATGTTATGTCCGTCCAGTGATTTGGTTAAAGAAATTATCAATCGATCGTGACTGATGAAGAAAGGTTTTCCAAGTATTTTTAAGCTTACCATAAAATGGCATCACTAATTTGATTATCACTTACATATCTCCATTAGCCGGCGTCCATGAATAATAGTTGATGGGGAAAGTACGATCACATGTAACCAAGGCAGTTGCAGGATTGTCACGAGACCCAGCAGCTAAGCAGGTTGCCGATGTCACGATAGAATAAGGGCTTGTTCTAGCTCCTGGGGCCAGGTGAAAAGAATTATAAATTTATATGGAATTTAATTTCCAATATTTTGTTAGTTTTTACCTTGTGAAAAAAATTAACACTATAATAAGCCATTTGTAGAGAGTTAACAATGAAAAGTATATTGGAGACTGGTAGAGTCAGTGTAAATGTCTGCATTTTCCATATGTGTTATTTTTTCCCGCATGGAAAACTACCAAGTTGTTATTGTGCTACTTGTTGTGTTACGGGTCTGCAGTAGCAGTATAATGAATGCTAATAATTACACAACTACAATTCCTTTCCAGCCTCATTACGGTTACTAAATACATTTGAATTAAAAAAAAAGCAAGATGGCGACCCTGTCGTAATTGGTCGTACAAGCTACTAAGAGTTTAATCAGCACTGTACAAAAGACCCCACATGTGCAGTTGTGGTCAGGTTTCAAAATTTGAAACCACTGTAACTTCGTTTTACTGTGAACTGTGACATAAAGGTTCATTGTATTATTCAGGGATAGTAATGATTGCGATAAAAACGTAGGTTTTGAAACTTAGGGCTCTAAAGGAAAGGTAACGAACTTACGGTTTACGACGACAGTAACGGTCGCTGACACAACACCTAGTCTTACATCTTGAATGTACGGAATATTGCCCGAGCTGGGAGATGTGTGGGTTGGTACGAGCTTCTCCATACGATCTGAATTCCAGTGAAGTCTCTCACGTTCGTGTAGACCGTATTCGTACTGCCCTGGACGGTAGGTGATTCTAAGGAAGTGGTGCCCTTCTTCAGGGTTGCACGATGCTCTGACAGCCTAGGTGCTTGGCGTGTGTCCACTATTGTTTAAGTATCACGGAATATAACAGTTATCTTATCTCAACAATTAGTTTTTTCTTGTTTTTCATTGATAACAAAATTTAAGAGTAGATGAAATTGTATTATGTAAGAACAACTAAGGTCTACTTTATTAGGTTCGTTGCTTATGCTTTATAAACGCAAAAAAAAACACTTTCCACCGATATAAATTTAACTCACTCGTTCTGCAATCAGTTCCATCGAACCCAGCGGTACATCTACACTGTGCGTTCGTGCAAGACCCCGGGTAACAGGCGTTGCTATCCCTCCTCCATGAACATTGCTCTTGGAGGAAGTAATTTTGAGAAAATAGTTGTCTTTAAGTATTAAGCATTCCCGAAAACAAGTATCGAGGTGGCAAATTGACATCTCCGTCGACATAGAGATTTATGGTGCACACTCCCAAAAAGCTCCTGGGTCAAAATTAACCTAGATTCCGGGTCTCAGGGGGCTGGATCTATTTCTGGGTCAGGCTGCCACGGAATTGGTTGAAAATGGGATTGAGCTAGGATTCTGGGTTCCGAGTCATGCAGATCAAGGATTGGGTCATGCCCAACGAGACCCGGATCAGGGTCAATTCGAACCCAGTAGTTTTTAGAGTGAAGTGGTGTAACCAGACATTTTCATTTTGGGGGGAGGTAAAAGCCTATTTAATACGTTGAACCATGCATCTGTACATTTCTGGGTCTCATTTGGTTACACCACTGCTTGGTGTAAGTAGCTACCGAGTGTTTCGATCAGTATGCACATGAGCCTATTTCATAGACCCGGTGAGAATATACAAGTGTGGACAGAGAACATGTGCTGTAAATATGTTATTTTTTAACTGTTAACACATTGTATTTCGTTCGATCATATCCACGAAATATTTTCCTAAAAGTCAAAGGACTGATTCATAAATGAAGACAATCATCTTACTTCATAGGGGGTTTAAAACACATCACCTCTTAATCATTTTTTTTGTAATACGAAACAGGTATATGATTTAAATTATTACTCACTGATGCATTGTCTCTGGTAGTCCATCTTCTTGTAGGCGGAACCATATGACGGGCCATATTCACCGTCGCACATGTCGCATTTTTGATCATAGCCACTAGAGCAGAACTCTGTCAGACAGTTGGTAATCCGTGTGCACGCTTCACAAACAAATTGTACGATGAAAAGTGTGTTTCTAGTAAATTTATCCACGAACAAAAGTTTTACAGACTGATCCTACTCTTCACAAGTTACACCGTTGTCCGTAGCCTTTAATTTACATAGGCCAACCATTGAACATTTTATTTCGGGCGAGTCACAATGCAATGCAGCCACAATCGTGGGAAAAAATCTGAAATGGGTGATCCTAAAATATTTTAAAGGGGTTCAACGAACAAATAACACACACATTACATGCACGATAAAATTGAAAAGGTGCACTTTTTTCTGAAGATATTTGTACTTACAGTTACAGCGTGGTGAGTAGTAGCCGCGATCGCAGTTACTGCAATAATCGGGTCTTGTGCATGAGCCTCCTTTAGGACAGGTGGTAAACCCAAAACACATTGCTGAAATGAAGGCAATTACACCGGTATACATTATAACCTAAAAATGTGTTTTACCGATACAACACAAAGACTACTGATTCCATGACATACTACTTACTTAAAGGTAGGACCATGGATTAGTTTTTGTCAGTCTAATGCTGATTTATAGGAAAAAATATAAAGAAAGATACAATAAAAGTTTCATGTGAAAGTTTCAACTGATTGAAAAGTCTACTTGCTGAGACAACAGAAGAAAAAAAAACTGTCACAGTATTTTCACACGAACGTCGAATCCAACCACACTTAGCGAGGTGACAGCGGGTACAAATCGCATCTCTGGCCGAAGCAATTGAAAACGGACACCAACCCCCAACAATAACAAAACAAATGCATGAATCGTTTCTCAGATCCAAATGTTTTTGTGAAAATTATAAAAACAAAAATACAATACAAAGTAAACCAAACATTGGAAGTGGAGCGGTTCATAACAAGCTTGTCGATCGGGACCATCAATGGATATCCCAAGATACAACCAACACAACAACTTTAATAAGCAAATAAAAAACTAAATGAAAATGTGAATTGTAAAAATTAAAAGATGAAATGTGCAACTAACAATCTTAAGTGTTTCGATTGTTGCAATTTAACAAGGTGGTTGGTTATGCATTTCCTAGTTCTCTGTCAATAATAATTGTTGACCTACTAAAACAATGTACATTACTCAAAATCCGCATTTCGTAATGAATGACAAACATCAGTTTCAAAAGTACTGGTAAGACAAGAATATTGGTAACAAAATATTTATTTCACAGTTTTTTAAGCGATCAATAACATTTCTTTGTGAAAGGTTAAACTTTAAACATGAACTTCAGGGGAACAAGTTTAACTTACGTGTGGGACAGCGAGAATCAGTGGAACCTATCCATCCATCACAACACCTGTAGCATGTAATATATCTGCAAATCGTGCAAAAATTGCAAAAATGATAAACATTTAATGAGAGGCTCTAATTAGGCTCTCAATATTTTAGTAATTCCCTTTTTTTTGGGCCGAATAGACATCGTATAAAACCGGTAAATAAGCATTTTACACTGAACATTTGTATTTAGTAGAAAATTTATCAAGTCAAAATGCATCTATGATAATGATATGCTCTGACCACTAGACGTCATCGGTGGCTAGAAACACATGGTCGGCAATTAACAAAAATATATCGAAAACAAATATTACTTTATACAGAAAAAAATAATCTTTCTGTCCGTCTAGGGTATCCTAAACTGTGTCTTTTTTGTAAAACGAGCTAATATTTCCAATGAACTGTGCTCCACGGACCATGTGCGTGCGGACCAGCGGTGACAGTGATTTGTTTATAGCTTAAAGGCCCTGTACACTATTGGTAAGATCGAAAAACACAATGTTCACAGATTCACACATAACTTACATGATTTAAAGTAAGTAATGGTAGAAAGGGTTCCTTAAAATATTTCTGTCTTAAATGCTATCGTTTCTGAGAAACGAGTAAAACAATAGTAATTATCGCGCGATAATTTGAAAAAACAGAAAACACATAAGATCTCTTTTCACTATTTTCTCGTGACCTCGATGACCAATTGAGCTCAAACTTTCACAGGTTTGTTTGTTCATGCATATGTTTAATCACACAAAATGTGGACACTGATTTTGAGCTGTTACCAAAAGTGTACAATACCTTTAAGCGCGCGCACAAGCGCTGGTTATTATTGCAATGTCGGGGGAATAACCGTTTTTACCGAGCATGCGCAGACACGTTAAGTATTTGGTGAAGGCGTTTTGTATGCCATCACCAATAATGGGCGTTTACGCTCGTGCTATTGCATTTGGCCGATTGTGTGTTGCATGGATTGTGCGTTGTGTACACCGTGATCGCAATGTGGTTCACGTTTCGCGGCACCTTCGAGTTAATTTTTCGACGGTTATCCGAACCGCAAAAATGTAAACTTGAAACCGGACGATCGGTCGGGTAACCAGAACAGGCTTAGCACAGTGTAGTGCATTGTCGTGTGTTGTACTGTACATGTATGTTAGAGTTGTACAACGTAAATGCCGTGTAGATCAAACCGATCGCCTTGCATCTAAAAGTAATAAATACAAAAATCTCAAATCCGTTTAAAATTGGCTTGCTGATTATGTACCTGTTGGAGATCCATCTAAATTCCTGATATTCTCAAAAAAGGCCTGAACACAACCGAAATAATTTGTCCCGCGTGTTGCTCACTGGCCCATTTTGGAAAGGCATTCAGTCTTCAAAGTTTGGGTAGATGTACGGGAGTGAACCATGTTATTACACGGCAAGCCAGCAAAATGCAACGTTTGAGATTACATGTTAAATCAGCAGTGCGAAACTCTTGCCAAAATAATAATTAAAATTATTGGCTTCCACATTCAGGGCTCATACAAAAGGAAATAAAACTCCGCCAAGAAATTGACCGCCTATTTCATTAACCAATTTCACTTGAAGAAGACCTGTGATCCGAATTATTAAAAACTGTAATAATATATATATTTTTTTCAATTAAACCAGTTTAAGAAAAAGCTCAATAAGAATTGTGCAAAGCTCTGCGGCGCTGTTCAGCTGACTTGGCCATTCATCTTGTCAGGCTGCGTTATGAAGGTCGAACTGAGACAAGGTTTTCAAGGTCTGGATGGGCAATTTGAAGCACTTCAGGGTGCACCGTCTTGCATATGGAGTCTAAAGCCAAACCACCACCCCCTTACGTAGGTCAATGAAGACCCAATGTTGGATAAAGTGTACGTTTGACATTAGCGAGTGCAAGCAGTCTATTGAAATTGTTTAGTTACGCCAATGTTTTTAGACCCTGTTTTTAGGCTACTGCTACGGCTACGGCTGGATTGCCGCGTTACATACGTTGAAGACTGGAACGTCCTTAACAACAGTCCATAGCAACAGTCGTAGCCGTAGCCATGTACGTAGCCGCAAATTCGAATGTGGCCTTAGAGTTAAAAGTTCAGACCAAATGTCGCTGACCCTAAAAGAAAACAAACCTGTAACTGGTACATGTTTCCCATCCCCATCCAAACCATCCACAATTAGTCCTATAGGTTTGTCGACAAGAGTAACTACAGATTTCACCCCTACAAGAAATGACAAAAAATGTATGATGACTCCAATTGTAAACGATGGGTTTAAAACAATAAGCTTGATCACGACTAACAGTCGAACATAATTGTTTACCAAAAAGCTGGATAATATGTCCAAGTAAGGTTAGCACTAATATAAAAAGAGAGAAAAAGAAAACAACTAAAGTGAAAATGTGGGACCCCGTTCCTCCCCAAACCGACCAAAGAGATGTTTTCTGTTTCAAGCACACGTTTGGGTGCAGCATTGTTGATGTAATCCTATTTACTTGTCACCATATCTACAAAACATGACCGATCGTCACATTTGTTTCAACCAAACTCACTCCGGTTCGACAGCCATTTCATTATTTGGTAGTGATATTCATCAATTATTTATGACCCTCTATCCTTTGGTGCTTTTTCCCACTACTCTGCTGCCCTTATGTTACTTGAGACAGACAGACACGGTACTCAACTGTGAATATGGTATCCATGACGAGATCAAGATGATGACGCAAGACTTGAGTAAACTCATGATGCTCGTCTAACTGAAACTCGAACGGATATTACACCAAATGATCGCAAGCCGGATACTTCAGTATACCACACAACATAATACAGTTAAACCTTAATCTTCTGTATACCACAAAACATAGTAAAATTAAATCTAAATCTTTAAATACAAATAAAAAAATAAAAACAAAATTGGGACACATCTTTTGAAATGAAGAGCGAGTAAAGTATAGCTATAAGCAAGGAGTAACATGAGTAACTTGAGAAAGTGGCGAGAAAGCAATCCAGAAGGATTTCTTGTTTGAGCGAAGATTGGATGGGAATGCGAGTCTGGTATTGGATTCTTATTGGGCTTGGCAGCAAACCGGTGGTTTACTTCATGTCACTGCTTACCAAAGATTATAGAACGCCGAAGGCACAGTATAGAGAACTTATTATTGTTAGGGAGCTTATGGACTCCCGTGGGACAAATTATCCTACCTACCTTGATACATTATTGTTACTCCAAGGAGCACGAAAATACATGTAGGCAATTTTTGAAGTGAGGCAGATGGCTGTCATCTTGGATTTCAAAATGGCCGCCTTTTAAGTTTGATTTTGTGTCATAACTTTGGCTATGGATGTGGTAAAAACCTGATTTTTGTGACAGAACTTACATTTATAATGAAAATAAAGCAGTTCGTAATACAAATAACAAAATCAAAGTGTATGAATTATTGTACAAACTGGTAAAAAAAACGCTATTCTGCCATATTTTAATGGTTTATCCTATAGACAGGGTTGAAGGTATATGTACAATGAGCGGCATGTTTACAAATTTAGCAAATATTGACGTATTAATTATTTGGGAAAGCATAAAAGTGGTTGGCTGTTACTAAATATGAGAACATTTGCGTACTTGAATTTTTTTTTTCAGAGCCGTAAACTGTAAGGATGGGGTGTGATCCAAGTTGACTAAGCCGTGGTGGTGTTCAAGCCTTCGTAAATCTTTGCATTTTCGTGTGTTATTAGCGAGCAATCCAGTTGCATGACTTCAGACACCTCTGCATAGTCCTTGTAATAGAGGATGAGTTTTTGAATACTGTTTAATGAGTGATTCAAGGTTTGAGCTTTCTAAATATGAACAGAAAGCTGGATGAATATCTGATATTTTGCATCTTTGTCATCACTGTACTTTATTCATCATCTGTACAAAATGAGTCCGATGAATTGTCACAAGTATCCAAATCCTTACTTTGCCGGAGCAATCAATTCAAAAGTAGAATACACAGTGCAAGAGTAATACTATTTTAAATGTTGTGCCGGTTCATAACGGTAGTGGGGTTATTCAACTTCATGTTCATAAATCATAAATCATTCCTCTTATACTAAACTACAGCGAATCTCATACTTTCATATTGAATGTAAAAACTACTCCATGCACCAATGAATCTGCTGTTTAACTTATAATGCTTTTGTCTTGATGTTCTTGCTAGACCCCACCACATTAAATTATATCACAAAGTGCCTACCACAAAATGTTAACCGTCGACTTACCATTGATAAATGTCCGATAAACAAGAACCACTATACGTACCATCAAGTTTCTATAAGAAAACACTGCTGGGTACTTGGGTCTTTTGGTCACCACCGCGTCAGTACTTGCATTGGCCACAGACGAATTAGTGACAATTTTTGCAACTCGGGGTCACCGTCAGTATTTCCCTGTTGTGGGACCGGGTTAACGACTCTCTCCGGGTAAACCACCAATCACGGGCAGCACAATAGAAAGACGTGACGGTGACATCATGTAATGGTGATACTGCGCCTCGCATGTCATGCCTGTATGCCTTTTGTGTGTGCCTTACAACATGTACCAGCTCCGCCCAGAAGAATTGTGCGCCGTACAACTCTGGTGATTCTTGAAATTATGTTCCAAATTAACATAATCCGTCACCGTCGCAAAATGGAAAAAAAGACGACCTAGGCCAGTGCGTCGACAACATTGAATAGAACATTTCAAACGACTATCGATACCCTGGGCTTGGATAGAAGGACGTCGTTCAGAATCTCATGATAAAAGGTAAGGTGTAACTGTGTCAAATACCTGTCATAGGGGTTTTGTGGAAGGCTGGACTTTAATAAAACTTAATCAACATACATCTTTCGGCATAATTTCAACTTGAACGTTGAATTTGTTCTCAACGCACATACCAGTATTTTCAAGTTGACCGTCCTGGTTATGCCTTGAGACATACCAAAAACGGTCAGGATAGTACTTTGTTGGGATTATCAGGTTCTTTCTCTAATTGAATCCAATGTTATTCAACACAAATGCTGTCCTAATGCAGTACAATTTAGCAACCCCCTTCCAGGAATCCCCATTCTTTAAATGTTTAGACTGTATAACTTTGTATGTATATAGTGAGCCTTACAAAAGCGTGCCTCATTCCCGTTTGGACCAATGTAACCTATATAACACAACAACTTTGAGTACGGCTTGTAAGTGATGGGAATCTGGGAAATTTTGTGATACAAAGAAGGGATATTTATGTGAATCGTTTTTTTTTTCTACTTTTCAAATTTCTTGCAACCCATGTTAATTTCAAAACAACTGCTTTTTGCAACCCAAAGCGCCCAACTTGAACGCAAGTCCCCTTTAAAAGAACTCATAAAATATTTAAGTACAAGAAGATCTCGATAGTTTGTGTTGTGTGATAAATCATTTTAGGTTAAATTTTCTGGAGAAAAAAATTATAAAAATATTAAATTAATTTCTCAACCAATTCGATAAGGATGTCTCTGTTTTTTAATGTCAATTATTTGAAAAATTACAGTAAAGTTTGTAATGGGATAGCATTACTGTGATTTGTTATTTAACTTGTCAATCAAACGTCAATCAACCGTATTATTATTAACATTAAAAAAAACATGCTCATTCCTTATTTCAATTTCAAGTTCTTAACTGTTTACAATTGGCTGTGAATTGCTGATGGTCACTGGGTCCTTTAGTTTGTTGTTATTTACCGTTCTCAAATAATAACTGTACAGCTGCTATGTGGTTATGCGGGGCCCTAATTGAATTGTGTTTAGTTGTTCGGGCATACACTGGGTAAAGAAGTCTAATGAATAAATACATTAAAGGAACATTACAGAATTTGTGAGAAAAAAACTTGTACAATATACTTTTTGATCACAGATTTACATAAAACTTACACGGTCTAATGATGATGATAGTAGAAAACATCTCTTGAAATATTTATGTCTGAAATGCCATATTTGATGAGAAATGAATAAACTAATTTTCTGATGGAGTTTATCGCTCAGTGAGCATTTTATTCATTTGTTGAATCTATATGATTTCATGCAAATGTGTAATCGGTTTTTCACTATTTTCTCGTGACCCGATCGATGGCTGATTGATCTCAAACTTCTACAGGTTTGTCAGTTTATGTATATATGGTGGATTTCATAAAGTGCTTACACTGCCAGCAACTGTTTTGTTAGCAAAACACCAGTTCGGTAATGTTCCTTTAATAATTGAATTAGATAACATATAAATAAATAAGAAGTTCAGATGTTGTACACTGATATTGTTGTTCTCTAATTGTGTTCAAGTGCAAAATGCGACGCAATGTTAATTTTAGTGTGCCTAGAAATAGTTTGTTTTCCATTTGTGTTGATTAATTTTAAGCATGTATGGTGTTTTTGTTTTCTTGTACAAAACACGCGCTTGATTATATCTTCTTTCTTTCTTTCACAGTACTGACTATAAACCAATATGAATTGCTACGTACACAACTAGTATCTTAATACTATTAAAATATCGATAAATATTTATTAACAATAACAAGAAAAATAACAATCTCATGGTGTGATCGGCAACAGCCATAAAGCAAGGATGAACACCACACTATCGCTTCTTTTGAAGTTCATTCAAATCCTGCCTCTAAACTTTGTAAACAATTTTTAACAAGGAAAACGGCAAGAAACATTCGAGACCTCCAGTGCTTTAATTTCTTAAAACCCCCAAACTTAACTTTTTAAGCTTGAAGCATTATATTTGGGGTTTTCCTATAGTCCATCAAACCACGCTTATCAAAACGTTGAATCGATACCCTGATGATGCTTGTGTTCAGAACTACCGCAACTCATAAGAAGAAAATGTCAATATGTAAGAGTGTTTATTTTTGGAAGGCTGCGTATCTGATACGATGTATAACTAACACAACCATTATAGAACTTCCGCAACTGTAAAATGTTAACGTGCTCATGAATGTAAACTATATAAAAAGTAGAAAAAATACTCTTAAAAAAATAAAAATCCATAAATTATTGCAGTAAAATTCCGCTATAGCGAACACCAAAATAACGTTAAATATCTTTCTCCCAAAAATAACTACTGGCTTCAACACCAAAATAACGTTAAATATCTTTCCCCCAAAAAACAACTACTGGCTTCCGAGTTTTGAATTAAGAAAATTACAACCGTCCATTGAAGGAGTGGTACATCAATCCCTCAAATATATTATGTCTTCGACAGTTAGAATTTGTTTTATTGATGCTAAAGGTCCTTATCAGAACGCTTAGACTATTTGAGGGGAATTTACCCCACCCCCCACCCACCGCAAAGTTGGAAACTGTACAATGGTGTGAGCATAATAAGCGTGAGCACATATTCCGAGGGTGTCACTGAAGGTTGCTCTTCTTAAAGATCTACTTCAACGGTACTAAGATAATTTAAACTTTGGCGAAATCCAATCAATTTGTGTTTCATGATTACGTATATATTAAGGAAAATACTTAGCGGTAGTTGCGTAATTTAAAAAAAAGGTCATTTAGGCCAGCGTTCAGCAGCTCCTCATACCGAGTTTTTGGAAACAGCATGTCACGTGATAAAAATATACCATAGACTCTGATGACGTACATGAATGGAGACGGCTTGTTTACCCCCCGCACAGCGAAGTGTGTTTATTGTACGCGTCTATAGCTATTCACACAGTAAACGAGGACAAAATATCAGACACTAGCGGATCGTGGGAGGAACACAGTGTGGACGAAGAAGAATTAGGAAATACAGATAATAGTATTGATAGTGAGGATAGCTCTGACGGTGGAGGGAGCTCTTCCGAAGACGAAGAGGGCGTTGATGAAGCTGGGGGAGTGCTTGACGAGGAAGTGCGAGGTGCCAAACCATACAGGTTTGAGCCACTGGCCGCCGATGATCGTGAACGTGCGAATCCTGATGCAGGAGGTCGACTAAACAATACTGAATGGTGAGTCCCACAGGTTGTTTGAAGAACAAACAATGCTATGTTTACTGTTTTTTATCGTCATGAAGTACTTATTTATCTATGCGGCATATGAGGCCGCTATAATGGATAGAAATAGCAGCAGAAAGTTGTTGTTTTTTTCTCACGAAATGGTTGCTGTTGGCCAATATGGTACACGTTTTCATGAAACATTGAATGGTGTCACTCAAAAATTGTTCCCATTGGGTTAGTGCAGGTATCCTTATCGGAGAACCGGGTTCCATGGAGAAGGAAAATAGATGAATGTTGTTTTATTTGTTTCTGTAATTCCTCGTTTATCCATTAATTTTTTCACAATACAATCATCAAATCTCAGTGTGTCGGAGATAACATTTATTTTCAGTACCGAACTGATCCTGACAAGCCGTATTTTCTGTCAGTGTCACTGTTCTACCGCATTTATTTTTTTATTTTTTTTAGCAAATGATTGAGGTAGGTCCTAGCCTAATTGGATTAGTTTTTATGTCAAGCTCATTTGCTAATTATTTCTCATAATTTTCTTTTAGGCTAGTATGATATGTCATGTTTATTCTTTAAAACAGAACTACAATTACAAACCACTTTTCAAATAAAAAAAAAATAAATAAAAAATTCCCAGAGACACAAAGTAAAAACAACGGCCATTGATAAACAATGCGAAACATTGCATGATTTTTTACTTAGATGTATAAATGAGACACGCATCGTTTCAATCCCCACTCATTTTGTATTACCCCCGTTCACGTTAGTTAATGGTCATGAACATAGTCCATCCTATGTCAGTACAGCAACACTTACATCCGTTAATTTTCTGTTATTTAAATTTTTCTTTCAGGTGCTCATGCGGACACTGTGTGGTCCAACCAATGGCAGTGAACTGCATCTGCTGTAAGGAAGTGCAGAAGACAAGAGCCCAAATGGCAGCATTGAACATTAATGTAGAGGATGAAAACCAAAGCCTTGCTGTGCATGATTGGTTTGAAGCAGTCTGTCTGCACCCGGCTGTACTTCAAACCGCGTATTTACAGTACCGGTGAATACTATGGCAGAGATGCAGTTGAAGGGACTCTAGACCAGTAAGTGTCTTTTTTTAATTAAACTGTAAAATTAATGTAAGGAGCAAACCCTCCCCCCAAAAAAATTATTACGCCTCTTACCTGACCCTGAGTATAATTGACTGTTGGATTAGATTTATACAACTCAGAAAAACGAATAACCATAAAACCTGTACAAGATTTTTTCTAAACACTTTGATCTCTGTCACAATTGTTGAGTATGTTACAGCTTATGACTTCTTTAAAGAACGCAAAAGTGTGTGTGTGTGAGTTTGTAGTGACATTCAAACCGAGGACTTACAACAAAAGGGACAATAGGTCCATGTTTGTTATCACAAAGGAAAACAATGGGGTCCACGTTTGTCAGGACAAAGAGTTGAACAAAGGAGGGTCCACGATTGGAGCTCCTGACACACTTGAGTGTGTGTGTGTGTGTGTGTGTTGAGCTTACACATGCCAACTTACGGAGCAATGCTACCCCGTAAGGTTTTCTTTGTTCTGGTGGTGACCCAAATAGGATTTCTTCAGAAAAAGGAATATTAGAACAACAATGAAAGTACCCCTGTAACAGCCATATGTAAGGGTGTGTGTGTGTGTGGGGGGGGGGGGGGGGGTATCCTACAAGTTGTTCGACTGGACAAATCAGAAGAGTATATTTCCACCCTTACTGTACATGATTTCTTCAAAATGGGAAAACTGTGTTTTTAAACAAAAATTGATATCAAATGTTTACCTAATTTGATTTTCTTCTACTACTTTGTTTGCAGAAGAAATCGCCATGTTGCTTACAGGCAAGTTGTCAGATGGTGTACGGGCTACCTCGGAAGGTTCAACAGAGTGCCACTTCCTTCATGTATCATGGACGCCATCCGAAGGACATATCCCAACCCCAATGGACAATATAAAGGGTTTACCCGCCACTTGACTATTAGTAACTTAAAAAACCCTAAAATTTATTGCCAATCATATTGTAAGAATTCCTATTCTCACTCGAATTTAGTGTGGTATTTTTAGCCCCTATAGTTGATAAAATGTTTGTAAATGAGACTCAAAAAATAGATGTACAAATTATTTGTCAAACATAAAGCTCATGCTGTTGTGCCTCTCAATGGAAAATAGTGAAATGCATTCAACTTACATGAACATATTACAAACATGGAAGTTATACAGCAAAGAGGCTTCAAAAGGGGAACTTTTTTGAGAACCACAATCTTTGATAAAAATCTGTTAATATTTGGCTCACTGAGATGGGATGTGTGTCATTACAAGAACAATGTCTATAATTAGGTGAAGTTTGCACTGACACCATAGGTAAAATCTCTTTTGAGTAGTGGTGGTTCTGAAAAGAAACAGTGGTTTCACAACTTGATTTTTTGATCAGTATGCCCTGATCCTCTTCAGGAAGTTGTCAAACCACCTGTTCTTTTTAAAACCACCACTACTCACAACGAGATTTATACATAGCATCACTGCAAACCTGATCCCACCATGCAAAGTTTCAAATCATACTATGATCAAAACATGTTCCGCTAATCTAGTAGTGGTACATGGTTTTCAGGAAGGTTTTCAGAATTGAGGATACAAACATGGTGGGATTGGTGGCCTCCATTTACTCTAAATTTTCAGTGTGTTACAATCATTTTTAGATGATCCATGAGTAAATGACAATAAATACTTTTAATAATATAACATATCAGTCTTTAGTCTTTATGAGTATTATTTTATTTCAAGAAAAATAGAATAAAACAACAATTGTTTTTGCAAAGTCAACTACCCCTCTTCAAGTGAAGTAAATAAATAGAAAGCAGCTTAATTAATAAATTAAAGGGACACGTTGCCATTAAAAGAAAATGTAACTATGAGTTCCTTACCCTTCTTGCATATACTACATGGTAAATGACCACCTTATGTACAAAAAGCAATATTTTTGGAGTTAAGAGTACAGTGTACATGTAATACTTAATGTCAAGAAAAGTTGTATCACCAAAGTTGACCTCTCTGTCTAGTTTCAATTTTCATTGAGTAATTAAATAGAAAACAGCTAAATTAAAAGGAATGTTGCAAAACTAATTCCATGCGATCCTTACTCTTCTTGCCTACAGACATTCTAAAAGACCTCCTTATCAAAATTTTCAGCTCAATGTAGACTTTCAAGAAAATGTAAACAAACATTTCAAATTACAGTCAAAGCTTAGACAGACAGGTTGTCTGGCAAATTGTCAAAAAGAAGTGTAATTGTTTTGTGTTTGCCCTGGATTGAAAACACATTACACATGAAATATGCAAACCCCAATACATGTACTCCAACTCCTCTTTTTCTCCCCCAAAAACTACTTTAGTTCACCATGCAATATGCACAAACTGGGGCTGCTCATTAATCTTACATAGCAAACAAGTTTGTGGTTGATCCCCCTTCTAACAAATAATAATAACAATAACAAATAAGTACGGTATACATGTGTACATGTACTCAATAAAACCCTACATTTAAATTACCAGATGTGGTTGCGGTCAAGTAAAAGCTACATGGGCATTAAAACAACTCTTCTCTAAGATAATAAAGGGTGTACAAAAAATATGTACAATATATGTATAATCAATAAAGAAAAAAATCCACAATGGCTCGATGAATAAATCGTATTTTACCATCAGAAATAATCCTCTGCATTAACAATAAGGTGTTTAAACTATGTACAGTATCTCTTAACAGAATAGGAACAAAATAAACCTTTCTTTCATTTTAATAATTCTGCTTGAAACAAAATTGCAAACAGACATGAATCATGCATCTCAAACCTAGGGGTTTATAAATTTGTTCAAAATCTTGAGGGAAATGTTAACTTTTAAGATATTCACAAGTCAGGCCTGGGATTACATGGAGGCCACGGAGGCCATGGCCTTCGTTGCCCTTGTGTTGGCCTTGGTGTCCCTTCAAAAGTCTCCCATAGACTTTAAGATTTTCCAATGGAAGTACCCTTTACAAAATGAAAATGGCCTTGCCCTCTCCAAGATGAAATTCCAGGCCTGACAAGTGTATGATTATGCAAAGTAAAGTTAATTATTATTCCGATACTGCACATTTTGATGTGTAATGAAATAAAAATAACCCTCAGCTCGGGGTCCAGGCATTTTGAAGCTGACCCCCAACCCCCGCGGTTGAATATTTCTCCCCTAAACATAATTAAGGTTGTTTCTGCAACAAGCCAGTAAACCGTTTCATTACCTCCTCTGATGTGATTGAACTTTCCATCACATTAGATGGGAGAAGTTGTTCACCAGTGGGCTCCTGGTCACCATACTTAGCATATATTCAGCAAAAGCTTCTTGCAAAACCTGAACAAAAGATCAAAACAAACATTGTATTTAACCTCTAAGTCAAATGTCATAATTTGGGCATTGTATTCACACACATGTATGGCTTTGCCCTTTGTAGGCCCAAGTAATTTTTTACCATGGTCCTTCCTCCGGTACTCCTCCCCCAGGGATACAATGAGTTGAAAGCAAACTAAACTGGAAAAGCAATGTAAGGTCAATAAGAAGTCTGTAGGTTGTACTTGAAGTTAAAGGGGAGTCTTGTACACATGTATGTGCACTAGGATGACAAGGTCAAGGAGGTGAAGTAGAATTGGTAACTACATTAGTTACAAACTTTCCTAAACTTCAAACTCGAATCATGCTCACAATCACATCGAGTGAAAAGGAAAATTGTTGATGGTTGTGGTAGCCCTACTATTGAGTTTGAAATCTCTGCGAGAAGTGCATGTTTTGAAATGAAAAGAAACGATGGTAAAATATCAACTACATACTCATAGAACTTAGTTTTAGAACTTAAAAGTTGCTTACCCAGCTCTTCTCTCTTTTCTTAAATGACATGCCAGACGAGTGTTGGCTGAATCGCTTAGTTTCATTTGGCTGTGCCTGTTTTACTCTCTGTTTGAAAAGATGATGGCACTGCAGATGGGGCTTTCATGGTTGGGATTGAACCTGGCTTAAGCCTGTTATAGCTTTTTAATCCAAAACTGCTCTTTAGTTGCGATGTTGCAACCCGACAGTCGTCCGTAAAATGGGCACTGCAAATCATGGTCCATTTTGTCACCGTGAAACCCTGTGTTGGTCACGGAACGCACCCATTCCCTTCTCTGGACAGGAACTCTTGGGAATCGAAATAAAAACTCACATCTGGGTTCCTATCTGCGTTCCGAGTACATCCACCAACAGAACATGAGTTCGGCATGGTCAATTCTCACGTCTTAACTTGGTGAATGTATTCGAATAATGAGATCATCACACATAGTTACCGTGTAAACACACGACACCTCGCTACTTCCTGGTTTCCCCTTTCTTACAAGTACGTCATCATTCGCTGGTTCACCCACGTATCTTATAGTTGGTTCGTGGTGCGCGTAAATACACGTGCTTCAGTATGGGACATGCATGGTGCCTATGGAGGGAGCCATGGAAGCGCGCGAGTTTTTAAAAACCCTAAGATCGGATTATTTTTTCCGGTTAAAATTACGAAAAAAATATATGTTTAAAACAATCCAATCTTACAAGGTCAGAATACTTAATAACATTATGTTTAAGATTCAGCAATTTGTTTTATTTCGCAGATATTGCTGAAGTAGATCTTTAAAGCCATGGTACTGTTTCAACAGTCTGTGTTTAAACAAAAATTGTGCTCATTCGGCCAACCAAAATAAAATATAATAATAACAATAATAATACATAATTTCAAAGAATTTCACATTCCTTCTTCAGACCAAATAGCTCAGATTTTTGGGAAATGAAAATTATAGCTTGCATAATGATACATGAAATATCTTTCTTCTGAATGAACTCAGAAATGGAAAATTTATTTTTCATGCGTCACATCCCTGTGTTGTTTCTCTGTTTTGCAGATCGGCCAAGTGCTGTCCGAGCAGCCAGCAGTATGGCTTTGCCGTCATGCGGCAAGCTGTCCAGCGGCAAATTGATGAAGATCTGGCTCGTCATCATCTTGGGTGTTGGAGCATTCACCACGGAACCGGTTCTAACCAGTTTTATCCAGTTCAAGGCGGACACCGAATACATCTACAATTTCCACTCATCAACAAGTCTGAAGAAAGTTGAAACAATTCATACCGAATCTAAGGTAATGATTTAAAAATATAAAAGTAACGCCTCCTTCTAAACTAAAGACACTACACTAAACAACAATTTCTGACAAAACCTAACAGTTTATCTGAAACTTATTTTTTTAATAGAGATTTTCAGTTTCACAGTGATCCTGTTTTATTGAATGATTTTAAGGAAGTACTGTAGTTTAAAGTCACTGGACACCTTTGGTAAATGTCAAAGACCAGTCTTCTCACTAGGTGTATCTCAACATATGCACAAAATAACAAACCTGTGAAAATTTGAACTCGATTGGTCGGCAAAGTTGCGAGATAATAATGGAAGAAAAAACACCCTTGTCACACGAAGTTGTGGGCTTTCAGATGCTTGATTTCGAGACCTCGCGCGTGAGGTCTAAAAATCAATTCAAATATTTTACTGAGAAATCACTTCTTTCTCAAAAACTGCGTTACTTCGGAGGGAGCCGTTTCTCACAATGTTTTATACTATCAACAGCTCTCCATTGCTCGTTACCAAGTAAGTTTTTATGCTAACAATTATTTTGAGTAATTGCCAATAGTGTCCAGTGCCTTTAATGAAAATATATAATTGTCAGTGAACTATCGGTAAGCTAAGTAAGTTAATCTTCAAACAACAGACTGCATTCAGGTCGAAAAACTTACTCACTGGCAGATCGGCCTCAAGTCAAGCAATTTCAGCATTTGGCTCGATTGGCAAGCAGGCCCAGGACCAAAACAAGTTTATTTAACCATAATAATTGTTGTCCCCCACCTCTGCTCCCACACCCTTCGAGGTTGTACGTTGACCTGACTCGCTCACAAAATTCAGAGCAATGCCAACAAATTTAACAACCATTAAAATGCCAAGTTGTTAACATTCATTGAACATTTTGGATTGAACAAACTGATTCTTTCCCACATTTATTAAGCTCTAACGTCTTAACATTTTCATCGAGTAGTTTATGCATTCAACTTGTGTGTTCTCTTCATGAAGATTGGGTTGTTGGTGGTAAAAAGTGTTGATACTGAAGTTGGATTTCAACAAATCTACATGCGGGTTCATTCAGCGGCCATCACTGGCAGTAACAGACAAGGTAAACGAAAACACTGTCAATATCCTGTCTCAAATTGTCGCCATGATTTCTCAACAAATTGTGTTGACAACACATGTACTGTTTACACTTTGTATGTAAATAATTAACGATGTCCGTAGTCCTTAGATTTGGCAAGAGTATGACTATGGTTCTTAGGCCATTTCGACGACAAATTTAAAACGTGTCATGTCAGTTATAAACGTCTTTGACATTTCTTCTTGCCTGGGCCTAATTTCATAGAGCTGCTTAACGGCCGATTCTGTGCTTACGTACGAGTTTCTATTTCATAGCGCTGCTAACCGTAAGCACACGAAAAGGTATGCTAACTTGTCGGTACTTATTGCCCGAAAATGAATGACGTAACAATGCAAATACATGGTGAACGCACAAGACGACTGCCTTAATTTTTTGCTGAAATACGCTTGTGCTTAAGCAAATTTTTCTGCTACAGTTAGCACGAAAATTTGCTTACCGTTAAGCAGCGAGATGAAATTGGGCCCTGGTTGCACAGCCAAAACGACATTGAATTTATTGTTGGTGTGTATACATATACAGCCGATCGGATCCCAAGTTCATGGCGCTACTCACCACAGAAAGGCTGCGCTCTTGGTGACCTCTGCCTCTAAACAAGGCTCAGTGTGTACGTGTGGTATTCTGCACCAAGAAGTGTCGTGCAATCAACCATTGGTGTTAACAACTTATCTTACGCAAATGTCATCAACCACCTTACACAAATCTTGTTCTTTTTAGTGTCGACTTTGTTACTTGTAACTGTTTCCCCTCTTCTTTTCCTTGATGTGTTGTGTAATTCTCCCGCTGACCTGACTTGTTTTACGGTTACACATCAATTTCTTTAGAATATTAAGATGTCGTGTGTACCATTTAAAAGTTCTGAACCTTATTGACCTTCAACAATAACGACAGTGTTATCTTGGTTTCCAACTGCACTCTTTATTTCCGTCATAATGATAATGATATTCCCGAAAGGTTGATGCACTGGAAAGGTTAGGATTTTTTTATGTTCAGGGACTATTGGTGAATTCCACTACATAACAACTGTTCCTTAGTGCATCGTATTACATATAGGGGAAGATTAATTTCAATACTTCCCCCACAAGTAGGTGCTCACTCGTATTCTCACGAGCGTGTACAATCGTTTGTTTGCGTAATATGTCATAGCTGCCAAGGGTTCTCAATGCGAAATGATACCGGCGTGCGGACACAAATAGATTAGTTTCGTTATCCGTGTACATTGACATTGACCTAGTTTAAGGAAACCCGTGGGAAAAAATATAAAAATGTTCGACTAGCTTTGTAACAAAGGAATGTTTTCAATTGTTAAACTCTTACAGGTTTGATGCAAACAAAAACTCACAATGAACGTTCACAGTCATCAAACACTCCGGTGAAAGGACATTATGTTTGTTGCAAAGCAGGGAATGAGAAATAATGTTGTTGTTTTTTTTATTAGATGATAAATTTGCATCGGGGATACACAATATATTTGTTAGTTTTTACCCTTAACACCGATGCACTGTAGACTCAGTAATTTCCCGAGTTCCGTGAAAAGCAAAATCCACATGAATGTTACTCCGTTGGGATTCGTACCCACTACCTTTGTCATTCTAGAGCAGATGTCTTACCAACTAAATAGCTTGGCCGGTAGCTAGAAGCAGTTCAAATCCTAAGTTTTAGCGGTGGGTACCGCGGAAATTGAATTAATGATAATTTGCATCGGGGATAAAAGTATGTTTTGTTGTTTTTTACTCTAACACCAATCTGTGTAAAGCACTGTATACTCTGTACTTACCTGAGTTTTGTGAAAAAGAACCAACAGGCATGATACTCGGGTGGAAATCGAACCCACGATTTTTGCCTGTCTAGAGCAGATGTCTTACCAACTAAACAACCGAGATCAACTTAATCAAAGAACAATTTAATCAATGATAAATTTGCATCTTGGAGAAAGAACATAATTTCTATTCGGTAAGACATGTGCCTTAGAATTGCAAAGGTCGTGGGTTTGAATTCCACCCGAGTAAATGCCTGTAGAAATTGTCCACAGAGCTCGAGAAAGTACTGAGTAAACAGTGCTTTACATTCATCGGTGTTAAGGGTAAAAACCAAATAATATCCTTTATCCCCGATGCAAATTTTTCATCCTTAATTTGTTGCGGTACCCATCGCTAAAACATTGGATTTGAACTGCTGGGTACAAATGTTGTGTAACATTTGATCAATATTGGGTAAAACAATTTTTGTTTGTACCCCTCACTAGTGTACAATATATTACACGAGCAAGAGGTAATACAGTACCCAAAATTGGGTAGGAAATCAAAAAGCATAACACCGAGGTTCAAATCACTCAAGAAGTGGGTAACACAACATTTTGTTTACCTCAAGCAGTGTAATTTTTGCACAACAAGTGATAAGAAGTAACTGAAAATGAGGTAAACTGTCCAACATGGAAACATTTTTCCCATAATGCAAATGTGTACCATACACTCGTACATAGTAAGTTGCAACTCAAATCACATTCAAAGATAGAAGGTGGTGGATGTGATTCTGCTGCAGGGCGTTGATGTTTGATGTTCACGTTACAAGAGTGTAATGGCTTCATGAACCAGGACACCATGGGTTATGGGGCTTCATTGACTGCAACACGGAGGTTTCGTCACTGACAGTTTGAACCCTCAAGAGGGACTGCCAAAACCAACAGCTCTTTTTAGAGCCGAACACTGCTTCCAAGAAGAGATTATTACAAAGTCTGCTCGCAACCAGGCGCGGTTCTACGGGGGGGGGGGGGGGGGGGGGGGGGCTGGGGGGGGGGGGCTAAATTCCCCCAAATTTTTGTCTGCCCCCCCCCCCCCCAAAAAAAAAAAGTGCAAGGGAAAAAAAGAAGAAGAAGATACAAGCTGGAAAATACTGGATCTTTATTACAAAATAAAAATGAATAGATTTGCACGGTCTTTTCACATACATAAGTCTTGGCCCAGACTACATGACTTGTACGGTTAAATGTTTCATGTGGGATCGGGACAAGCGCGGTGCTTAGAATTTGCGGTTTCCGCCGGCGCGCGCTTCCGCCTTGTTTTGTTTTGTTATTACATGAACATAAAAAACAATCTCAGTTTAAAATGACGATGCGGTTATAAAACACAAGTGGCTCAACATAATATCACCGGAACAATGTTCTTTTTAGTAAGTTCTAACCTCTTTTCCTCCCCCTCCCCTCCCTTCCTAAAAGCCTTCCTTTTTTTCTATTAGAGTATAAGGAGGCTTAAAAACATCAAAGAAAATGTCTGTTTTAAACATCGCCTTTTGACTTTTCAAAAACAGAGACCTTTGTCCCCACTTAAACAACAAACAGTCTTAGGATGGTTGATTACGAGACCACACCAGAGCAATGTTACATTAGTTTTAACAACGTTTCTCTGCCTATTTATCTCTCGATGGCTACCTCTGGAGATAATCGTTTCCATTTTTCCGCACTCCAATTAACAAATCACTAATTCGCTGCAGACTGGTTAGGCCAAGTAACAAAAGTAACACGTTTCTCGTCCCCGCACGCCTCCTTTTTGGCTTCCACCTCTTTGCTTTTCTTTTCTTGTTTACTATTTTATAACAAAAAGGGGGAAACGGGGGGGGGAGAGAAAAAAAAGGAAAATTCGAAGAAACGAAGTTCCTTGGTTTATTTTTGACTAAGAATTTGTCTATACTTTTTTTCACCTTAAGTATTTTAACTTAACATCGCATGCGAAGAGTATTTTGATATGAGCCACAGATCGCTGCATGAGCCCGGCGTCGACTCTTCTACCTCATTTTTTGATGTTCGCGATATAACTAATATGGAACACAGTACATTTCATGTTTTTGAATGTTAAACTTGCTTAGAAAAGTGGATAAAAATACAAATCATTTGTTTTGTCATACATTGCATCAGTATACTCAAATAAAAAAATGTGAATAAATATACCTTGGCCAGCCATATTTAGCATGCAGCCATCTTGGATAAAATATATTAAAAAAATGAAAAATAGTAAATAGTAACGCCTTGCCTCCTCCTCTTTTTGAAAAAGTCTAGACGAGAACATGTTACTTTGTTTACTGCCTTATACTCTCCCTCTCTCTCTCTCTCTCTCTCTCTCTCTCTCTCTCTCTCTCTCTTTTCTCTCTCTCTCTCTCTCTCTCTCTCTCTCTCTCTCTCTCTCTCTCTCTCTCTCTCTCTCTCTCTCTCTTCTCTCTCTCTCTTCTCTCTCTCTCTCTTCTCTCCTCTCTCTCTCTCTCTTCTCTCTCTTCTCTCTCTCTCTCTCTCTCTCTCTCTCTCTCTCTCTCTCTCTCTCTCTCTCTCTCTCTCTCTCTCTCTCTCTCTCTCTCTCTCTCTCTCTCTCTCTCTCTCTCTCTCTCTCTCCTCTTCTCTCTCTCCTCTCTCTCTCTCTCTCTCTCTCTCTCTCTCTCTCTCTCTCTCTCTCTCTTCTCTCTTCTCTCTCTTCTCTCTCTCTCTCTCTCTCTCTCTCTCTCTCTCTCTCTCTCTCTCTCTCTCTCCTCTCTCTCTCTCTCTCTCTCTCTCTCTCTCTCTCTCTCCCCTCTCTCTCTCTCTCTCTCTCTCTCTCTCTCTCTCTCTCTCTCTCTCTTTTTTGCCCTTCCTTTCCCACTCCCCGTTTTTTATAATGAACTATACTTGACGCCTCAAATGTTTTTTAAAGCTTGCCTTTCAATACATGATTCTCACTTGGCACAGAGAGAATCTTCATAACTGACAACTGTGTATGCTTTTTGAACATTTGGAGTGCGTTCCGGTCCTATTTTTTTCTTTGCTTGTCCATTAATAAAACCTTTCTATATGATTCTTATATCGAATACCATCAAAATATTTGTTTATGGCCACATTATCTCATCCTGACTTGATTGCACACGGCTACATATGATTTCACTCTTCCCTCTGTAAACATCCCATAATATTCTCAATCAAATTCGTTAAACCACTGCAAGCTTTTGTTCTGTCAACCGTTTTGGAGTCAAAATAATTTGCACGCAACTGCATCATGTGTTGTATGATTATTGTATCTTTCTACTTATTATGCGACAAATACATGAAAAATGCGCTGTTTATATGTTCCTTTTCGACTCCCAAAAAGAAATAGCAGTAGCGAAAGTTAGAGGGTGACGTCACGTTCAAAAGGTCTAGCCCCCCTAAAATTGTGGCTCTAGAACCGCGCCTGCTCGCAACAATTATGTTTATGTTTGTTTTCACCAACAAACCGCCTATGTTGGTTACCTTTGTCCACAGTGTAGTGGCTGTACCCACACCCAGTTGTGTTATACAAGGTGATCATTTGGTTGTGACCATCATAGATTAATCATAAAAATGTACAAGGCCAGTTGAATTATGTTCACACAAGAGTGTACTGTCTCAGTTGAACAAAAATACACTCTGATATAAATGGATAAAGTTATTGTTTCTTCTGATGACCTCGGATCCCCATCCTCATCCTTTTCATGATGGTATTTTTGATTAACAGCCCTTCCTAAAGGAACGCAACTATACAACTTAATTTGTGCACAAAAACTGATTAAAGGCAACACAAGTGAGAGGGAAATTAACTACACAACAGTGCTGGGTAAAATAATATAACCCAAATGACTGGGTAAGAAAATGACACAACACCTGGGTAAAATGAAGGTTGGGTAAAGTTTACCCAATTTTGGAGTAAAAAGGGAACATGGTCGTCACATGGGTAAACTTCTTACCCAACTGTGCTGTGCACAGGTTCGTATTAAACGTTACACATTAATGGGTAATTTTTGACACTTTGGATGTTGTGCAATAATTTTACACGAGTGAACGGCCATGTTCCCCTTTTTAATACCGAAAGAGTAAAAATTGTACCCGATGTTGAGCGGTTACTTTTCAGAGTGTAGCTACCCGGCAATCTAGCTACCCGGCAAGAGGGGGGGGGGGGTGGATGAGGAATAGAAAAACACACCAAGGAAACGATAAGGGAAACAGTCACAGTTAACAAGTTCGATACTAAGAAGATAAATATTTGTGTCAGGTGGGTGATGGCATTGGCGCACGTTTTGCGTTACTGGACAAATCATTCTTATCGTCATTGGGTTTACAGAGGTTAAGCTAAATTCCAAGGGTAAAATTCGCCGCAAAGTTTTTTTGCAGGTGTCAAAAATTGTACGTTATGTTTATGTGTAATTGTTAGGGTGTGTACAGCATTTCTAAGATTTTTATTAGGCTTGATAATGATGTGAGGAAAGATTCATACCCTGGGTGTAACACGATTTCACAGACTGCCCTATAATGAACCACGATGCTTATTACACACATGCTTTATGAAAAAAAAATAGTATTTCAGATTAGAGAATTATTTTGTTATTGACATACGGAAGTATAACTTTTTAAACTTGGTTAAAATGTTGTCAAATACGCACTCAATATGCAGTAATTATTTCTTTCTTTCCAGGCAGAACAATACCAATACATACAGAGAACTAAACATACACATAGGACTACAGAGAACATGCCTGGGGATAACCCAAAAACGAAAATAATCACTATCTAAAGGTGATTCAGACAATAAAACCTACAAATGGTGAACAAAAAAAGATACAGCATAATCAAATTAATGCGTCATCAAAACTTGAAAAAGAAAATATTAATTATAATTTTAACAATATAGAAAACTCATTTAAATATCATTACAAATGCACATGCAGCAAATTTATTTACAAAAATGAAGGTCGCGCCTATAAAACAAAGGGATGATTAAGCAGCCAATACCCAACCACCATCAACCCATTTCGTTATAATACAAGAAAGCCATGAATTTATATACAACTATGATTAACACTTATTCATCCAATTTGTTGTCTTTCTTTTTAGTTCTTTTGAACGAGGAGTACAGCTATGATGGATGGTAAGTTTGTCATCAAGAGGTTTTAAACATTATTAACTACACTGATCACCATCACAATCAAAGTAGTTGTAACAAAAACATTATTGCCATCGCTTCCTTTAAAATAATTATCTTCATCTTTCAATATTAGCTCTATCACCGTTTCATTCCAACATCTTGTTCAACCACCAGCCACACATTCACATCACATTAGTATTCTTATGAGACCTTTACTGATTTTCCCATAAACTTTGTGGGCCCTTCAAAACATTGTTTTTGTTACGGAAATGCAAAACCCTTTTCACAGGAAGAAAGGTATTAAAATGTCCCGTGCTACAACGTTTAGCAATGCTTTGGGAACGTTTTACTTGGGACCAGACAGTCCAAGTGTTGTCCTTTCACATGAAGTGATTTGTAAAATTTCACATTCTTGTTAACATTAAAGGAACATTACATAATTTGTTTTTGCTAACAAAACAGTTGCTGGCAGTGTAAGCACTTTATATAATCCACCATATACATAAACTGACAAACCTGTAGAAGTTTGAGATCGATCGGCCATCTGGGTCACGAGAAAATAGTGAAAAACCGATTACAAATTTGCATGTGTTATACAATGCATAAATAAAACGCTCATGAGCGATAAACTCCAATCGGAAATTAGTTTGATTTATTTCTCATCAAATATGGCATTTCAGCCAGAAATATTTAAAGGGATGTTTTCTACTATCATCATCATTAGACCGTGTAAGTTTTATGTAATTATCTGTGATCAAAAGTATATTTTACAATTACCAATTCTGTAATGTGCCTTTAGGCAAGGGACCAAAGCTAATTTGTTGTGTAAAAGGGGGTTTAACCGACAAAGGGCTAAAATTACACTCAAGCTGAGAGCCTAAATGAGAAGTAAAAGTCTCGTGGGAAACGAGATAAAAGGTTAGGTAAATATCCTGCCAAACTTGTTATTGGAAAATAAATAAAGGGGTGTGTTAAAAAATCTAATTGTGAAGCTCTCTGTATGTCTAACCTTGACCGCAATAGTTCTATGTAAATTTGGCGTCAACATCTATACGGGAATTTCCATTTTGGTTCGTGACACTGATTGCGACACCCATAATAGACATTCCCAATTTCTGGTTACGGGAATGTCCAGTCTGGTTCGTGATATAGACATTCCCAATTTCTGGTTACGGGAATGTCCAGTCTGGTTCATGATACTCAGATTGCGACACCCATTTAGACATTTCCAATTTCTGGTTGCATGAGTTTCCAGTCTAATTCGTAATACTCAGATTGCGACACCCATTTAGACGTTCACAGCCCAGTCTGCGGGTATGCGTTGTTTGTCTGAAAAATTTGTAACCATTCTTTCGTTCCAAATGGTAGTATGTAAGGCCATGGAGGTACCCGCAAATGACCCCGTTTTTAGACGGAGGGTCATAACCCACAGTCATGAGGGTCACGAGGGTCTCCACTCCAGCGCAGACCGGGACCGGGAAGATCGATTAATATGAAAGGAAGTGTGAAATATGAAGAAAAATACGGTATACATAAAATTATATAAAGTTTCTTTGTTTGTTATTGTTGTTGTTTTAAATTGTATCACCTAATAATGGTTAGAAGAAAAAATAAAATACAATGCAAATTTTTCCAGTTTAAACGAGAGGCTATTACAAGTAGGGTACAATCACATCAGCATTTTTTTTTTTTTATAATCTCATTAAATTTTGTACAGTGCTTGGTACGTATGGTATTTATCATTCATAGCTAAAATAGTACAAGATCATAAACTGTTGAAAAATAAACGTATACCTGATTTTTACTAGACGAAAAACTGTTAACCTATGCTTTGAACGGAATCGTCGAGTGATTTATTCTCCAACCTTTCTACTTATTTTGAATAAAAAAACTAGAATCGATTTGTGTGTTTTTTATTCTTAACTCAATTTGAATTACTGAGCTGAGGCAGGTTAGTTACTTTGTGCATCAATGTTGTATTCATATCTCCCGTGGTATAAACGGTTGACTTTGAATATGCATTTTATTGAAGGCTTCTGCGATTCTGCCCAATCAGAGTGTTCCATCCACTTTTGGACTAATTCGCCCTAGGGTGTGTACAAACCGATGAACAAAATTCCCGAGTCTGTGATCGTAGGCTAATGATGAAGGTTAATCCACAAGAGGGCGCTAGTTCAGGCAATAATGTATTGGCTACCGGGCAGACTAAAAGCCACGATCGCAGACTTGGAACCAAGTCTAGGCTGTACCATGTTTATATCGTCAAAACAATTTGCAGTGTATTTTATTTTTCTTACAATTGTGATACAATTTAAAACAACAACAACAACAACAATAACAAACAAAGAAACTTGATATAATTTTAATTAAACCGTATTTTTTTAAATTGTTTTCATTTAACACTTCCTTACAAATTAATCGATCTACCCGGTCCCTGTCTGCGCTGGATTGGAGACCCTCATGACCCTCATGACAGTGGGTTATGACCCTCATGACTGTGGGTTATGACCCTCATGACTGTGGGTTATGACCCTCCTTCTAAAAACGGGGTCATTTTCGCCTTACATACTACTCCCAATGTAACTTGTTAAGAAACTGGCGTAATAAACAAAATCTGTCATGATTAATGGCACATGCCTTCATTAAGGATTAAGATAAGAAGCAAACTTCGAATTATGTTTATCAATCTGATATGACAAACTGATTGTGGTGCATTTAACATCATGACCACGTGTTTTAACTTTAAAACTATAGGCAAACTCAATCTTGAAATGTTTCTCTTTTAAGGTTTTCGTTCGAAATTAGTGACAACGGAACAATTGGTCACGTGTACTACCCACGCGGTGAGAGCGACCAAGTGATAGCGGTCAAGAAGGGTATGGCGAGCCTATTCGCTGCAAATCTGCAGCACTCTCCAGAAAGCAAGGTGGGCAGTAGTTTTATATAATCTATGGCGCTGCATGGTGACATTATTCATGCTCCGATACACACACGGTCGCACAGTCCGCTGCTGTACCGTGTAAAATTGCGTGTAAATCTATTTTGGCTGCTATTCTCACATGGGATTTTTAGACTCTGAAACGTACACTAAATCCCCAGAAAGAAAGAAAACATTGAAAACAATGTTCGGGGGTTAGTACACTCAGTTGAAAAAAAAAGAAATAATGTTATCAAAATCCAACTTTTTTTTTATTGTTTTGCACTGCTTTCCAGTGCAATTACCAGTCTTCTGAGAAACAAGGTATCTTATTTACTTGGCCTGCCCTGAAACCACAAGCTGCAGCTGTTCGTCTTGACTGATTGCCTCAAGTAACCGCAGATTGGGCTTCGAAAATCTATGCGGAATTCTATTGGGATCGAAGTTAAAGGTGACTGTAGGTCGAAGACTCACCCTAGCTAATTCTGCTAGTACTAGTGTTATCAGGGTGTGTTCCATACTTTATGAAAAAAATTGCGATTTTTGACTGTACCGTTAATGAGTAAACACAATTTGTTTACAACGGCACAGTCGCTGACTGCGCGATCCCACAATGTAACATGATGTTTTAATGTAATCAATATGAAACAGACGGCCACATTTGGGGCTATAATTGTTTTGTAAAATATATCGCATGTTTGCTCCCGCCAAACTTACACAGACTGATGGGCAGCCTGAGTGGAGCTACGATTGCAACGAAACAGGTCACGAGGGTCACCACGAGTCTTCATACAATGCCCGGATGTCACCGGAAAATGACGGCATCATCGTCTTCACCAAAACAAGACGAACACACCCGATACCGTACGGGAAATCCAAACATCAAAAGGTATGAATATGTGCCATTTGGCAGGCATGTGAAGGGGGATTTCTGTCTGGCTTACCTTGGGTTCATTTCATCTCCTCTCGTTGAAGTTGTTGTTGTTTCTTGTGTGTGTTTTATGCAAGTAGACCTTAACGACAGAAACAATAAACTGCTCAAGAAGTTGAAAATCTGTAACACATGTAATATTTTTTTCTGGTTTACACTGAGGTCATTGTATTTGGCTTTACAGGAAATTCATTACCATCCTGGTATGAAGCTACCGACTCTCGTAAAGATTCTGGATCACTTCGAAGCACCAAGAGAATCACCAAAGGAGTAAGTTACATAGATTTACACACTGAAAACAACACTTGGAAATAACAAAGGAGGTGTGTTCAGATTGCCTTCATAAAGCCTGCAGAATCTTGACCCGATATGCATTTTTCTGTTATAGACTTTCTTATTCACAACCATGGCTCAATTTCAAAGAGCTGCAACTAATGCTTAACACTTTTATGCGCAGCAGAAATAAGTAGGTTACCGATCACATATGATGCACGTGGAAGGGCATTCTGGCTGGTAACCTTAATCTGGTAAGCATAACGGTATTGTGAAAAGCTTTGATGATGTTAAGCAGCTCTGTGAAATTGGGCCCATCACTTATCGCAAGCAAATCAAAAGTTAAAGCTGACTCACCGGTAGTTCTTGCAGATGAGTGACGAAACGTTTCAAGTGAGCGCAAAAAAGCGATATCAGATCTTTAATACAATTATGCTTACACATTTCATGTTCTCTTGCTTCTTATTTTGAATTTATTACGTTTTTTCTGTTTTTCAGATTTCAGGATCAGTTTCAGGAGAGTACAAACAAAGAAGGGTTTGGTAAATGATGTTAATTAAAACACTATAAGAACTAAAAGGGTATTATAAGAAGTTCAGATTTAAACATTTTAACCTGGAAATAATATTGTTTTAATTTTATTTAAAAAAAATTTCGGCAAAAAGTAAAACTTTCATATAAACTGCTGAACTAACTCAAGTTTGCGTTTTTTTAACATAATAATCTAAATCCAACCCGAACAAAATGAACAACACAAAATTTACAGAACAAATATGTGCTTTATTTTTTAATTGCCAAAACACGTTTTTTACCAGACAAAGTTCGAAATGCAAGAGTATTTGTACCACTCAAAGAATAATAAACATTTTACCCTAATAATTGTGATTTTTATTAGACTTAATTTTAATTAAGAATGTTTTAACGTTTATTAAGAAAAAAAAGTATTTGTACAAGATAAATACCAGAATCATACAAAATTACCATGGTGCAATCAAGGTGCAATTCAAGCAATGGTTGATAAATAACTCCATTTTGAAATAATGTCTTGGGAATGGTACGCCAATTGGCGTACCAATCACCCACTCCCATGTAAACAACGCAAAGGTAATAAATTTTAACAACTGAACTATTATTCTTATTAAAAATTATGATTTGCTCAAGTTGTAATTAAAAGTATGTTTGTTAGCGTAAATATTGTTATTTTACTGTTTGTAAATGCCAAGTCTCGGAAACTTTGGTTTTCTTTGTGAAATAAACTTGTTGTGAGTAAGAACTTTACAAAATGTATTTTTGTACTGTTATTAATATTGTTTTATATGTTAGCAAGTACCAAGCATGCACTAACTATGTATTTTATAGGTAAAATAAGCATTTGGTGAGGAACTATCCTTACAAATGTTTCTTATCGTTATTTCGTGGATAAAATCCGTATGAAGTGGTATCCATTTTGAAATAATCAAAATAATGAACACAAATTAGAACTGTATTTTACGCTGAAAGAACGGAAATTGAGTTTTTCTATTAAAAATAAAAGTTTTTTGAACCATAATATTTTTTCCACGTGAAAAAAGACTATATTGTTTACTTTATCTCAAATATCTCAGAGTTTTCATAAAAAAATGTTTTTTACATGTGCTACTGCGGTTTTATCTTTAAAAAAAATCAAAATGAGGGATTTCCAATAATACCCTTTTAGTTCTTTATATAGTGTTTTAATAAGATTTCTTTTTTTTTCTACCAAGTTTCTTGTTAATATCTGAATTAAATGCTGTAATGTATTACTAGTATCTAAGCTTTATTTAGCTATTGCACTTATTGGTTCAATAAACTGACAACACTTCTACAGTTTGAATTTACTGAACGACATACCAATTAAAATAATTGAGTCTGTCGTCTGTTTATCAGATATTCCAGAGATGCGAACTGTTTCAGATGGGCAGCTGACATTCTTGCGTGAGATGTATTCCCCTTCTCTAGCCCCGCCCACTGATGGAGATCTTGTGACAGATACAATTCACATGAATAAGGTAAATCTTGTTCAAAAACAATTTGATCTGACATAGCTGAACAACATATCAAAATGTTCATCCGATTCGTACCAAATTGTCATCATGAATTATCCGTGTTGTGTTCCTCTTTAGAAACAAAAAACCCGCAAATAATTTAAGGTGAGGCTTGAAATGGAAATGCCTGACACTCTTTTATGTAACTTGAAAACGGTATTCACTATTGTCATTGCAATGGGGAACTTGGCAAAATGATTTAAGTGGCAAATCATTTACCTCGTCGGGGTTGTTTGCGGTAAACATTGGTACCATACTTTAAAAAACAAAGTATCAAAACATTTATTATATTTAATTTCAGTATGTCCATATAGTAGTCCTATATATTAACATTCCACAAGGGTTCTATTCAATTCTGCTGCCTCCCTTACATTGTCTTTTTTCCTTATTCCATGTTGATGTAGTTACCAGACAGCCAACACCTGATTAAGGACATTGCGTTATTGAAGGATATGGTGTCTGGTAACCTGACGTGTATGAGGAACGCGCCCCTGCAAGGTATGTTAAATATAGACCCTTTTGACTAAATAAAACAAATTCAAGCACGAATTATTATTTATATGAGCCAACATTGTCTCTGTGTAGATTTTATGCCACATGGTTCAATTTACCTACCAGTGGCCATTAGCACCAATGATGAATAATTGCTGTACAATTCCCAAGGGAATTCCGGGAGAGCTGGTCGTTGATGGATTTTTTGTTTTGGTGAAAAAGACCCCGGATAGTAACAAGACATTTACCATGCTATTTGGCTAGGTGTAGATGGGGAAGTTGGAATATTTTTAGATACAAAAATACAAAAATGACGGAGTACTGATTATTTAATTTAAAATTGACTGTTGGATCAAAGGATCACATGGTCAAACGGTCAATTGGCAACTATTTGAAACGTTTGACTAATTGACCATTTCACCAATTAACCTATTTTAATATGAGTCCAGCTACCAAATGTACATGTTCATAGTAGTCCATAATGTCAAATAGGCTAATTAGGTTTAAAACAAGTGCAAGCTGATAATAACAAAGAAACACAAACTCTGTAATGTTAATGATAAAAGATGGTGAAAAATTTGTTTGGTAACCAAAATTATGTCATCAAGTTATAACAGCCGCAAACAAACTCTCTGGTTCTTAGTTCCAAGAAATTTGATATTTTTGAAGAAAAAAAAATTGAGAACTCTGCACCTTTGATTACTTGTACTACATGAGAATTACGCACACATCTGTTAAATCTTTTTTAAGAGTAAAATCTTATGGTTGATGTTTTCAAGCAGGGATCGTAATTTGTTCAAAGCATTTTCCCCCAATAATCAACCAAAGTGATATAACGTCGTTCTATGGCAGGATCTCATGAGCGGAGTCATTGTTACCAGGATCTCGTGCATATCCTGAGGTATAACATCGATGAACGGAAACTAGCTGAGATTGTCAAACCTTTGTATCAACTTCCACTCTCAAGGTTTGTGCATCAACAACAAATAACCTGAAATGAAAACAAGGGCATGAACAAAGAAACCCGACTATCTGTGAAGCTTTTGCTGTATGATTTACTCGGCCTACAGTTCTGTACTGAGACATAATGGCATCAGTACTACTGCCACCAAAAGGTGATTTTAGGATTGATGTAAGTTTCCAAACACAAAATTTGTCTGACATTTTATATATATATATATATATATATATATATATATATATATATATATCGCTTTCATTTGTGTTTGCAAAATTTAATAAATAACACCTAAAACATAATTTGAGCATGTCGTTTTATGTTCCTTCTAGAAATCACTTGCATTTGATATGTAATGCTAAAGCAATTTATATGAATTGACAATAATGCAATCTACGAATATGACACATTACCTTCTTGTTCGATAACAGTATTGGTTTTTTTCGCATTTTACAGGCATAAAATTTAACATTTAATGCAAGAGTTGTACAAACTTAAGTGAAGATTAGATATCACTGTCTTTAGTTCAAATTTGGTTGTTCATTTGCAGGACTTTGATAAAGTAGACCCAAGTTTTTGAAAATTTCAGCTCGGGCTAGAATTGTGTAGCTCTTCAGTAGTAAGTCTCCATAAAGTAGACATTAGTTTCTATGTTAAGTGTCATTTCACGTAAATACTTAACATGTGTCCACGGTCATTTTTTAATTTTTTTTAAATACTATTTGGGCTGAAGATACAAGTTAACAAAATCGACCTTTCAAATCCATATATAGCCTCATTTTGTGTTTTGGGCATTTTAGGCTGATTTGGGGGTCTGAAAACGTGTTTTTTTTCAGCTCATATTTATAACTACACCTTACCAAAATGCAAAGTTATTTTCATAAAACCTTTTATATCACCACAAAGTATCATACTTGGCGTTACTTTAGAAAAAAATTATTGCTATAAATTTCACCCTTATGCTATTTTTGCATCATGCATTAGAACATGTTTTTAGAAATTGCAAAATCAACATTTTTATCCTATTTTTGGCCCTCAAAATGTCAATTTGCCAGGGGGCTCAGAAAATGTTCCTTTCGGTTGTGATTAGGGCTAACATTGGTCTTTTCATATCTGGTGAGAAAAGCTTGTGAAATTGTACCCTGTTATGACAGTACTGCCTCAAAAGTTGACTTTTTCCCCAAAACAAGAAAAAAATGCATTTTGAAGTTTTTATCCTAGTTTGAATTAATATTATTAATATCATCAATCCGGCACCTTTTTTTGTATACACTCTGTAGGCTTAAAATACCCCTAAAATGCCCCAAAACAAAATGAGCTGTTACCATGACAACGTATCTGTATCTTCCAACCACAAAGTTTAAGAAGAAAAAAAGTTTGACCGTGGACACATAATGTTAAGTATTTACGTGAAATTACACTTAAATGTTAAAAGTGGCATATTTAAGTTTGATATTTGTTACTTTCCAGACGGCACCGTGACAGGGAAGACAGACTCAATATGTTAGATGCTGTCTCCGCGCTGGAAACCGACTCTTCACAGTCTCTCCTGGCAGATCTCATCCTCCTGTCTCCAAAACCAAACAAAGACCTTGTGGAGAGACTACTCATCGCGTCTGCTGGGTTCACTCGAGCTATATCGAAGGTATAATATACGCCTCGTTTGATAGTCTGTTATCAGGCGTGTTTAGTAGAGCAACATTGCGGCCTTTCCCCATGTGTTTTCTATTGTCCCTTGTCTGTAATATGTCCTGTTAAAACATTTTGAGGTTAACCCCGCAATGTCAAATCACCCCACAATTACAGTTCCTACCTGATGACCATTGGATTTTTCTCTCACCCCATATTTGGTTAGTTCCTACCTAGAAATCATCCAACATTGTATAATTGTAAGCACTCCACAATTACAGTTCTTACCTAGAAATCACCCAACATTGTATATCTTGTAAGGACAAGGTACTTCTGTCTCGTTTGGACCATTGGTAAAAGAAATCACCTAATGTTAATATTTTTCTTTTAATAGGATACCGAATGTCAGTTCAAAACCATCTGCATGATGTCCCCATTAAAAGAAAAAAAACGAGAAATTAGCAACATTTATATAACTTGCGGTTGGACTATTACAACTAATATTCTCTATTCGCAAACTATTGGTTCCCACTTGACCCTTTAATTATATTTACTTTCCCATCCACAGCATTATTCAGAAACCCTTGAGGATATTGTATTCAACCCTCAACGTTTTCCAGGTGAGCTATTCTTGTTCATTCATGTTTTTCTTCGTGCATTTACATGAACACTAAACTACTGGAACTGTTCTCGATCAACTTAGATAAAACGTCAGTTGAAGGTGTGGTCATGGATTGGTAAATGTTCAAAATTGTATAACCATGACATTTTAATTTAACTCTGCGCTGTGCCATAAACTATTTGAGAAAAAATTCCCTTCGAAGTAACATGGTTTTCATCAATAATTACCCCGAAACCTTTTGAATCCGGGAAAAACATTCATGCATCAAACATTCCTCAGATTTCTGAGGGTCGGTGTCCGTTCGTGAACGCTATGGCCAGAGATGCAGTGATACCCGCTGTCACCTCGCTTGTTCTTGATAAAGGCAAAGTATTCATTGGGTTCTTTGAACCGTTCTAATGTTTTAATCCTATATAAATGATATATACAATAAAACTAACCTGTGAAAATTTCATTTCAAAAGGTTGTAGCGTTTTTGAGATATTGCCAAAAATCTGAGCGGTTATTTCCACGCATGAAGAATAATTCCTAATGGGAATTTGGGGGGGATAAAAACTGACATTTTTGTATATTTCCACATTATTGTGAGTTGATATACTTCTCAAAATGCTTTATACTATCGAAAGTTGCTGTACTTCTAACCAAGTAAGTTTCTATTGCCATACATTTTTAGAGTGATTACCAATCGTAGGCCTATACCTTCTCTTTAAAAACTGTAATAGTTTCTCCTTTTTCTATTTACTTTTTCGTCAACAAGTAGACACTGTATTCAGCTATATCTTGTGACTTTTATTTCATACTTCGTGCTTATAAATTAGCTTTACATTGGCAACAAATATATAATCCTACCTATAATGTGTACCCGTTGAAGCCTGAAAGACCTACATCCTTCAACAGTTTTTGCTTCTTTGAAAATAGCAAGTCAGAGTTTTAAAGAACTGTTCAAATACACTAACTTAATTTTAATTGCTGTTTCAGAGCCACTACGCGATCCCGAGATACAGAGAGTTGCTGTGATGGTACTTGGTGCCCTAGCTGGTAACCTGTGGACTGCTGGATACCAATCCCAGGCTGAGGCGATCGTTGTGAAGATTGAAGACAAACTTGGTGTTCACGGTAAAACAAATTGCGAGATTGACACTTTAATTTGAATCTCTCTCCAAACTAAAACACTGCAAATTAATTATGATGTCACTTTTATGCACCTTCTTTGAATCATCAGATCCCTGGAGCCACAGTAATACTGTTACAACTCTCTCCAACGATGATCGGGATGAATTCCACCACAACACGGTAGCGTGTATCGAAGCTCTCGGCAATGCCGCCCTCCATCGTTCCTTTCCTCACATCCATAGTTATACCAACTCGACCACCACCCATCCTCTGCTGAAAAGAGCTGGTTTACACTCTATGAGAGACTACCACCACGAAAAGGTAAATGTGTTTTACCGGTATTGACACTTGGTAGCAAGACACAGAAATGTGTTTCCTTTTCGAACCTCACAGGTTCATTCTCAAAATTAAAAAGCATCATGAACAATTAGTTCATCATTTGAAATCCTTTGCAGGCGGCAAGTATTCTTCTCAAGTCGGCCCTTGATGAAGATGAGGACGAACATGTTCGATACGAGGCATCAATGCTTTACAAAAATCATCCAAACGGTGTCTTTAAGCTTGCCTCAAAGTTTATAAATCCAGAAGAGTAAGTAATTTTAATTTCATGAGTTAAAACATTATAAATTTAACCTGTGTGAAAAAACCAATATATTTTAAGTGCTTCACACACACGCTCAGTAATTACTCAAAGTAGTTGAAAGGTTTTCTGAGATATAAATTCACCAGTGAACACAAAACCTTTTATTAAATAGGAAGTGTTTCAATAATAGTCAAACTTTCTTTAAAACTTTTGCCCCCCCCCCCCCCCCCCAATTGTTGATGTTTATCAGAACAGCGGTCGTCCCACATTTTACCTCTTCGTATCAGAGTGGCTTGTCCTACTGGTTTATTAAATACATTGTTTCGGCTGTTCCTGCTAAAGATAAATCTTTTAAGTCTAACAGGGAAATATTACAAGTATCTAATCTTAAGTTTTAAATGGTTAAAAATGACATTTTAATTGATACTCTAAGAGCAAAATTTGAAACTTGACGTGACCGGACAGCAAAAAGAGGTCAGTACATTTCAAAGAGGAATTCTGGCGCCAGTCAAAATGGTTAAAATCAATGCTAGTTTGATTAAATATCATCAGATTTCAGGAAAGTAGGTACACCGAAAATTATGTGTAGAAAAAAATTTACAGACCAAATGTTACAAATGTTACGTCATCGAACGTTTTTTGGATTTTGACAAATGCATTTTTAACAGTTTTAACCTGAGGTTAGAGACAAGTTAAGGACGCTTTCTGTTGGTAAATGAGTGGATCACAAAACTTAATTTGACCCTGGAGTCTCTCTTTAATGTAATTTTTTTTCTTGCATCGTTTCGCAGATACACGAAGTCCAATTCATCAGAGTTAATTGCCATTGAAGGAGCAAGTTCACCGTCCAGACGGCGTGTACGGCGTGGATTTTGGGAGGGAATTCAGATCAAGTTGGCCAACCCGCCGGTTCAATGGAAGAGGCTCATTGGGAGCCCGAAGACCGGAGCAGAGTTTGGTTTAACTATCAGAAATGAGCTCAATATCAAAACAGGTGAGGGCAAACAATATTGTCCCTCCATTAAAAAGTAATTGGAAAAAAACTGTTGAATACACCTCCGTACTGTTTTCATTTTTTATTTATTTATGTTTTTTTATAAAAGCGTGTAACATTTATTTTTAAAAGCACCTTCCCTTTCAAACGGTCTGAACCATCGCATAAGAAAAATCAGACTTAATAAAACAACTTTTTACCTGTCGAGCCACCTGGAAGTATGGTGGCCGTGAAGGGACATCGCACATTGCAAATATCTTTGCAAATAATTGCGATGTCGCAGATATCATTGCAGAATTTTGCGTTTTCGCAAATATCTTTGCAAATATTTGCGATGTCGCAAATATTATCGCATACTTTGTTGCATACTTTGAGCCTAAAGGGTCTTAAAGTTGTTTGAGTTCCAGCCTTTATTTCATTAACATGTACATACGGGTGGGTAGTTGGTCTACCTGGCAGTATGATACTATTGAAGGAGGCATCATGTTGATCTGTTGACTTGTTGACCTGTTACCTTTTTTAGTCGAGATTCATAAAAAAAAAAAAAAAATACCACGGATGCCTACATAAATATACCTCCATGTAACGGTTATACACGCATGCGGAAAGAGCAGAAGAGTAATCAATCATACCCGAACTGCACACTGTATACTCCCTCGGGTTTTCCCTAAGAACAACATTTTATTTTGGAAATCCGAGAAAGTATACCGCTGTGCCTCATAGATCAGTTGGTAGAGCATCTGCCGGGAGTGCAGGGGTCTTGGGTTCAAATCTCAATGAGGACCATTTGATTTTTCTCTCACCCCATATTTGGCTATGAAGGTATAGTCAAGCATACACGTTTTAAAAACGGAATATTTAGGACTTATTTTTGATATTTCTTCAGCTCCACTCAGTGGTCATCTTCGTGTAGACATTCTGGATGAGGCTTACGCAACGGTTGTAGTTGGACTCGTCAAACAGAAACTGGATATCGCAAGAGCACGTTTCTGTTTCAACGGACACACTGAGTACAATTTGAATATCTTACAGGTAAGCCTAAACATTGAAACCTTTCGAATGTGTTCAGGCTTCAGGTTTATTTATTCCACAGTATCAAAGAAAGTAAATCAGAAAAGTTAAAGATACAAGAATAAAGTAAATGCAATATTGCAAAGGGATCAATTAATCAAAGAATCAAATCTTGTGGATTTGGTCCTTTTATTAATCCATAGCCAGGGGCTGAAATTTCACAAATGTATTTTTCCAAAAAATGTGACCTATAGGCCAACCAAATAAGTACATCTTGACGACTTTATTTGAAAAAAAGTATAGCAGAGAAATCTTATTGACAGGCAGTCATTGTTGCCAAGTGACAATACAACGGCTGTTTTGAGTATTCACAAATAACGTTTTACTCTCTGTGCTTATAATTATACGGGTTAAACAATTGTACTCATCTAAACAGTCATTAGCACGTTTACATTTTTCTTCTGGTGACGTCATGCGGAAGAGGCTAAAAAGAAGTTTAAGGTTTTACGGTGAAAACCTCCCGAAAGATTGTACTGCAGTGGACTGTTTCATTTTAATTTTAGTTAAAACCCTGCGCTGCAGTATGCCACTTGGCATGCAGTAACACCTGGTGGAACGGTCGGCGACCGTCCGGAAGTAAAATGCGTGTAAACTAATTTTGGCTGTTCACAAACTGTTTTCCAACAATTTATTATGACTCAGGATTGCCCAGAGTATATTTAGAAAGAAAGAAATAAAAAATAAATAAAAAATTCAAGGGGTGACACATGGGCGGTTTCATGAAAAAAAAAATCCCCCAAAATCCAACTTGTTCATGTTTTTTCACTGTTTTGGTCCTCTGGGAACAAGTTTTGTTATACTTGGACAACCTACCCCTACCCAGACATAGTCTAGAGTGCAGCTGGCGTCTATCAATTTGCTAGATCAAGATAAGACTGACAGGATGATTGATTGCCTGGAAATAACGGCGGCTCAGAGAATAGCATCAGATGCCCTTAGCGGTGTATCAAATGTCATGAGTCATTTCAATGGGGCTTCACAGTTAAAGGTGATTGTCGGTCGAACACTGACCCCCAGCTAAATTTGCTGGTTATAGTGTTATCCGGCTATGCTCCTTTAGAAAACTTAAACAATTTCAAGATTTTTGACCCACCGTTAATTAGTGACAACAATTTGTTTACAACCGGACGGTCACCGACCCCACCATGGCACAGCGAAGGGTTTTAAGCGATCGTATTATCACTTGAAGACCTGCTGCATCTGCCATTAAACAAATTCAGGAACGCAGAGATTGTGACTAATAACAACAACAAACAAACAAACACACAAAAACGCAAATTTCGTTTTGTATGTCTTTTTGCAATCAGGAGTTCGGGGTTGAACGCATCCGTGACCAAGTGAAAGTCTACGATTTACTTATCCAACAAGATATTGGAAACATGGTGAGGGCGGTAGACATCGTCGTCGGCCTCTTCAACGGAGATACCAGCATTAACAAACTATTTGATAACTTCGTTGAGGAACTAGAAAATATTCCGAGCCGTATCAGTGTAAGTGTTTCCCAAAGTAAAATGGTGGAGAAAGTAGTTGTCACCGTTTCACAACAGGATAGCACAACAAACTGTGTTGGTCCCGATTAAATTAAACCTTAAGTTATGTCACACGTTAATTATTTTACTGTTTTCTCAAAAGTGCAATACCCTGGGGATTTATTTGTATATATCATTAGTAAGAAAAGGAGCATAACACATATTAAACAATTTTAGATGGGCTGAAAACATTATTTCACTCATATAATGTCGTGCTTAAATTGCAAATACATACAGACCTACCCAGATCTGAACCGTTTGATAGGTGGAGCCGTCTGTTCCTTGAAGCGGGCTTCTACTTGCTGACAGCCTGTGCTAGGTTATGTAGTTTCCAACACCCCCTCCCTTTCACTCAATCTTTTTGGCTTACTGGGAAAGCAGTAACTAGTTGAACCTCCCCGAGTTTGCGTAACTCATGGGTTACTCTCTCACTGTTAAATTACACCGTCCAGTGTAGAAAAACGTGTTATCACAGTAGTTACCAACGGAACGAAATTGAAACATATAGAGGTTTTTTTTCTCTTTTTAGGAACAGACTGATTTCCATCACCCGGTCGTACAGTGCGCCGCAGTACCGTGTGAAATTGCGTGTAAAACTAATTAGGCTACTCACAAACTCTTCTAACATGGTACCATTAGACTCAGAAACGTTCACTGAATCCTCGGGGGAAAAAAGCTAAACAAATGTTCCTTGATGGTGAGCACACTCAGTTGCTTTCCAGTGTTTACAAGTCTTCTGAGAAACAACGTATCTTATTTACTTGGCCTACCCGAAACCACAACCTTCACCTGTTTATCTTGTGTTTTCCGCATGTCTGGAACAATGACAGGATGATTGTTTGCCTCAAGTAACAGCGGCTAGATCTGAGACATTGGAATGTATCCTATGTCAACGGGGTTAGGTTTAGTCTCAAGGGAATTCTATGGGGCTTTGAAGTTAAAAGTGACTGTAGGTCGAACACTCACCCCAAGCTAATAATTGCTGGTGCTAGTGTTATCCGGCTATGGTCCATTGAGGCACAAATCGTGATGTTTGACTGTACCGTTATTGAGTAAAATCAATTTGTTTACAACGGCACTGTCAGAAACTGCGCGATGCCACACTGAAGGGTTAAAATTCAAGCTTTGCCCACTTACTGTTTAGCCTGCAGAGATAGTATATGAATTACTCGAACAATCGTCTAGTTTTGTTTTATAAACAACGTTGCTTCTATTTACAAAATTGATTTCAATTTAATCGATTTTGTTCAATTTCCAGAGTATGCGTTCAGTATCGGCTCTTGCCGTTGCTAGACTCTCGCAGTTTGATCCGGATCAACTCCCGCCCTTTTTTCCTGACGTGATCTTGGTGGTCAACAAGGCAGCTCAGCTATTCAGCGATATAAAGACGGACGTCATGGAGTTCTACCAGGTAAGTTGCGCCTATTTAGTATTCGGGGCATAGCCGAACAACTCAATGTTTTTGTTCGGATTTTGTTTAGGTTTTCGGGCAATAGCCCGAACGACTCATTGTTATTGTGTTTTTTTTTTTTTTTTTTTTTTTTTTTGGTGTTCAGGGCAATAGCCAGTACAACTCATTGTTAGGTTAATGTGATCATAGGTTAATGCATCAAAAGGTTATGTGATCACTTTGCGCTATATAAACGTGTTTTTTGTTTGTGTTTTTTTTAAGCTCATACTCAAATTCGTCTTAAATCGACGCCAATAAGCAGTAAAGTGCATCACCAATAGTTTGTGCCGTAGATGCTATTTTCAAAGAAGGCAGTCACATTATGACAGGACTATGTCTTTCTTTCCCAACTTAACTTCAGACGAAATATTCAACCATGTAATTGAAAAAAAATGTAACTTTTAGTTCAAAATATTTAATGTTTATGTAGAGGGGAAAAATGATATTGTGATTATTTTGTTCCCCAGACTGTCAATGAGCCTATCACTGTGACCCTACCCTGGGCAGCCGAACAGATTATGAAGTCCATCATGAGTATATCTAATATCATCGGAGATTTGCTCAAGTCACCACTAAAAGCTATTGGAGACATATTCAAAGGAATTATCAAGTGAGTCTGAAAAGTCAACAGATTCAACGGATCAATATTCCCATATAAAAAAAAAAAAAAATTAAAATAATAACTCATATACATGTATTGTAATAAAAAGGAAATTTGTCCAGCAACATCACTTGAGGCGAAACGTGTTGATTCACTGCTGTCTCTTATTGACAAATAACCTTACCACGTAGCAAGTTTTGAAACATTACAGTTTTACAATTGTGTTTTAACACATACATGTATGTTCCTTAAGCACTGTATAAAAAAGTACCTTTTTTGAGTTTTGTAAAAACAATCCACATGCATATACTTGGTTAGAGTTTTGACCAAAGACCTTTGCCATTCTAGGGAAAATGTTTACCAATTGCTTGATAGCAAGAGACCAGACATATTCATTTATATTATTAATTGGTACCGCAACGATTGAATTAAAGAGTCAGCTAAGTTTATTAACCCTGTCAGTTACCCTTGTGAACAATGGACACATGACCTAGTGTCTACTTACTGTTTTCACCTCAGTTTGGATAGATGCAATGCAAGATGTATGTCAACATTCTGCTTTCTGGATTACGTTTTTATTTTCTTTCTTTGAACAGTATCAAAACAGGCGTTGGTGCAATTGTTGAAGCTAAGAAAGAGGTGGAGGAAGCAAACTTCTTCAAGGAAGGTATGTTAAGGAGAGGTTAATGATCAGTATAGTATGAGAATATTAGTAACCTTTCAAACTATTGTGTATCCTTTCGTATACATGTTTGCCGTGATGTTTTCTTTCAATAGGTCAAAGACCGTACTGGTTCGATCTACCCAATGTCATTGGCGACATGATCGAAGAATTGACCGCGCACCAAAAGAACATCAGGAGAGATCTTCATGTGTGGGTTGATGAGGCTAAGGGTGCTGAAGATCCTATCAAGAAGCTTACTGGGGGCGCCCTTGACTCGGTAAGATAAATTGCAAATATGTTTATTTTTTATGAGATATCGCCTAACTCACAAGGCCGAACGGCCACTCAAGGTGAGGGACTACACTTAACTGATTTGGGCTGTTTATTTGGGCTGTTGACCCAAATCAACTGACACCAGAGGCACGTTGCCACCTACTCCTGGGGCTGAAACAGGGTTACCCCTTCACAGTCCGTACGGATGAAGGCATGGGTATCATCCACTGGGAGCCTGGCTGGTAGAGCAGAATGCACTACCTTCCTAACTTTTTACGAAGCAATTATGGTTAAGTGCCTTGCTCAAGGGCACAAGTGTCATGACCGGGATTCGAACCCACACTGTGCTGCTGACAACACCAGAGCTTGGGTCCGATAAACTAGACCACTCGGCCACGACACGCCACGCGGAGAACGTTGGTGTGCTTCATTTTCAATTGGATATAAAGAGATTGAAAAACTATTAATTTTCGGAAATGTTCGTTTTAATCTTCGGAATTGATTTGATTGCTTGTCTTCAGCACACCCTGAGGAAACGAGTGCAGGTAAAGATCGAGTCAATTTTCGAGGATCTGATGGAACCAATTGAACCAATCAAGGATCTCTTGGCTCCGTTCTTTGAGATTAATGACCTCGTCTTCGACAACATCAAGGCAATCAAGGAAGCTTATCAAACACTAAAAGATGCGTAAGTTTGTGCGATTTCACTTTCTTTGTAGACACTAGTAGTTATGAGAGGCAAATTAAGTCCCAGCCGATTCGGTTTCTCAGTAAATGGCATTTTATTTTTTCCACAATGTTTTTATGACAGTCGTGAAGTCAGAGTGAAAACATTGTTTTTATAGAAATGGACGTGGCCTGGTTGTCTTTTAATGTTCACACTTATTTGCTTTGGTCAGTGCAGTAAAACAGTAAATTCAACGGATACACTATTTTTGCATTAATATTTTAATCAAATTTGATTCTTCAGATACAAGAAGTCTCAGTCTCTTGTAATGAAGCTATTTGGTCCGAAAGCTCACAACTGTTTCCAAGGAAGTATCGTTCACCAGGGTCCGGGGAGTGCGCCTCGGGTGGGTTCTATCCAACTGACTCAGCTGGGTACTACGAGGATCAGGGTGTGGATCTTGAGATGCCTCAAGGAGCAAAGGTTGGTCATTGAAAAATTTTCACTTACAATAATTGTTAAGTACGTTTTGGGTAAAACACAAAATAATTTGACCTGAGCGTGACTTGAACCTGCAACCTCCCGATTATTTTCCATGTGCCAACGCTCTGCCTACTGAGCTATATCTAGCCCTATGTTGGCAGTCTCCCTAGTTTGTTAATAATGTGTTGTGGTGCCTGTAACTGGGTTTGTAGCACGTGATCGCACTTAAAGTTTGTAAACAAACAAGTTTCTTTTGAAACAAAAACGTTTTGATATAAAGGTCTCAGGTTCAGTTTTCAGAGCAGAATGTGTGGTCAGAATTTATTATTATTTTGCGTGATTTTATAATGAATCTCTTATATCACTGTTAATTCATCTTGTCTTTTCAATTGTGGTTTTAGTTGGTTGCGCCCTTTTCCGGTGAAATCTTCAAGAGCCCCGGGAAGCCAAATCAAGTCATCCTTAAAGCGAGAGGTGGTTCATTCCTCAACATTAAGATAATCATTGACAACATTACACCCAACGACACATTATCAGAGACGCGATCAACGTATGTAAGTGTAAACTATTTGTATTAAATTTTATCCGTCGAAGATCTACATTTGTCATTCTCGGTGTGCTGCAAAGATGACATGACATCGAGAGCTGTGACTGTCGCACGTTTTCAACTGAATTGAGCTGAGTGAGGTTTTACTTTGACGGGTTTGATTCGAGGATATGTTTGAAGAGGGGGATAACATTAAAACTTTATTAGAAGGTGGTATTTATCATTAAATGTGTGTTAAAATTAGGGCATGCAATCAAACCCTTTTGTGTATTCCCTAAAACAGGTTATTGCAGGTACTGAGATCGGCAAAGTGGGGAGTGCCACAGCTTGTGCACCACCTAACTACATCCATCTTTCAATGAAGAAAACCCAACCAGACCGTCTAGCCTCGATTCTAGACAGTGCCCTTGATGATGACCCGACTGATGCCGACTTAGCTGCAATAGAAGGAGACGTTGATCCCAGTAACTACCTGGCTAAACGACCTTTGGCTATTCCGCAGTGGATACAAGTCTGTGATGATTACAAAATAGTTTGGTTGGTAAGGATCTCATTTAAATCAAGTCTAACCTTTTACTTTTTCGGAGGCCGTTGGTTCAAATCCCGCTCTAGTACATTTTTCTTTGTTCAACCCCAAACTATTTAAAATTTATTCAGTCAGTTTCCCGTGCGGTTCATTACTTTTACTTTTTGTAATGTCAAGAAAAATGTTTTTTTTTTTACCAAAAATGACAACAACATTTTTGGGGGCAATTATCAAATCTGTCACAGCAAAAACGTACCTCCCCCCAAAACATAATGGTTAAACAATAAAGAGCTTCCTAACTTATTAATTAAACCAACTATACAAAATACAGGGCAAAACTGTGAAGGAAGGATCTTTGCTTGGACACAATAAGAAGGGTAAAATGGAGGACACTTCTCCAAGTCGGGCAACACCTCCATCCACCTCAACAAACACCCCTGATCCGGCTAAGCAACCACCCCCGCGGCTATCAGCTCTGAGACAGGCAGTCACACCGAGTATGACCTACAATTAATCTGTTCTTCTTAAAAAACTTCATACAATTAGTTTTCTGTATAGCACTTTATCTATACAGGCGTTTCAAAGCGCTTTTTATTGTTTGTAAGACAAACTTTTTGAAATATGTGACCAATTTAGGTAGCACTTTCACCCTCCGAATGCCATACAGGTCTACAATCTAATAGACCAAAAACATATTTTCCCTAATTACTTGTGTTTTTTCTTGCAAAAAAAGGTGAACCCCTTTAAGTTCTATCCTCAGACAGGCCTAATTGACAGGGCCTTCGACCCTTAAGACAGTATGACCCATAGACTCCGAATCCCCGGTTATAAAACACTTTATGTTTAGCGTTTTTTTTTTTTGTTTTTTAATGTTGTGCCTCATTATCTCTACAACGTTTTGAAAGGTCATTAGCTTTGAACAAAAAGAAGGTTTGAAATCAACATTGGTAATGTGGTGTACACGTTTTTTCCAAAGTACTGCACCCTGCTGTCATGTAGGGCATCCAACGACAAACAAGTAATGGCATCGCAGGCCTAACGGGATTTTACAAGTTGCTGCGGCGCATTCAGCAGCCACTGCCAGAACATTGGGGCAAATCCCTTCTCTTGGTGATAAATGTAATTCGGTACTTTTCCATGCATTACACGGGAAGCAATACTTGTTAAGTGTCTCGCTTCAGGGCACAAGTATCGGGACCGGACTCGAGCCCACTCTCTGCTAGTGGAGGTTTTAAAATAGAATATGATTGAACATAGTTTTTATTTCTTGTTTAAAATTAGTTTGAAGCAGTAACAAGTACAGAGCCGCAAGCGAAAAACAAATACCTCAGCTGCCAATGGCTTTGCCTTCTGCACCTAAAACGCTTGCAAATAATGTTCTACTGTTTGAGTGAATGGTGTAATTCAGATTTACGCACATTTCGAGGTGAGTCATTTCTTCGTGCAGTGGCAAATAAATTACGTTTAAACAGCTCAAATGGTTTTGTATTACACTTTTCACTGATGTCAGGTAGTCGAGATGAAACCAGGAGTCCCTCGGCCTTCCACAACCGAAACTCGGTTCTGGATCACCTTTCAAGAACTTCACTCTTCGGAACCTGACGATAAGCTCAATTCTAGCCTTTGCCCGCAGGCTCCAACTGGAGGATACAGCAGACGAACTGCTTAAAGTTGTCAATACAATAGTCGTAAGTTTATCTGAAAACAAAATGAAATTTGAGATCTTTTGATTCTTATAATCTACCCGTACTGTTTAGTACGATAAGTACGATAAAAACACAAAAAAAAAAACCATAATTTTCTTGAACCCCTGCACTGACGTCAGACACGGCTACAGTCTTCCGATCCCATGGTCGGTCATTTTGAAGAAAACGAAATCTAAGCTCATAGTTAAAACAGTCATAGTGTTGTTCTGAAATCAGCGCTGCATAGTATAAATACACAGGGAATGTGACTCCTAAAAAGATATTAAGTTTGTTGATTAGCGCCTAAGATGTGAAAATTTGCTTTCTAATAATAACTCAGAATTCTTATTGTAAACGTTTCCTTGATGCTAGTAAACAAATATCCTTCCAACACCGTTGCATGGACTGTCATCATCAAAACAAAGTAAACCATTTCGTAATTGTTTATTAATTTTTTTTTCAACATTAGAAACTTGTGAGCAACAAGCCGTGTGTTCTGCCCGAGTCTATGACCAACGATGCTCTGAGGATCGAGCTTCAACAGCGAGGCCTGAGCTCACAAGGAGACAGGAAGATTCTCCTCAAGCGATACAAACAACCTGACGACCGTAAAATAATGTTCATGCTCGTTAAAATTAAACATATGCAAAATCCGGACACTTACATTTTATGGAGTAGAAGGAGCATAGGCCTGGGGCATATATCCGCCAGTAACTCCGTCCCAACAGTCGATCTTCATTTTCTTTCAGAATAAAACTTGTGTACTAGACTTATGACGAATTGCATCAGATTGTATTCCACAAGCCAAAAATTGAAGGGAAAAAAAATGTACTTTTCCTTTTAAACTTTGTTTTTCCAATTTAAATGATGACTTCAAAATAGTATGAAAGGTATGAAAAAGGTGAATATATGACCAGAAAGTGTATCAATATATATGACTGGTTAACGTGGATAGTAAACAAACAAAAGTTTGTATTTTCATAAAACAACACTTTTTATAAAATTCGTCATAGGCTGTCCTCTACTTCATGTATCCCTACCCAAGAATGTCTACTGTAAGATTGATGAGAGTTGCCTGGGTGTAGAATGCTGTATGAACATTAAGCTCTTCATGGTGTCTCTGGCCTTCAAGGCATTCATGCGATTTGATCCCTGTGAGTTTCAATTCATCCTTGGAGTCAACTCGTGGAACTACACTGTTAATATACTTGATGCAGAGTGGGGTAAGTGGGGTAATATACCTTTTGCACAAAACGTCTTTTGAATAGGGCGCCCTCGCCAAGAAGTCAAAGTAGGTTGTTCATTGACCTTGCCTCTGCCCTGCTTCGCTCGTCCCCAGCGCCTTGCCTTAAAACCAAAGGCGATGGGATGGGCAAACGTATCGTTAACGTTAATGCTCAGTCCCATGCTCAGTCCCATCATGCATCACACTCACACTGCAAGCACTGCACGCATGACGTACTTCCTGAACAAGAATCTGTGCAAGTTGATTAGCCCATCCCAGCGGTCCTGGATAGGCCGCTGGGGCCGAGCGAACTGCCCTGCGTGCGTACATGTGCTTTTCCAGTTTGCATCATTGGTTTACCTCTAAGGTGGCGGCTTGATGATGTCTGTGCATAAGGTCTACACTTTAGTTGGCTTCAAAAGAAGCTCAGTTAAATTTAAATCGATTGACATTCAGCGTATGATTTTGTGACATTTTGGTATCGGTTTGTTGTAGTTATAGATTTGGAAATTTCTCACTGAGAATCTAAGGCCTGTGTTTGTAAGGTGAATTTCATCGTTTTCAGAAACTGTGACTGCAACTCCTGAAGATATCAAGTGCCACCTTAATACAATCTCGGCAGTCTTTAAATGTGTTAACATTTTCTTGATCCTTTAGGTAAACAATTGGAAGTGGCAATACCCTTTGACGTAACCTTTGTTGATGACATGGAACTGCATCTTAGGTAAGTTTCTTTTCGAAGTTAAATATGATTCATTATTTAGCATAAAGTAAGAACAGCAATGTAAATTTAGAAGATTTGAATGGTGGTAGTGGTTTTAAGTAGAGTCGCGGTGGCTCTAAAGTATCTTCTTTTATAAATGATGGCTTCGAAAAGAGCAGATTGGTTTTGACCAATGTGCTCTGAGCTCCAGTTCACAAAGAGCTAAGATTGATCTTCAGAGTGAATCAATCATAACTGCTGGGCAAAGTTTGATGTCACAATAAAAATCACTAAGGTAATACTGACAACTACTCATTGGATGAATGTTAGTGTTTTGTAAAATCGCATTTTTATTCGATGAGGGATTTGAACTGTTTATTGAATCACTTGGTAGTGAGTCTAACTACTCATTCATCTAATGCGTGTGATGCTTTTTTATCATTTTGTTTAATGATATATCGCCTAACTCACAAGGCCGAACGGCCACTCAAGGTGAGGGCTACACTTAACTGATGACCTTAATCAACTGACATCAGAGGCACGTTGCCACCTACTCATGGGGCTGAAACAGAGTTACCCCATTCACAGTCCGTAAGGATGTAGGCATGGGTATCATCCACTATGAGCCTGGCTGTTAGAGCAGAATGCACTACCTGCCCAACTCTTTACGAAGCAATGGTTAAGTGCCTTGCTCAAGGGCACAAGTATCATGACCGGGATTCGAATCCACACTGTGCTGCTGACAAAACCAGAGCTTGGATCCGGTGAACTAGACCACTCGGCCACGACACAAGAAGTTTTTAACTCTTTAATGTTACTCAGATATAGCACAAACTAATTTATATTGTAATCAATTCAAGGTTTGCCATTGAAAAGACAACAACTCGACTTCTTGTCAGCATGAGCGTGGGTTTCTGCCCAGAGAGTGGGGACTCAGAGTGCCTGGAATTCCTCGATGTGCTTCAAGATTCGGCTGTACCACTACCCATCTGCAATCCTAATGGGACGTTCACATGGCCAGAGAGTAGGTCACATTAAATCCTGCTTCAAACATTTTGTATTCTCTTGGACGTGTCTTTTATAGAGATGCATTTCATGCTTTTTAAACTCACCTTGCATCTATTTACGAAGATGAACCCCCTCCTCCCTCATTTGTGTTACCCATAATTGGCTGCCCTCCCCAATTGTTTTCCTTTACACTTTATCTGATGCAACTATCCATCCAATTCCACATTCATTGCCTAACTATTGATAAAACACCAATGCTGAAACTGTAAAATGTTCGTAATCCTCTGTTAGTTGACACCGAGGAGTATTTCAGCCGTGCCAGGCTGAAGATGTTGATCAAAGGGACAGGAGAGGAACTTCTACAGGCAGGGACAGATGCAGCGTTTGAGTATGTACTGCAGGAGCTTGGCATTGACAAAGTATGTATCATTGTTTAAGTGGCTTTAAAAAACACTACTATTTACAATGATTTTAAGACTTATGCAAGAGAAGATGTTGAAAACCTAATAAACAACAACAAGAAACTTGCCAAGTTTAAATGACAAAATGGTTGCATCTCTCATTTCCCGTTTTGAAAAAACAGGAACTTCTGGATGGAAAAGACCCTTGTCCGACACCAGCCACTTTAAGCGACTCTCAGCTCATCGGTGCACTCGAAGACAGGAGTATTGCAACAACAGGCAGTAGAGCTGATAAAGAAATTAGGCTCTCCGATGATGACCGAAGTAAGTTTGTCAAAAAAGGGCATAAATAACTATTCTGTGCTATTATTTGAAACATGCGCGAACCATTAGTTACGCGAATAGGTCAGATGATAGACGTCGCTGATGAATCTTTGTATTCTTTGGTCAAATTAAATTATTATTTTACATTTACATTACATTATACATCGATTCCATGCAGGTTGCGGAACATTTACATTACCAACATTTCCCGAGGAGGTCGCCGATATTGCTTACTGCTCACTCAGCGAGGACTGCCTCCGTCTTGACTGCTGTCTGGAACTCAACATCCAAAGGTTGAAGTTCCGCCGCTCCTTCGAAACATACATTGAAGTCGATGCGTGTGATTTCACAATTACAATTGGATTTCAGCATTTGCGGTACATGAAGTTGTTGTTGAGTTACGAGTGGGGTGAGTGTTTTAAAAAGTACGGAGTACACAGGTTGGAGGAAATGTTAGAATTGGAACAAGTGCAGCCGTCATTTTTTTATTGAGAAGAACATCATTCTATTTTATTAAGAAGGATATAATAACTTACTGTGTTTCCCGGGTCTCCGCATGCAGTCATTATTAATTTAAACTTAGCTGCAATGCCAGCGGCAGAAAAAGGGAGCCATCAAGAAGTCGAGTCATACAAAGAGAGTTAACGAAGTTTAAAACTGGAAGAGTGTTTATTCTTGGGCATTTTTGTTATGTTTGATTCAAGGCCATGTAAAGCAACAGAAGATCGGACCCTTTATGCTGAATTACGTAATCGATAAACTTGATGATGAGAAGCAGTTCCAGATTGACTTTGGAGCATCGGTTTGTCCCCAAAACGGGGATGAGTGCATCTTTGACATTGACATCATTCGAGACCACAGGATGCCGATTCCAACCTGCAATTCCAACTTTTCACTTTTACTGCCAGGTATGAACAGAACTTGAACATGACATTGTTGGTGTGGGTTCCTTCCTGTTAACAGTTTTACATTATAGATTAAGAAGTTAACACAGAATGTTGAAAAAATATATTAACAACAACATTCACATAAATTATTAACGATGTTTATGAGTGATGCAATTTGTTCTGAAATATTAATATCAACTAAAAAATCCAGAACAATCTTATAACAAATAACCATACTAGTCAATTTTCAATATTTTTTTCCCCTCAATTGTCATAAAGCCTACACGTAAAACATTTACAATTTATCAGACTAAAATAGTATATGGAGTTTTATGTTAGGTTTCTGTTATTTTTCTTTCGATACACAGGGAGGAAAAGCTTAACTGATTTTATCAGTCAAGTAGGTCAAAATGCCAGTCAGCAAGCCATCAACATTCTTCTAGAGTTCATTGGTCTTAGAGATAAGATTAACGATGGACCTTGTGTCTCCACAACTCAGGATGGTATGAAAAAGCAGTCAAAGTGTCCATTACAGAATGTTTGAAACACAATTTGTGGGGTTTTGGAGTTGTTGGTTTTTTGCTTGTTTGTTGTTGTTGTTTTGTTTTGTTTGATTTTTTTTTTTTACTTTTTTTTTGGGTGGGCGGGGTTATACATACTGTTTTGAAATGTTTCTACATGGGATCAAATAACTTGTTGATCAAAGAAGATTGCATACAATTGCTGTTGACCAATTATTGTATTTAAAAAATTGAGATAAGAATAGTAAACAAACAAACTAACTGTTTTATACTTTGTTTTTAAAGCTGTGTTTCTTTTTGTTTTTCAGTGTGCAGTTTTCTTTTGCAGTAGGAACAAAATACAACATAGTGAAACAAAACAACATGTTGCTGTTAAAAATATTGTTTGCTTTGAGAGGTGTTTTCTTTCTGTCTGTTTTTCAGTGTGCACTGATGTTACTCTCCCTCGTCTCGCCAGCACTTTGACCTGTGACCTTTCCAATCGCTGCCTCGGTGTGCGATGCTGTGTTGATCTTGATCTTCAAATCACCGTTTTGTCAAGTAAAGTATGGCTGGTACTTGATCCTTGCGTGTTTACACTATCTGTTGGCTTTGGGAAGTGGTCAATGACCTGCAACATATTTGACTACCACTGGGGTGAGTATGTTGATGCTAGACAATGTTATCAAAGACAGTTCAGGGTTTGCTTACGAAGGAATTGTTCAAAGTTGATTAGGGTGCATACAGATTTATGTTTTTTCAAGGTTAGAGGGATTGGAAATACACGAAGAGAAATAATATCAAGTGGACTTGCACAGGGTTATTAGAAAAAGAAAAAGAAAATATACAAAATTATTCAAACTGGTAGTTCTGAAATTATGGAGATTATGGTTTCTCTTAAATAAAGTTTGTCTATTGTAATGTCATTTTAAAACTTAGATGATTGGGGAAGTTAAGTATACTTTATGTTTATAACTATAAGGCACCCAAGAGGAACTTAAGATCGGCAAGGCCTTAACCTTGATCTACACCATCAACAAATTGACTGAGGACAAGGTATTTGTCTTGGACATGGCGCTGTCTCTTTGTCTCCCCGATTCTGTTTGCGATACTTCGCCCTCTATTGACATATTGAAAGGAACACGGATACCCATTCCATTATGCAACGAGAACGCAACATTTACCCTTCCAGGTATGTAAGAAATACATAAGAGAGATGCCAAGGCTTTTGTATTATTTGTGAAGGTGTTCCACCCCAAGTTTAGAACAGTACCATCTGTAGTTGGGACAGAACAATGCCATTAGACAACTTTATAGCTTCTACCAGAAGTTAAACCAGGAGAGACAATAGGAGAGACGGTCCTCCACTCATTGGGATCAAGCCTTTACTCTCAACATATAGTTGATATTTTGTAATGAATACAAAAAGAGAAAATCGGAACTAACAGATTAAAGACCAGCTTTGTTTGAAATTGAAATATGGTCAGATTGTGTAACCACCACTAAATCTATTTGCTCTATGAACATGACGGTCTCAATTTCTTAAATCAGCCTGATGATTTTTCGTCATTGCTGAGCAAAGTCGTTCTTTCCATTTGAGATACAAACAGATATATCATCTGTAAAATGTATTACACAGGTGATGGGACCGTGTCAGGCTTCCTGCAGATGGTGGGACATAATGCCGCTGAACCAACTACCGAGGCGGTACTTACTGCTCTTGGATTGTCAGTAAGTAAACCAGACTGAACGGTGAAAGGGGATATTTTCGAAAGTAAATGAGGTTTTTATAACCTCTAATGTGTGTAACTGTGAGTATGAATGTGGGTATGCACAGTACGTTTGCTGCACCTTGTCGTCTCCTTGTTCCCTTTATGTTGCCCTTCTGTGTAAGTTATAGTCCTCCTCTCCATCCTCGTCTTAGTAAATTATTTTAAAAGAAATTGTGGATAAGTTTAATCATCTCATTGACGTAATATTGATGGTGTGTTTTTTGTAGAAATTCATCAGTCAAGAGCCTTGTGTCCGCCCACAGGTCACACAGAACGGATGGCATAGAGGTAGGTAAATGTGGAGGTGAAAATCAACAAACAACATTTTACAGGAAAATGAATACAAAATCTGAGCAACAATTATCTTGAAAACATCTGCTAATGAAACGGCCAGTGACGGTATTGTTAAACTGGAATGAAAGCAGATTACAATTTTGTTTTTCACATGTTTGTTTGTTTGTTTGTTTGTTCGTTGTTTGAGGGAGAGAGAGAACCTCTCACCGAGGGAGGTTAGTTTTTAGGGATATCTTTTAACAGTGACCACTTGCCTAACCTCATTACATTCATTACTTTTCTGCAGTTTGTCCCAGAGATGTCAGACTTCCACATCTACCAAGAAACCTCATCTGCACTCTTCCAGAGAAGTGTCTGGGATTTGATTGCTGTTTCGAGCTTCCAATCCCAGGACTCACCCCGATCAGCACCCGTGTCTCCTTCATCTTTGATCCCTGTAACTATCAGTTGTCACTAGGTCTGGGAAGCTGGAGTAAAGACCTACAAGTTTATCATATCAATGGGGTCAAAAGGAAGAGGTCACCGTTGGCAATGCCATGTCTTTAAGGTAATTGTTGAAGAAATAGCAAAGGTGCGCAGTAAATATTTCAAACATACGTCTTTATTTAAACATTTAGGCAGACAGTTTCCTTTGTGGTGTATTGCTTCAAATTCGAAATTAAATCCCCCATACCCTTAAGGTGACCCCTCTGCTGCCGTGTCCAAGGTTGTATCTTAAAACTTGGATGTGATTCTCTTGCTATACGGCAGTTACATGTTGAAATTCAAGCTGACATGTTTACGTTGGCCCAACGTTGGCAAACGTAAACATTTATGGCTGGCCAACCGTTAGCAAGTGACAATTGACAATGTGTTCCCCACTAATATAACTACGTTGCACCAGCGTTAGAGGTAACCTGTAACCTGTTGAACTTCAGACACGACATTTCCTGACATTGGCATATCCTTAGAAAGCCGATGATAGGTTGACCCTGTAACCCTGCATGAGCTAGGATGTAGCAACGTTGTAAATCAACTTTTTGTATTACGTCCTTACAACGTTGACAAATTTACCCCGACCTTCCCACCGTCTGCTCAACGTTCGTTTTTTAACACAGACTCTGTCGACGTTCTACTGACTGGCACCTCAAACAAAGACGTTGCCAATATAGGGAGAGCGCCATTTTAGGTTCAGATAGCTTAGTTGGTGGAGCGCCGGCACAAGCGGTTGCGAGTTCAAGTCCTGCTCTAGTCATTTGTTTGTCTTTGTTCAACCCGAAATGGAACTTTGAATTGGACGACAACATTTTTATGTACTTTTCTTATGTGTAGTTTTATGGACTCTTTGACTTCAACATTTTGTGGCTAAATTGAATACAGATAAGAGTGGTTGTTCATGGTTTATATATGATCCGTAAACGAACGTCTCCAAATTCCTCACAGTCTAACCATTGACAAGGTCGAGGAATCCTTCAAGATCAACTTGGAAATGACCTTCTGCCTGGACGGCGAATGCACTCCAATCCCAATCCTCAATGATGCAATCATTCCCATCCCATTCTGTAACCCCAATGCGTCCTTTGAGCTTCCTGGTGATGGAAGCTTTGCCACACTAGCAAGGGACCTTGGTGGCAACATTGGCGAGTTAGCGATCCAGGCTGGTCTACGTAAACTTGGAATCCAGGTAGGTACAAATATTATATTATCTCAAGACCATTCTGCGGCAGCGTTTTTATATTTTGGCCATTCTCACAGCTATTCTACGTTATGGTTTGACAATTCTATTTATCCTTCAGGAATTTACCAGTACTCAGCACTGTGACTTGACGATACTTGCTCCAGCAGAGAACAGTAAGTGTTTTGTCTTCTTTATCAGGAAATAACATAGTTGTTTTTTATATATATATATATCATGATTTTTGTAAGTCATGTTTTAACTTGACTTGTTGTATTTCCTTCACAATTTATATATTGAATCTATACAATTTCTCTATAATTTTTGCAAGTAGAAATGTATATCAGTAGTTTTAATTCTTAATTCCGTATGTTAAACTGTTTAATGTGTTGTCCATTAGAATGCCCACTTATGAACATTCCACCTTCAACGAACAAACTGACCTGCACTGTAGACGACCATTGTCTTGGTATACATTGCTGTGCTTCCTTGGACCTTGTCTTCACTCGACTATCTACCACAGCTTGGGCCGTTCTTGACCCTTGCAATTTCGAGCTGTTTGTTGGTTTTGGTTCGTGGTCTGAAAACGTGACTCTCATCGAGTATGATTTGGGAGTGGAAAGAACACTGGATATCAGTGATGCCGTTCATATAGTGTAAGTCAGCCGGCCCATTTTTAGAGATGTAAGAATTCATAAGTCGAAAATTTCAATTATTGTTGACTTATTTCACACAGTTTATGCTTTCACAGTACTTTTGGACACAAACCCTAATTAGTGGGAAAATTCCCTCTTTATAGTAAGAACAACATAATGATGTTACCTACTAAAAACAAGTTATAATAAAAAAAATCGTGAAACTCAAGATGTGTCAAATTCGTCAAAACTCTAAATGCCATTAAATTCATCAACCTTGAACTGGAACAGTATTGGTTTTATGAAGATATTGAAATAGAATCTGTTATTATTTATCATAAACTATATGTTGTTGATAAAATAACCTTGTCGACAAGATTAGCCAAGTGGATAACTCCCTGTGCAGATTGTCCTGTCAGAAACTCGCGAGCGGAAGTGAGCCGACTGTCTGGAAACTGGAAGATCGGTCAAACTCTTGTATACTTGCTCTCATATGTTTACATCTTAATTTTTGTCCCCATGACCAGGTTTACAGTTGACAAGCTGACAGCGCAGAAGGAGTTCCTGATCGATCTCTCAGTGTCCCTGTGCATAGATGGTACCTGCACACCGATCAACCTGTTAAAGGGAGCCCATGTACCCATCTGTAACCCAAATGCTACCTTCTCCCTACCGGGTGATGGTTCAATCGCTGGGTACCTAGACACATTGACAGGTGACATAACTGATGCAGCTGTAGACTTGGTGCTTGACAGTTTAGGGCTGAAGGTGAATATAACTTGTGTCTATAATCAGAAATGAAACTAGTAAAACATAAGTGCATAATAAGCAAAGATAACTTTGTATTGGCCAAGAGACATTAAACAATTTTTGTATTTTACTTTTAAGAGTTCATTAATCAAGAATAAAACTGTACAGAAGAAAGAAATGTATAATTAAAACTATTTTTGTTTTTACAGAATTTCTTATCAAGGGATTCATGTAGTCTTCCTCTCGCAACTATTGATGAAGGTAAGTTTAAATTTTGGTCATAAAATGAACATCTACGGGTTCTTAAATTCTAAAACCCCTCAGGACAATCCTCTGAATATATATATATTTTTTTTCAGTTATTCAACGCTATGAGCCAACCAAATAATTGAAGTACTAATAATTACTATTTTTTACTTTTCTAAACATTAGCTTGTCTAGTTCAGTTTCCAACTGGCCTGCCCACGTTTTCCTGCCGTATAAACAACTACTGCACAAGCTTGCATTGCTGCCTCAGATTGGACCTAAAAGTTGCCCAGCTCAGCTCAAAAGCTTGGTTCGAAATCGACCCTTGTGCCTACAAAATCTCTGTTGGAATTGGGATGTGGTACTTCAACATGTCGTTGTTCTCACATGAGTGGGGGAAATTGGAAACATTCTCTATTGGACAAGCAATAAGTGCTGAGTAAGTTTGCCAAATGCGAAGAGTACGTTAAATACATTGCTTTGGTGAAAAAGAAATCAACGTGCACTTTTTTTCCAGTTCACCGTTTGTTATTAGTCTTAAATGAGTGCGCACAACGTTGGTGATGTTGCCAACGAATGGTAACGTTTTTGAGAATGAGAAAACAGTAGATGCGTTTCCACCCGTTTTTACGACTGATTTGGAATAAGCTTGCACATCTTTGTTATTGAATTTACGTTTGGTCACACGAGTTTTTGAAAGCACTGATTTTAGTCGCGTGCTAAAAAAAAAAACAGTTCAAATATTTCGCTATACTGTTATTTGATGTAAGAAACGAAGTATGATGATCACTCATTTTTAATTATTATTGTCTCTGAAATCAGATTTTCCATTTACAAACTTGATGCTTCAAAGGAGTACGAGATTGATCTTGCATTCTCTCTCAGCATCGACGACGAGACTACGGACTTCCCCCTCATGCAGAAAAAGAGACTCCCCATTCCGTTTGTAATACTAATAGCAACTTCTCCTTGATTCTACCTGGTGACGGCTCTGTACGGGGATTCCGGGAGGAGCTTGGAGACACTGTGGGACAATCTGCAGTTGCTTTGGTTTTGAGAAAATTAATTTACAAGTAAGTTAAGACCGAACATTTGTTCACCAAGGCATCAAATTGAACTTCATTCCACCGAAGATAACAAAAAGGCAAAGACGAAAGATTAAAGCAAACGGTTGTTTGTGATGCTTTTAAGAGTTTTGCTTTTCATATGTAGTATAGGGGTACCCATCAGTGAAAAAAGTTAAACTATATACATCTCAATTCGTTGTTGCTTGTAATTTGTTTGATTCTTTTCCAGGATGTCATAAGTGGGAGGTCTTGTGAATTGCCAGCAGACGTGGCAACAGGTACAGGTGCAGTATATATATATGTATTTTGTTGTATATTCTATCGTTAAGTTTACCTTGGTTCAGTTTAAAAACAAGCAGTCAGAATTTATTTTTAGGCGTTCCCACTTTCTCGCACAACTATCTTTTTTTCTGATTTGCTATTTCAGTTTGCCCAATGATCTCCCTCCCCACCCTGGCAAACACCCTACAGTGTTCTATTGATGATCACTGTCTTGGCATCCAGTGCTGTGTCAATCTGAACTTCGTCATAACCACACTCATGCTCAGTGCTGGGATCAAAGTAGATCCCTGTAACTTCCAGCTTCATGTCGAGTTTGAAAACTGGGAGCGTAACTTCACTTTGTTCAGTTACACTTGGGGGCAGGTGAAAAGAGAAGCCGTCGCCGATGATGTAACGTTAAGGTGAATTGAAACATTTTAGGATTCTTACAAAATTACGTCATTATTATCATTTTTAAATCACTGAAGGGTAGGGAACGTTCAGTGTCCTTGCAACGAGGCACCTGTTTGGTTTTAGCGAGAAGACAGTTTCCTGTCACAGACTGGTGGCAGGCGCATTTGATAGGTTAAAGGGGTCTGTTCTGCCTTTTCTCAATGATTTATGTTTGCTAAACACATAAACTGTCGGCAAAAGAAAACAAGACATTCATTCACACAAGCCCATTGAACCATAAAGCAAGCATCAGACACAACATGCCTTATCACAAAGCAGTGACTCACACAGAGATAGATTTTTGTGAATGTGCAATGGGATTTTTTTCACCACCCCTCCTGACCAAATTGACGACCCCTGTTGATTGGCACCACTTCTAGAACTTGTGTAATGGTTCACTGTATGATATCATGGAGTATCATGGGGTTGGGATCTACCATTTTGTAATGGTTATGTTTTTCTTGATATGTGCCACAGCTGTGGTGACGTGACTCGTTGCAAGGGTGGGGGTTACTACTTTCCATTACACTTGTTTACTATATCATGTCATTTTGTAGCTATTCAGTTGATAAGCTGACGGAAACGAAGGTATTTTCTGTTGCACTCGATATTGAACTGTGCATCGACCACACCTGCATAACAACATCCATCCTGGATCATGTCTGGGTCCCGATACCCATCTGCAACACCAACGCAGTCACATTCACCCTGCCAGGAGATGGTACGGTTGATGGATTTATCAGGGAACTCGGAGGTCGTGTAGGAGATTCAGCAATTGACCTAGTCCTGGAGAAATATGGATTGAATGTAAGAATACATTGCTAAGTTAATCCCGTTCAATGTTTTCTTTTCTAGACTATAACGAGTTCTGCTAATTCTATGATCAATGGGTAGAAGTAAAGGGCGTGAACATTTCCTATTGTAGTTTTCTTCATTATAACACTTTTGTGTCCTGAACACATAAAGTCAGCTGCAATGTCAAATTTTGAGCGTGAACTTATTAATTATTTCAACACTTTCAAAAATTACATGTTTTCGTTGATACTTAGTCTAGTATTTGTTTACGACCCATCAAAATTAGAGGTGCAACCTCGAGAAGATGTGGCCTACTGATGGGGGCTTACGACATTTCATAATTCATAACAAATCCATTTTTTTTATTTTATTAGAAATATCTCCAGAGCGAACAGTGTGATAGAGGAACACCAGGTACTCTAAGAAGCAGTAAGTGTTTTACAGCATAAGCTCAAAGAGGATTGCATGACTTGTTATAGTGAGTTTTCATATGAGGAACATATTTTAAGTTTTCAATTCAGTTCCAAAGGTAAACAAAAACTGACAGTGTGACAATAAAGGTTTACCTAAGACTAATACCTAGCTTTCATTCTGAAGGTTGTCCAGATGTCGATCTCGAACAGCTTCCCGATATCCTCTCCTGTTCCCTCACTGAATCCTGTCTCGGCATTAAATGCTGTCTGGAGATGGACTTCAAGATTGTGACACGTACAGTCAATGCATGGCTCATCTTGGACCCCTGTAATTTCAACCTGTCCATCGGCTTTGAGAATGGGAGCATACCATCACCTTATTCCACTATCCTTTGGGTGACTACAGGGAGGAAGCTGTTAATAGCGTGCTGACTTTGAGGTATTTGTCACCACAACTTTGTTACTATAGGGTCGACCCCTGGATATAGATTGAATTTTACTTGGAAACAGTTCGGATATATTTTCCTGCTTGTTTGCTGAAAGCTTCAGAAGGTACCTTCTTTTTCTATTTTAACGTTTCGTTTTTGTAATCAATAGCTTCTTGTTTGTCATAGGTGGCGTGTGGATAAGATGACTGAAGACAAGCAGTTTGAGATCAGTTTAAAGCTGGTCTTCTGTTTGGATGGAGCATGCAACAATGTGACTGTGTTTGAAAGAAGCCGTCTTCCGATACCGCTGTGCAGCACTGAAGATGCATTTACTCTTCCCGGTACGTGGGTTTCGCTTGCCTTGTGTCAGAGCCTTGATAATTTATAGCACTAAACTGTGTACTATTTTTGTCATTGTATTTATTCTCCTAAACATTATAGATCATGAAAATTTAACTGTTCATACAAATATCTTTCTACCCAGGGAACGGCACAGTTTCAGGATTTCTTGGATATCTTGGGGGCAATACTGGACAATTTTCTATCGATGCAGCCATTCGACACCTGAACCTAGGCAGCTTCCTATCAGGGAAGGCATGCTCTAATCATAAACAAGGTAGGTTAAAGATTATTGTACAATTACAGATGTATGGGATACACTTTTAGCATAGAAACGGGTGCTTGGGTTTAAGATGAAGTAATCCCAACTTTTCACAAACCAAGTCATATTTCTATCTCACTACCGTGTTAATGTAAAATGATATAATGGGTAGGCATACAAACGGCTTTGGGGACTTTTACACAATGGAACAAAGGTCCCCGTAACGATTTTCGTTGTTCAACTTGGTCCTCACAGGCGATTTCTTCAGAAAAAGGAATAATAGAACAATGATAGCAAGTCCCCACAACTGAGTGTACAATACAGAAGCCTGTGTGTTTTTGTAAATTCCTCTTAATTGTATTCTACTCCAAAAAAGATGCTTGTTCCAGTGCATCTGGTATCCTGGGTAACTGCTTTATCATGGGCGAATTCTGCACAGAGCTCAGATGTTGCCTTGACTTGGATCTGAAGATAGCTGATGTCTCGGCCACATTATGGTTTAAATTTGACCCCTGCGACCTCACCTTCACACTAGGTCTGGAGACTTGGATGTTTCATGGATCAGTCTTTACATATAAATGGGGTAAGACAATGAAAGTATGGTCACGCTTCAAAATCGTTATTAACATTTTCTATTCCAATCTTTACTGCTTCTAAAATATTGCTTTGTGCGTTCGATCTACATGAACTTTTAAAGCCAACTATGCTTTCAAAAGGTGTCATGTATAACAAAATGTTTGTCATACGAATTCCTTTTTTTATAATAGGTGAAGAGACAGTGGTCTCAGTTGCTCCTGGAACGAATCTTAGGTAAGTTTTCAAGATCTCCTTTTAAAAGATAAAATGTTGCATTGCATACATTTTACACACACGTTAGGCATTTAATATTAATACCAACAAATGTCGATTCTGAATTTAATAAACTTTTTCAAAGACACTTCTCAAAGAAACAAGATCATTCTGGTTTTAGGGACCTATCTTGTGTTTCTGGCAGAAATTATTGGAAAACACAAGACCGTTAACATTTATTGTCTTTTCCCTTTTAGATATTCCATTAACAAACTCACCGAGTCCAGGGAGTTTCAAGTAAACCTGACTCTAGAATACTGCATTGATGAACTTTGTACCGATATCGAAATTGTGCAGATCATACCAATCCCAGATTGCAATAAAGATTTCAGCAACTATACCTTCTCAGGTTAGTTTGTAATCTGTCACTTAAAGTATGACAATATCAGTTAATTTCATAACATTTCAAAAAAGAGCGTTTGTTTGCTGTAGTGTAGTAGTTTATGCACATTTATGAACCGTGCACTGTCAAACAACCATTAACCTACAAGCTGGCATTACAATCTATCTCGAATACAAGTACCGAGTAAATAATATTTTCTTTTTCCAAGGATTACGTTGCATTGTTCAAACTAAACATATTTTACAGCAGAGGAATAATAACTTACATTTTCAATACAGCATTTAATTTTAGACCTTAAAAATGTACACATTTCTTTTCTTCTCAGTTGAACGTTTCGTACAAACAGTGTCCGGACAAATCGTCCAGGGAGCAACCGAGTTACTCTTAAGCGAACTAGGCATTGACCCCGACTTCTTCAATGGCGATCCGTGTGTAAACCCGAATGGGATGCAGTCATACCGAAGTAATTTAAAGTAGATAATACAACATTTGGGTGGCTATTATCCTTATTAGCATGGCTATTATCCTTATTAGCAGCTGAGAAGCTGATTTGCGAAGGACGCGGCTACAACGTGTTCAAGGATCGGGCATGCGAGGACATCTTTGGCAGTCAGCCGCATCAACCCATATTATGACCAGGGAGCACAGCAAGAGATCAAAAGTGTTTTTTATTTTTCTCATTGTAAATGGCTGTCAAATTAGTTCTGACTTAACAAAAGGAAGTAGATATTGAGCCAAGCAGAAATCCTCAATTGAGAGTGACAGCTTAGAGGTTACTGTTATACATTGAGTAGCTTTTATGTTTGTTGTTCACGTTATCAGCAATGTAGAAAATTGCACTATCAAAACATATGAGTAATTCCCGTTTCAGATTGTCCAAATATGCAGCTTTCAGGCAACCTCGACTCTAGAGCACACTGTGGCATACTGGAGTCCTGTTTTGGAATAAAGTGCTGCCTCGATGTGAACCTCGGTCCACTTAATCACACCTTCAGTGCCTCTATGGTGGTTGACCCCTGCCTTGGTCAGCTGAAGTTACAGTTTGGTAACTGGAAGTACAGTCAATCATTGTCACAGTTGGACATCGGTGTTGGGAAGGAGGTCACCATCGGAAACTTTGCATCGCTCAGGTAGGATTCTCTTTTTTCTTTTCTTTGCCCAAATGTTTTATATAGAAATTTGCTTTGTGAAAATAAGGCTAAAAACTGTAAAATGTGTCTTATAAAAACACACTTGAATATAATGTATTGCTTTACAGATTCAAGTTGGAACTTTTCGATGGCAAGATATCATCAAGTCTGTCTATGGATGCATGTGTGGGTGATACCTGCACAGGTCGAATCTTTCTCCTGAACGAAACAATATCTCCACTTCCTCAGTGCTATTCCAATGGAACCACCTCCTGGAGAAAATTACCAGGTAATTTCTTCGAAGACATAAATCTCTCCTTTAACAGTGATTATAATAATTTATTTTAGTGACATTGAAATATTTCCACATTCAAATCAGTGCTTTTAGAACTCTCAGTGGATATCATCGTCAATAATATAAAGCCAGAACTTTAGTTTCAAGGGTTTGATTACTGTGACCACCTTTAATTTGATAAGCTGCTATACGCACTATTGATTGTAGTTTTTTAGCGGCCATCCCAACCTCTTTCGATGCATGCCTGAAGCTGGCACTTCTTGACTAAATTGTTATTTATTATTATTTTTATTTTTTTTAGGATTGACTACAATCTCCTATCTGGGCAACTTAGATATCGGATTAGACGTCCTTGCGCATGCTCTGGAACTACCAGCGCGTCTACTTAGAGCCTATCCATGTATTGCAGACCAGATGAGTGGCTCATCAGGTAAGGTTTCCAATAAGTGTTGGCAGTTTTTTAGTGAATTGAATAATTGAAATTTTATAACAATATTATTTTAATTCGAAGCCACATAGGTTGGTTGGTATTGTTATTTTTATAAACAAGAGTTAGGTCTGTAGTATTGTGTTGTAAATGACATATAAACCGTGCTTTTTTGGTCAAATAAGTTAAACCTTTTATAAAATGACTATTTTTTATTAGTTCCAATGCATCTTTGAAAGGATTTACACTAAATAAAAAATGCAAAATGTTTTTTACTTCACAGTGTATAGCAGCACTTGAAAAATTATTTTGTAAATTATTGAAATAGCGTTTTAAAAATCGTCACACGTTGCTTTTATATTTACAGCCTGTCCACATCTGCCTCGACCACCTGCTCTTCCATCAGGGGGAGTTTGCCAGTATTCTGATGCCTGCCTCGGGTTAGAGTGCTGTTTAACAGCGGACATAGGGAGCACTTCTCAGACTTTACGGGCTTGGTTGATTGTAGACCCTTGCGAACTGACTGCAAGTGTCGGCTTTGAGAACTGGAGTTTCAACATCACCCTTACAAGGTAAAGTTACAGACAGCTTATAAAACAATTGATGAGATCATTACTCAGTACTTTCCAATGAACACAAAAAGTAATACACATTTATGCACAGCTGTGCTCGTATTTACTCCAAATTTCACGCACAAACCTTTTACATACTGTACCTCACGCAAGTAAGTAACACATGTGTAACATCAGCTTGAAGTCAGAATCAATCAATTAAAAATACTACATATTCATCCCTGATTTCCATACCCCATATTGTGTGGTTTCTCTTTTAGTTATACATGGGGCAAGCAGATCAGAGAATCACTCAGTGATGTGGTCTCGATTGCATTCATCATCGACAAGACATCAAACAACCGTAACTTTGTGCTGTCACTCTCTGTAAAATTCTGCATTTCCGGTATATGTGCTTCGGACATCAGCATCTTAGATGGCTTCACGGCACCAATTCCTTTCTGTAATGCAACGGGGACACTGGAGTGGCCTCAGAACCTGGGTAGGTTAAAATGTTAATTATGTCTGTAAACATCAAAACCCGATGAGATTGAACGTTCTCCTTCGTATAACATCTTTGTCAAAAATATATTGTTGAAAGCTTTCTTACATTTCACAAGCTACAATCATGAACAGTGGGCAGTTACTAGAGAGGAGCCTTGGAAATTATTTAAACTTCACAGTTTTGAAGAACGATGCAAAAAGTACCAAACAAAGGGTTTGAACACAAAAAAGCCTACGGGAAAACTATAGATAACTTTTGAGACATCGGTAACCTTTTTATTGAAGCTCCATGGCTAACAGCGTACTTTATCTTTTATGTCTTCAAGTTGGAAGTGTCACAAACTATGCAAGTGGCCTCGTGGTTAACCGCCTGGGTGTTAGCACAGATGTCCTTCTACCTCAGTCATGTATTGGTCCACCAGAGCAGATTACACCAACGACCTCAGGTAAACTGTCTATAGGAAAGAAAATCCCGATTCTCTGAGAGTTTGTTTTAAGCCTTTAATGTGATATTTTTTAATTTCTCAGTTAATGTTAACACAACCTCAAACTTTGGACTTAATAAACGCAGCTCTGTTTTTTATAAATACACAATTCTTTATTTTGTGTTCAACTTAGGGTGTGGCTCTCTGTCTCTTCCATCGTCCATTGCGTCTTATTGTTCCCTGGATGAATCATGTCTCGGGGTTGGTTGCTGCTTGATTCTCGACCTCGACATAGTTCAAAGGTCATTTTCAGTGTGGGTGAAACTTGATGCATGTGCTAGTAGATTCTCGTTTGGATTTGAGGAATGGAGCCACAGTGAAATGTTAAACATAATAACATTGCAGAGTAAGTAAATTCAAATGCCTATCTACAATCCTGGAAACACTGTTTATCATAAAACGAGTATGCCTGGTAAATCCACTCGGCATAAAAAAGTGATGTTTCAAAGAACAACAGACGAGATCAAAGAACAAAAATGGAACAGAGAAATGGCAGGGCACAGCTAAAATTATCTCCTGAGTATATTCCAATCGCTGAATGAAACTAACTTTTATGCTGCTTTTCTTTATTTGAATTTCTAGCACATTCCCAGGAGAAACGTATCGGCAACGTGAAAATTAGGTAAGCAGATACTTTCCCGAAAACAAAAGTACCGTAACTAAGTGAACAGTTTGATTTGTTTTAGTGTTTTGTTGTTGTTGTTTTTTTCTTCTAACATACAAAGACTTTCAAACACCCCTTATTGTAATGGTTTTATGATTTTTTTTTTCTAGATACAATATAGAGCGCCCCCATGAGTCCGTTTATGATGTTGACCTCGACCTCGCCGTATGCTGGCAAGGGAGATGTACTGATCCCATTGTGATTCTTCAAGACACTATGTTCTCTGCTTCACAGTGTGGACAGGATGGAAGCAGTAGCAGGAGGAAGAGAAGAAGCGTGGACGATCTGTACGTGCAAAGTGTTTTCGTAATGGCTGTGGCTAAGAATATAAAATAAACCTTGTCAATTCACAAAACATAAAAATTATTCTGAACAAAACGCATCAAAATTTAAATACAAACTAAACTAAAAACTAAACTACAAACTAAACTAAAGAAAATCACTTTGAGCTTTTAGCTCAATGTCAACAATGTGGGTATCAATTTTCGTTGATTACAAAAAATAAGCTCAATCGATTAGTTTAATTATCGTGTAACAAGGCCTAAATTATGTTATGATGCCACATCCTTTACAAAGATGTCAAAGTATTTCAAAATTAAAGCAACAATGTTTTTGAATATTTCTTTTCACCACAGAACCAATGATTCGGAGGTGGACGAAAGCCACATGGAAGACCTTACCACCAGTTTAGCTGATAAGGCTCTTGAATATTTCAGGAGAATTCTTCAGTCAAATTCACCCATACTTCCCTCAGAAGAGAATATCATGGTGAGACTTCAGCCAGAAAAGGATGTAAAGCCAAGTAAGTGTTTAATTATTTTCCATTACATCTGCAAGAAAAACACTCTTCAGAATGTAGTTTAAGTTTTGATGTAAGTATAGACTGTTTGAGATTCAACAGTCCAAAACCTATGAGTGTTGCACTGTGATACTTTAGCACTGAAACCCGAAATTACAATTTAAGTCAGATTGTTTCGACATTGATTTGTTTGTAGTTGGCAAGCTTGGACACATTTTGTTGATGGTTCAACGCTTTTGAACCCTGTCAGAAAACTGAATCACAAACTTGTCTGATTATCTATAAACGATAGAGTGTGGGTAAATATTTCGGGTTTGTTTGTGTTTGTTTTTTATACCAGGAGTGGCTGGATCTGGTACCGAAAGTCGTCGAGCTTTGGGTATCTTAATATTTGGTAACGAGGACAAGACACCTGTTCCATCAAGAAAAAGGAGAGCTGGATCCGTCTCAATAACGTCTGGTAAAATAAAATAACAAATAATTATATTAAATTTTACCACATATGACAAAACAGTATACGTCAGTTTTGAGCTCACATAAATGAACTCCATGTTAATTGGTTGTTCTTTATTTATATTTTTGTACGAAAGGAGGAGCCAGTTTGTTTGACCTCAGCCTGACTCCTGGAGCCGACTCAGGCGTATGGCAGGGGGATGTGATCATCGGCGGTGGATTAACATGTACGCTTTTCATTTTTTCTAATCTACTGGTGGACCTTCAATTCTGAGTATTTTAAACTCCTGGTTCTTATGCCGTATTTGCTTACATTTGGCTTCGGACCTTGATATTTGTAATGCACTAGCGCTGAGAAGCGGTAGAAACGAACTGTTTAAAGGAACAGTACATAATTGGTTGTTGCTAACAAAACAGTTGCTGGCAGTGTACGCACTTTATGTAATCCACCATATACATAAACTGACAAACCTGTAGAAGTTTGACATCGATCGGCCATCTGGGTCACGAGAAAATAGTGAAAAAACCGATTACACTTTTGCATGAAATCATATTGATTAACAAAATGAATAAAACGCTCACTGAGCAATAACTCCAATCGGAAAATTAGTTTATTCATTTCTCATCAAATATGGCATTTCAGACTGAAATAATTCAAGAGATGTTTCCTACTATCACCATCATTAGACCGTGTAATTTTTACGTAAATCTGTGATAAAAAAAAGCATTTAACAAGTTTTTTTCTTACCAATTCTGTAATGTTCCTGTAAGTTAATTGTTATTTACTTGTTTTTCTTTCCAAATAATTATTTGAAGTGAAAGGTCTCGATGCTCTTGGTAATCGGATCGCAAATATGACTATAGGGGAGCTAGAAGCAATGCTCGATCTTCAAAACATCGATCCCTTTACTGTCGTCCAACTCATGAAAGACCTGCGATCCCTTTTCCGGACGTTTGTAAGCAATCTTCGTCTTATTTATTCTTCTCAATTTTGTTCTCTCACGGATTTTAAATATCAACCCACTTCACACATGAAGGTTAAATTATCAGAAAAATAATATGCAAGGTTTATTATGATTATTCTTTATTGACTCATCTTTATGGTAGATTTGTAGTTATTATTTTGACATATGCATAAACCTTTTAACTTTGGTTTTTGTAATTTGTAACTGGAGCTTTAACTGTTTTTTCCAGAAAATTTACAGCTGAACCCGAAATTACAAATTACCACTGTTAAAAAACAAATAACATTAATAATTATAATAACAATAATAATAAAATATCTATGTAACTAAAACACCATAAAGACAATGTCATCTGCGAATCAATATTTATGTTTGTTTTACAATTTTGCCAATAGGTCAGCGAGTTCATCGATGTCTTCGTTAACGGCAATGCAGAAGATCAGTTCGAGCAGTTTGACATCGTTTTAAGCGGAGAAATTCCATTTCCAAGGATTGAAGCAGCATTCTTTGAACTCAAATGGGGAACTACTCTTGGTGGATTCATATCGTTGGAATTTAGTAAGTGTTATCTCTTCCTGAAAAAGTCTTCCTTTTCCCTTGCAACCCCCTCTTCCACCAAAACATCTTAAAACCCTTTACAGACTGCCGTCTACCGAGAATCACACGAAATGTTGTACTTGTCCTCTATTACTTGTGACAGTGACGGTTTCTTTGGTGTTGGGTAGGTGTTGGTTGCTGGAAACCACAAAACTGCCCTGAGTGCCTGCCAATGGAACCGCCTGATACAATAAACAGATGGCTGAAATGGTTCCACTTTATTAGATGGTTGGATGAGTGTCGGCTGTGTATTTAAAACATTGATGCTAAGACCATCTAAGACAGGTAGCAGTTTGTTTGTTTTTTTTGTTTTTTTACCCTGGGTATGTGGTTGAGAGTTTTTCCTCGGCACATCAAAAACCACAGCCTGTGGAACATATATGTGGCATGGTCCAGTCTAGAATATCAAGGACGTCTATTCTGGGTAAATCAACTTGGAAAACAATGAAATACATCACTTAACTGACTTCTGTAGGCAGAGACGGGGCTCACAAAGAGGTTTTAACAGAAGGGCTGAAAGAAAGAAAACCTACTACAGACGAAAGTGACCACTGCTGTAATTTTCGTGCTGTGTAACTATTTCACTCTTTGTAAATGAGAGAAATTTGCTTTCTACAGGCATTGGAGCTGGTGGGGTTTTCGACATGAAGATACCTGTGTATTTGGCTCTTGTGTCAATGAAGGCCAAGGTAATATTTTGTTATGAGCAGTAGGGATATGGTCACACCATTTATATCAAAGACACCACACTTTAAGGAGTCATTTTGCAAAGGAGCATGGTTGAAATTAATACTATTATTTACCCTTTACATCAATAAAGTTAACGCTGTAATTCAATATTATTATTTTTACCCACAAATATCAGATTTTAATAATACGAATTTAGCAGACAGCTTTGATAACCATAATTTGTGTATCTACAGGGTGGTATTACTCCGATGGTTGGTTGCTACGTTGGTGCAAAAGTTTCAGTCGGCCTAATACTATATGGAGAGCTGGAACTGAAGGCGGACGTCTTGCATACAAGCTTTCCCACAGTCGCAGAACTACTCTTTGCTCAATTTCCACTGGATGTTGGGTAAGCAACACAAAATATCACCTTTTTTCCTCGGGTCCTAAACCATTCCTGAGACCATGTCAACTACTTCGGAGTAGGCAGCACCGGTAGCCGAATGGGCGCAAAGGTTGCTTACTTTATTCACGTCAACCCCAGCAGATACCCATTTACTTCTGGGTTATGACGTGAAGAGATAATATCACAGGTATGGTACATCCTCAGACAACATGCAAATACTGTTCTTAATGTACAGTTCTCGGAGCTCTGAATGTCTATATCGATGTCTTTGTCTTTAATCGCTAAGTCTATAAGTCGTTAATCCTCAGACTCAGGATGGACTTGGAGATGATCCCCTTGATAATTCGACTGCGCGGTAAAGTCACCTTGAAGGTCCCTTTCTTCGGGAGGCTGACGCTGTACAAGAAGGATCTATGGCGCTTCCAAGTCGACCCAATCCATGACAAAATATTTGATATTCACATCAAGGAACCTGACGAGTCTCCGCCTGAGATTATGGCTTACTCTGCACCTAAGGTAAGCCCCGTAACTAAACCAACTCCAAGTAGAAACACAAATTCTGAGCGTCTTAGGAAATAACCTTTTATCCAAGTTTTTTACAGTTTTGGTTTTTAGGTTTTGATAAAAGTTACAGTTTAAGGTGTGTGTAAAAGTGGGCGTATGAGTGTTTTTAATGATTTACAGCTACAATTATTATTATTGTTAATGTATATTTCAGGTAATTAAACCAAGGATGCCTAACAAATTAACTGTAGCTATTGCTATAACAAAGAAGATCTGAAAAAATTATCCTCGCGGTCTCCCCCCAACAAATAATTATCCTGACACATTTGTCAACCGGTTCTTCGGGTCCTTTTTATGTTCACCAACCACCCCAGGCAACTTGACAAAATACGAAGATAAAAAATCTAGACGCTGACCATACCCATAAAACATGTAAAATATATTTACGGTTTTATGTTCATCTCAAGTATGGAGTGTCACTGAATGCTGATCAGAAACGCAACAGCTTGAGTCCAGTTCTCCTAACCGCTCGGCTAACCGCAATGACTAATTAATACCAACTTATAACATTATAACTACAAAAAATTAGTTATTGGCCTGACGTTTCGACCCTAGCAGAGTCTTTCTCGAAGGCTAAATGACAAGACAACACACATAACATGCACACAAGGGGGACAAAAGCAGTCAAGTGGAAAAACATGAATAGAGAGAGTGGAGAGAGAAAAGCAAGAAGCATTCAGAAAAAGCAGGGGGTAAGCAGGGATTATGAAGACAAAGGGGGGGGGTTGGAGGGAAGGGGATGGCTAGACCACAAGAAGTTGGAAACACAAAGGACAAAATGGAAGGTTGGAAGAAAAGTAAATAATTAGTTAATAGGGCAGACTAAAAATATGGATATCTGTGGGGGAAAAGGGAGAAGGCAAAGACAAAGGGTTATTAGTCATTTCCTTCTTGGATGTTCAAACCATGGGGTTGAATGGTCTTTATGCGCCTTATCCACAATTTCTCCCTACTCAGACGGACAGTCTCTCTGGAGTTACCTACTGCCTCAATGCCCTGTAAATTCATGTCAAAAATGGAGTGGTTAGGAAGATTGAAGTGGTGTCCTACGGGTGTATCCAGCTTGTGGGTGTTGACTGTTGATCTGTGGCCGTAGAAACGCCTCTTCATTGTAGTTCTTGTTTCACCTATATATTGAACACCACAAACTCTGCAAGATATTAGATAGATTAGATTAGTTGTGGTGCAGGTGACATGACCCCTTGTCTTATGGGTGGTACCACCTGTATGGCTAGTAAAGGAGTCAGATTCCCTGATGTGTTGTCTACAAACGATGCATTTTGATGTGTTGGAACACCTAAAAGTACCCTGTGGCAAAGGGGATCATCATTAATGGGGGGGGGGGACTTCTGCCCGGACGATGAGATCCCTGAGACTGGGTGGGCGTCGGAAGGCAACTATGGGTTATTCCTGTACAGCACGCTGAAGCCGATCTGATGTGTGAAGAATGTGATGGTTGGAACTGGTTATTTTACGAATGGGAGGAAGTGAGGGGTGAAAAGTGACAACAAAAGGAACTTTCCCCTTGGAACTCCGTTGTTGCTTGGGTCCTTTGGAGAGTACAGACTCCCTAGAACGAGCCTTGACTTTCTGAATCGCTCGATGGACTGCTAGGGAGCTATGACCCCTGGAAACAAGGTGTTTCTTAAGTTCCTGCGAGTGGTGGAAAAAATCAGGATCATTAGAACAGATTCGACGGAGTCTGAGGGCCTGACTGTAGGCTATGCTGGTTTTGCAGTGTCGGGGGTGACAGCTGGTGGAGTGGAGGTATTGATGTTTATCTGTGGGTTTAACAAAGAGATCTGTGGTTAAGCCGTCTTCCGTCTTTATAACTTTGACATCCAGAAAATGGGTGTCCTTGGTCGAGTATTCATTCGTGAATTTGATGGTCCTGTGGAAGGAATTAATGTGGTTAATGAATGATATGAGGCTTGCTTCATCACTAGTCCAGATGAAAAAGATGTCATCGATATAGCGCCACCAGACCCAGGGGCGGCAAGGGGCCGACGACAACATGCGCTGTTCAAGTTGACTCATGAAAAGGCAGGCCATTGAAGGTGCCATACGTGTACCCATTGCAGTGCCATGTACCTGTAGGAAATTCTTACCTAAGAACGAAAAGTTGTTTTTTGTTGGAACATGTTGCATGAGGGATACAATGTCAGAAATTGGCGGTGACACGTGACCACTCTTAGACAGGGCTGAGGAGCAGGCAGCGATCCCTTCATCTTGGGGGATGTTGGTGTACAAAGAGGACACATCAAAAGTACCGACGATAGCTGTGTTGGGGACCTGCTTCTGAATACCTGAGATTTTACGAAGAAAATCTGGAGTGTCATGAATATATGATGGAACCTGTGGCATAAGCGGCTTGAGAAAACTGTCAACAAAAAGAGATATATTCCCAGTGGGGGAACCATTGCCAGATATGATGGGTCTCCCTGGGTTTTCTGGCTTGTGTACCTTGGGAAGAAGGTAAAATCTTGCTGTTCTACAGTCTACCGGGGAGAGAAACATTATAACTAATCTACATAAAAACACGCATTCAGCAAAACAATACGACTAACCGCGATTATATAATTAAAATGTCATTTGTATTAATTATGTCTTAACCCTGTTTTGTCTTTTAACCCGGGCCTGTTTTCAAGGATTTTGTATGTGTTGCCATTTTGTAGATACAAAAATCTCACTTACAGAGTTACAGTATATAAATCCCATCTAATTATGTATCATTGGAAAGCCTACATATAGGGCTATATTTCTAGGGGAAAATTTGGACCCCCTACAGCTTTTGAAAAATATGGCGGCAATGTTAAATATGATTTTTTTTATTATAAAATTTCATATTTTTCATATTGTATGCATATATCATAAATTTCTAAGCAGGATGGGAATTTGTTGATGCCCTTTTTAAAATCTACTATACCAGAACTTTCTACCTATGAAATAAATCAGGAAAATACATATTTAGGCCCCAAAAGTCATAAAACATATTGCTGTATAACTCATTTTATTTACGACAAATTAGCTGCAGGGCCGAGTACAAAGGGTTAATTACCAGGTTCAGAAATCAAATGTTCTCTTAGAGTTTCCTCTAGTCCTAGTTTCTTAAGAATTACACCTTAGTACTGATGACGCCACCGTTTGTGTACCACTTTGCAGAAGAATGGGATACCGTTGCGTCTCTGCTTAGCCGTCAGAAATGCAGTACCCAGTTACAGCATTTGGGCAATGCATTAAACAAACCGCGACTTCATCATTACAAGGGTACAATAACATTTTGTTTTAAGTTTTAAGTAGGTCGAATCTTTACTGGGACATCCTAAATTAGATTTTGGAACAACGCTAAATTTCAAATAAGAATTTCAAATGTTTCTCCCTAAAGGAGGCGTTATCCTCGCCCATAAATATTGCAGAACAAACCAGCCATTGCAGCATTGAGCAAGTGCCCAAACTAGACTACACAGAGCCCGCCTTTCAACTTGAAGTGGTCGCTGCTGATGACAAGAGCATAGTGACGTTTTTCTATCAAGTCGGGACGGTACCTGGAGGTAGCGACGTACTCCCTAAGACAAAATTTGGAGGACCATCAGCCATCATTTCACAGGTGATGATCCCTTGGTAACCACAACAAAGTCTTAGCACATGTTTGGTTCAAATAACTGACCAATCAGCCAAATATAAATGTTTGAGATAAAGTTTGTATCTTATCTCTAGGCCAACTCTAGAGGAGTCATCAGATGCAACTGTTCCTGTGTGTTGGAAAGGCTGCTTATCAAAGGCTGGTTGGAGCTTTTGGCCATGAAAACACTGATTGAAAAGCGCTGTATGACAAGCAATCACGTTTTATAGTGATAAATTATTCTCTACTTGACAAAATTAAAAGCCTCTGGAATTGAAATATTTCTCAATTTGTTTAACCTGACGCTTGAAGGATTTATGGACAACTTTTGCATTCTGTTTTGGTCACAGACTCTGCTCGATGGCCATCCACTTTACTTCACCGTTTATGCCATGAACAATGGCGGAGGTACCTCCACTGCCACCTGCAGCCTGCCGACCTTTGACATCACCCTCCCAACGGGTCGTATTACTCCTGACTTCATTTCGACCAGTCACCCGCACATCCTTCGTGCCTCAGCCGTGGTGTATGATGACTCTGTCATTTTGTTGCAGAAGGAAGGGGTGGGGCTTGGACCCAACATCTGGGGGGATCAGATCGTACCCTGGCACTTGGTTAACCTTACAGAGAGGGAACACCTTGGAACCTCAAGTAACAAAAGCAACGTTAAATTTTACTTTTTCTGGGCAACTTTACACATTTGCAAAATCGGTCACACTCATTTTAGCGTATGCCATTTTTATTCGTACTTTCAAACGACTCATTGTGCAACTGGTGGTTAATTTATGTATTTATTTATTTGTACTTAATTTTTTTTATTATTATTATTATATTATTATTATTATTATTATTATTTTTTTTTTTTTTTTTTTTTTTTTTTTTTTTTTTTTTTTTTTCAGGGGGGGGGGGGTGGAATGTTTATCTAGTTCTAAGCAGTCAACTAAAGGTTTCGTTAAAATGGGAAATTGTGGTCCTAGCAAGACAGATAATCAGTAGACTGATTCTAAAACATGGATTTCGCACTGTTGACTTTTTTTCAATCACTTGTTACAGTCGACGACTTCGAATATTTCACCACCTCCAAGAAAGGACGCCTCATCTCTACACCAACATCCACCATCATCCACATGAATCCTAATTTCTGTGCCCGTGACTGCCTCGCCCTCCCCGAGACGAAGTGTCTGAGTATCAACTATGACTACGATTCCAAGACATGTGAACTTCTGGAAGAGATCGAGGTTCATGGGGTCGAGGTTCATGAGGTATTTAGTTATACACATGTTATATAACTTAGTGTGATTACATTTACTTCCGACTGAAGTGCGTACTGCATTTGTTTCTTAGCGAACATTGCCTCGGTCACTTGTGATTTCAAATTCAAAAGCATAAACACGTATTTAAAAATATAAACAATTGCAAACGAATATTATAAAACAAGATAAACAATCAAGTTCAAAGATAACGTGAAAAGACGGACATTTTGTATTATTGCATTTGGTAAAATACTTCGATATGAACTTAACAGATTTAGAGTGAAGGCTGTAAATTAAAAGTAAATGCACTTTGTAAATATAATGTTTTTCTAACTTTGTTTCTTATATTTTGCATTTTGATTCAAGTCTGGCAATTTCGCCCATTACGAGCGTCTTGGTGTCGGCCACGCCATTGAGTTTAACCACGAGTCCCTCTCGCTCGATCACTCCAACATGTACTACTTCAACATAGAGCTCCTGAACTATGTAGGGTATGAGAACATCGTGTCATCTGTGGGTATCGTGGCGGACTTTACAACCCCAGACCCTGGCTTGATAGTCAATGCATCGAGGGACGAGGTTGTACATGAGCCGTGTGTTCAGTTTACTCCTGATGAGTGGGAGAGACGATGTGTTGAGGATACACCTCTTGATAATCATAGGTAGGATCAAAAACATCGCTCCTTCAAACAGTCCTCCGTCGGTGCAGGTTGGGTTGGGTGGTTACTGGGGCTTGGTGTTGGAACAGCATGAATATGTATTGGTTTTCCGACCAATTAGCCAATAAAGACAACATAAACGTTGTTTTTTTTGTTTTTTGTTTGTTTTAACATCTGCCAAAATTCATCTGTGGTGTATTTATTAACTGATGTATGAGAAAAGACAATCAGAAACGGGGCAAAACTAAAGATAGTGTTTTGTTTCATCGCGCATAATTTGAAGTTTAAATTTAAAACAAAATGTTTGTGTCTGGTGTTTTTTGTTTGTCAGATACATCGTCGATGGGTCTGGTTCAATGACTGTCTTCAATGGTCATGAGGAATTGGTGGACTTGTTGTATACAAGAAGCAACACCTTCATGGCAGGTACCCTGACTAAATAGCTCAATGCTAATCCTTATTTTTTTTTTTTTACAAAAATAAAGAAATAAATGTACTTAATATACCAGATCGTTCTATCTATTTTTGTTATCCGATTTTAAACTAATGTTTTGTAGCAGAAGTTGTGATAGTAAGGGTCGTGTTTTTTTTCTTCAGCAAACTGGGATGGTATCCATGATAACGAGACCGGTATCCATGGCTACACCTGGTCCGTTGGTTACAGCGTTTGTGATGATGACGTCAGCATGCATGTAGATCCGCATGCGCACCTGTTTGATGAATCAGAATGGCACCACCAGGGAATGATTGTCAACGTCAACCTACCAGGTAGAAATTAATCTGTATTGTTTTTTAAAAAACCATCAGAGCACACTTGTCGAAACGTTGAGTAAAAATTTAATAGAGGTTACGACACGATGGTCACCAGAAACCTTATTTGCTGTGTATAATCAATTAAGAAAGATCAATGTTCACCTGTATAGTCGATACAGAATGATCAATGTTTACCCTATGTAATCAATACAGCAAGATCAATGTTCACCCTGTATAATCAATACAGAAAGATACATGTTCACCCTATATAATCAATACATAAATAAATGATCACTCTGTATAATAAATACAGAAAGATCAATGTTCACCCTATATAATAAATACAAAAAGATCAATGTTTACCCTGTCTGCATATTGGACTTTTGACCCGGCAAGCTAAGTCCCACACATTATTCGAATAATTTATTGAACTTTATCACATACCATACATCAATTGTACCCGTGACTGGAAAACTGTTGAAATATTATGGGCGAGACATTTTTGGCTCGAAGTGCCATTTGTTTTCTTTTCTATCTATTATTCTTGTTACTAAGGAAGGGAGAACCCGGCATTGTGACACGCAGCCTGCACATGTATTGAAAGATACATTTCACATACAAACTTTCGTTGTTTCTGTCGTTTTTGATGTCACACAGGAAAAGGTTTAAGGTTACGCGAGCAAAATGTTTAAGTAAACTGATTCTTTAAATGTTGCCTACTACGAAGAGTATCTTTGGAGTGTTTTAAATATAACATTGGTACCATAGGGGCATTAGTGCCTTAGGATCATGTTGTACTATTTGTTACATTCATATAAATTTAACCAAAATGAGTATGTAATCGTTTAAGTTTGTTTGCCAAAGTGAGAAACATTGTTAACATTTGGTGGCAACTTATCTAAAACTAAACGGCAAAGAAACAAATTAAGGCTCATCATAAATTTCCCTTTGAATAAAACAAATGTGTCATCTCAATGGGAAGGTTGCATTTTAAAGGGAAATATCGCAGATACATTTTTGTTAATTTCTGTTTAATTTGTATGTACCCTAGATGGTGCTTATTTTACCACCGTGCGTGCTCTGAATAAGGTGGAGTTTGGCGGCCCAATGGCATTGACTGTATGTCACAGCACCCCCCTCATCATTGATAACACTCCGCCCATAATATACAGCATTGAAAACATCACCTATGATTCCTCTATTGGTAGAATTGGATTGCAAGTAAAGGCAGGGTGAGTATGTGTTAAAACAAATCTAAGGGTAAATTTAACTTAACATGTTGTTCATTCTCACACCAAACTTAATATATACAAAATGTGATTATACAGTCGTTCTGACAGTCTGAGGAAAATTGTTCTTTGGGTGAGCCGATTTTGGTTTACATTTCAGACTCGAGGCTTAAAACTGCACCTGTAACACCGTTTTTCGACAAACAAGACTGACAATCTAAATATTAGTTAATATTTAATTGAGCTTGAGCAAAAAATAAATTGACTAGAGCTGGATTTGAACCTTCGATCTCCGGATTAAGTACCGGCGCTCAAACAACTAAGCTGTCTAACCCTATGTGTGCATCCTGCCTATTTTGTCAAATCGAAAGCCATATTTAATCTGTAATTGCTTTTTGGACAAACAAGACCGACCAAACAGCATTCAAGTAGACTTTTCTTTCTTCCCTTCATCTTACTGTTCCCTCTTCCTTCTTGTCTGTTTCACCTTTCTCTATTAATACTTAAATTCTTTTTAATGCGCTTTGAGCACCTTCTGGATTAACTGAGTCATTCTTGTTTGGTTGCCAGTAATAGGTTCAACGGGTCTTAAAACTGCCGTGTAGCCAGTTTTCACACCCAAGCTGGCGAAACAACATGGGAAGAAGCAGTAGATGGTTATCTTAAGAAGATGCGACTTTTGATTTTAAATATCAAGTTATAAACCACGATAAAATGTTGAATGATTTTCAGCGATCCAGATTCCAACCTTTTTGAGTACCATGTGGCAGCCGGAAGAACACCAAGGGATAAATCTCTGCATGACTGGGAAGCCCTCGCAGTTAGTAAACAACTTTCAATCGACTTCAAGATTCCAAATGGCATACCATGCTGGCTAATCGTCAGAGCTGTCAATAATGGTACAAAAATACTGTAATTTTAAATCCATCAGCATTTCAAAGGAAAAAAGTGGTGTTTAAGTACGGATGTCACTAACAAGTCATTGATTAGTCATATTATTTTGGTTTTACACACACACACCGATGAGTGTAAAGCACTCTATACTCAGTACTTCCCCGAGTCCTGTGGCAAAATAAATCCATAGGCATATTACTCGGGTGAGATTCGAACCCACGAACTTTGCCTTCTGGAGCAGATGTTATACCGCTAGACCACAGAGATTGCAACGTAGCTAGAGGCAGTTTGAATCATATATTTTTACCAGTGGGTACCGCAACAATTTAATAAAAGTTAAAATTGCATCCCGATGCAAATCATCTCTTAAAATCGTGTTTTTTTTTTTTTTTTTTTTTTTTTTTTTTTTTTTTACTTTGCTGTGTTGATATTGGAGATGATCACAGAGTTTACTGAGACTTATCATGTAATCAATCCAATTCACATTCGAACTGTCGTTCATTCCCGCTTTACTTTGTATTTTATTTATTCTGTAGTTGAACTTCGAACTGTAGAGCATGCTGATGATCCAATATTAGTCGATGACACTCCACCAATTGCTGGAAACTTATTCGATGGACCATATGCTGGCCGAGATCTTGTTTTCACCAAAGACAGGAATGAGGTTAAATAATAAATTTTATAAAACCTATTCTCTTCTTTGTAATTGTTAATGTTTTATATAGGGACACTCCCAACGACATCATTGTTATTTATATGTTACCGACCAACAAGTTAAACTCCTCTCAAGAGGCCTTTAAAGAACATTACAGAATTGGTAAGAATAAACTTGTAAAATATACTTTTTGACCACAGATTTACATAAAACTTACACGGTCTAATGATGATGATAGTAGAAAACACCCCTTTAAATATTTCTGTCTGAAATGCCATATTTGATGAGAAATGAATAAACTAATTTTTCGATTGGAGTTGATCGCTCAGTGAGCGTTTTATTATTTTGTTGAATCTATATGATTTCATGCAAAATGTGTAATCGGTTTTTCACTATTTTCTCGTGACCCAGATGGCCGATCGATCTCAAACTTATACAGGTTTGTCAGTTTATGTATATGGTGGATTACATAAAGTGCTTACACTGCAAGCAACTGTTTTGTTAGCAAAAAGCAATTCTGTAATGTTCCTTTAAGTGTTGCCCACACCCAGAAAACCTGACCAACTGTCTTTCCAACAAGACATGACCTGATTCAACAGTAGGTTACGCCTGCGTGAATATTTTTCAAGTAGAGCCATCCACAGAGGACGAATCTCTGTGGACATCCAACCCACCCACAACCGCTTCAATGAAAAGAGTAGTTGGTAAATGCATTATGGGTGATGCGGGAAGCATGAAAGGACAGGATGAGTGGGCAAGCTGCATCAGGGATGATCGCAGTTAACAATGGGGATAGGGTCCAAATAACTAGTGCCAACAAAAATTTATTTAGAAAACAACAATATTACTCTTGAAAAGGGAGGTAAATATAGAAAAACAGAATCAATGTACAGAATGATATGTAAGAACCTGCGTAGAGAGCAAGTTATTAAAGCCTCTGGAATAGGGTATTTGCAAAACTGTGGTAAACAATGTATATTCTAGGCCAGAGAGAAGGGCTTATTAAAAGAAAAAGAATGGGTTAATTGGGGGAAAAAAACTGAGAGAAAGAAGGGTAAAAAATAACTCAGTGGGGAGAACAGGTTCATTACAGTAACTGTGTTTATATTACATCAGAAAATAAGCAAACAGAAGTAAAAGAGGGGTGATGGGAAGTTATTTAACATCAGTGTTTGTGTTAAGTCCAGAGGGTTGGACTGTCTGGAGTTGGTGAATCCAGTGTGATTCTCTGAGCTTGCGGTGTATGTCCATCACCATTGCAAGCCTCAAAATCACAGTTAGTTTAACATCTTTGCTGATGTGACTATAGGGCTGTTGAAGTGGATGGAGACGGGGTACGGTTTCTTCGTCTTTATGAGAGAGACATGGTTCGCAAAGCGAAGACGGAGTTTGGTTTTACAGGATGTTACAAAGACAACATGGGGTGTGTCATACTGGGAGTCGGTCTTGATAATGTAAGAAGACTCAGTGCTATGACTCCTCACTTATTTTAATGTAGAGACACGCATTACATCTGGAGCTGGTACAGTTGTAACAACCCTGTATTTCTGTTAAGAGGATGTCTGGCCTGTACCCTTGGAGTGTGGCCCTGACTAGGATTTCTTCGAGGTTTTTTTATGGCGGCGGAATGCAACCATGGGGCACTCAGTGATTGCTGAGCGTAACATTTTATCATTAGGATTGAGGGAAGTTTGGGTGTTTGGGATTGAAGGTGGTGACCAGGGCAACTCTCCTGGTCGGTTTTTTGTTTATTCCCGTGTTGGTCAATAGAGTATGGCGAGGTATGCTGAGGGCCATATTGATGGCAAGTTGGACACTTCGTTCTCTGTGGCCCCTAAAAACAAGGTGTTTCCTTGGGTCCTCTCTCTCTCTTTCTTTTGTTTTGCTAACTTTTTAAAGTTTTGACAACAACATTATAAATTGTAGCCATGTAGACTTGTTTTTACTAGGTCGCAAACAATAACTAAAGAAAACTTTCCACTCCGTGTTTTAGTTTGTTATAAAATGCCGTCAAGTCCGTAATCAGCAGTGTCAACATAAATTATCTGACACCGAAAACAGATGCAGTATTAGAATGGTATTCAGCATTGATTCAACTATCTACTAATCCAATGTGTTCACTTCCTCAAAAGATATGTGGAAACTGGTACAACTGGTATGATTCAGATTCTGGTATTTCGTCGTACCTGTGGGCTGTTGGAACCAAACCGCTGTCGAGCAACGTTGTGAACTTTGTCAAAGTGTCTCACCGAGAGCATGGTGCCTGTTCGGGCTATGTGACCCTCCAGCACGGCGAGACCTACCACTCAACGCTTGTAGCATTCCACGGTGGTTATGACAAGTTGAATGTTTCGGTTTCATCAAATGGAGGTAATTTTTACACAATGCTTTTATCCTTATCCTAATTCAGATAATCCCTCATTTTATCCAATTTGAAATCAACCAGTGGTTTTTTTTTCTTCTAATACTTCGTTTATCCTGCTTGAACCCTGCAAATTGTTAAAAGATCAACTTGAACGAAACTAACTATTATTGTGTTTGTGTTGTGGAAAGGTAAACGAGTGAGTAAGGTTTAAAATACAGAAAGTGGTACCCACTACAATTTATTTCATTATGTAACAAAAACAATTGTGATCGATTTTACGCTGGGCGAAAACGTACGGTTTTGCGAGAAGCCCTTAAGCGCATAGAAATCAAAACAACACTGTGACGTCATACTGTGGACTCGTTTAGTTTACCCCCACACAAACGTGTATTGTTACATGCAAAAAAAAAACATCTCTGAAGCGATCGTCAAGCTGATCAAAATGTGGGGAAGCAGCGGTTCTCGGGAATATTACAGTGTTGATACAAGAAAAGGTTTTCCGTCAAGCACTTCTGATGGGAGTGACATCTGCTTAAGTGACCAGGAGAGTTCTCAAGAAAGGGACAGGACAAAACGGGGGCATGCCGACGTTCATGGAGCCGAGCCTCACCGGTTCGAATAACTGGCAGCAAAAGCAAATCTTCTGATACAGTATGTTTCCATTCAGCAAATAAGAAGCCTTTTTGAGACCCTTGCATTTTTAAAGACTTAATTTGTGTCAGCAGTGATTGTAGTTTTTACGGATCAGGGTTGGTATTTCTTCTTATGTGTATAGGTGGTGATACGATTTATGCACAGCAAACAATGCTTCAACTAAGAAACGATGAAATATTCATTGCCATTGAAGCCATATGGAGCCCCTGGGACGACAAAAATATTAACTACATAAACAGTTTGAGTCCTTTCAGTGCTCACGAAATTATTTTGTTCTATGAAAATAAATTAGTTTGTGCGTTCAAAATACATCGTTCTTAATAATTTTGGTTATTCGCAATCGTTTGAAAAGCACGAAATGATTTATAAATAATTTTGTCCGATCTTTTGCAACAACGTGTTTCGATTTCTCTTAATTATTTATCTCTAGCGAAAACAAATAAATGATTCCAAAAGCACGATATGATCTTGCAAACATTTATTTTGAGCTTTTGTATAAACAATTTATTTCAAACTGCCGCAATAAATTATTTTAGTGCAAAAAACAAATTACCTTGAGCTTTCAAAATGATTTCAAGCGAAATAGTTTTGACAGCACGAATCGATTTCACAATATTTGTTATAGCTTTTGCAATATTTTTGTTCGAGCTCTGGCAATAAATTAATAGTGCTTTTGAAATGATTTCGAGCGATATGATTTTTCGAGTTTTCGCAAGTACATAATAAACAAATGAAAAAGGCAAAAATTGTTTTAGTGATTTCGTTCAAGTTGATCCTTAAAGGCCATGTTCACTATTGGTAAGATCGAAAAACACAAATGTTAACAGATTCACACATAACTTACATGATTTAAAGTAAGTAATTCTGTCACAAAGGTGTGGCAGGCCCATTTGATAGGTTAAGAGGGTCTGTTCTGCCTTATCTCAAAGATTTATGTTTGCTAAACCAGTCTGCTGTCGGCACAAGATCACAAGACCTTCATTCACAAAAGCCCATTGAACCTAGAGCGGTCAGACACAACATGCCTTACCACCAAGCTGTGGTAGTGCTCTGTGGCTCGCGTGCCTCAGAGATAGGAGTTTGTGCATGACCTATGGGAATTTTTTTTCCGCCACCCCTCCTGACCAAATTGATGACCCCTGTTGATTGACACCCCTCCTAAAACGTGTGTATTGGTACACTGCAGAATATCAAGAAGTATCACGGGGTTGGGATCTACCATTTTGAAATGGTTATTTTTTTCTTGATATGTGTCAGTGCTCTGTGGTTGGGTGCATCGCTGCAAGGTATTAAAATATATTTCTGCCTAAAAAGCTATCGTTTCTGAGAAATGGGTTAAAACAATAGTTTTTATCGCGCATGATAAAAACTCGATGTTTGAAAAAACAGAAAAATAGAAGGTCTCTTTTCACTATTTTCTCGTGACCTCGATGACCGATTGAGCTCAAACTTTCACAGGTTTGAGTGTTCATGCATATGTTGAATCACACAAAATGTGGACACTGATTTTGAGCTGTTACCAAAAGTGTACAATACATTTAACTATGGTGTCGACAGAGCCACCCTTATAAAAAATTCAAATAATTGAAAAATAATCATTCTCCCGTGTTCAAAACCTTTACATAGATGTGAAATATTTAGAGCTTTTTGTTTTTATGGACACTACAAAATTGCTAGGTCATTTATTGATAAATCGAGAATGACTTTACCCTCACTTGACTTTCATTTTTGAAACTGAAATGTTACTCCCGTATTTTGCCAGTGATTGTTGATCTAACTCCACCAGTCCAAGGAAGCGTCTATGACGGCTTTCTTCCGGGCCCAACGGAACTCGAATTCTCCTCTAAACAAGCCACAGTGTCAGCTCAGTGGCAGGGATTCTCCGATCCCGAGTCTGGTATCGAAGACTACCAAGTCACAATTTACCGCAAGCACGATGACAGGTGGGTCTTGTCCATGTTTGTTATCGGTGCGATTTCCATTCAAACTGTTTTCTTAGTTTCAAAATGAATCAACATTCAAAGGCGTCTTTACGCATTGCCTAACATCGCAGAAATGGTTCAGAACACACGTTTATTTACCCAGGTTATTTGTCAAAATGCAAGGTTGAGAGTAATGTTTGTGACTAATGCTCTAAAAATTGTTTGTAACTAATACCCTCTGGTATCAACCTGAATGCCCAATGATTTGTATTTACAGTGATGATGAATGAATCAAAAGCATTAACTTAAAAAACAAGGTTTTCTTGACTTTAAAGCACAATGTATACAACTCCAATTTAATATAATATTTTAATGATTTCTTCGTTTTATCAGTGAAAATGACACCAATGTATTTGAGGTTATCCATGAAGCCGAGTCGGTTGGCAATGATGTCGTTTCAATTGAGTGGCATCATTTCCATCTTCACCACAAGGACCAGGTTTACATCAACCTACGTACGATCAACCAGGCTGTCAATCACATTGATACTCCAACCAATGGTTTCCTTGTTGACTTGACTCCTCCCATACTACGATCCCTTGGAGATGGACTTGTTGGACATGATGCAGACTTCCAGGTTGGTACTTTCCAGTGTAGTTGACAATCTCTACAGTCTAAAAAATCTCTGGTCAGAATTGACCCCGATTCCGGGATCCCGTGATGACTGACCCATTGCTGGATCATAATGACCCAGAATCTGTTCATTACCAAGAAACTGGTAAAACTTACCTGGAATTCTGACACGGAAGTTTCTACTTCAGTACTCATTAGCTAAAAACCAAGCTCCGATTGAGAGCATTCTTGTATATCCGATTCCTTCAAGAACTGGTGAGCAGGATGAGCTTAAATCCTTACGAGAGTCTATAGGTATTGCACGGGCAACCAGTTTCTGGTCATCTAGAAAAAGAAAAGAAAATCTTATGTTAATGTTCACATACTTGTCTTTGGTGGCAGTATAGAACGCTGGCCAATGGTTGGAAAACTTATCATGTGCTACTGAGTGTCCCCTTATCATTCTTTATAGTTTGGTTGCCTAACATGTAAAAACTTCCCTAATAATTAGGACAGGGTAAAACGTTCCACACAAAAAGATGTCTGCCCGGTTTTAGATTGATAATTTATATATACAACTTCGAAGCTATTATTAGCTTTTCTTCCAAATACTATATATTTGGTTTATTTATTATAATTGATTAAAACATATTTACACAGGATACGTATATCAGCTCAGAGGCTGTTTTACATTATGGTCCTGTTTAAAAGAACAAAAAAAACAATTTAAAACTATCAAACGAGCAAAAAATAGCATATAAAACAAAGGAAAACACTAGCAAGTTAAACGAGGGAAAATACACGTAATATATACATAAAAGAACAAACAACTTTAGATACACCTTCCTATACTTAATTTTAAAGCTACCAATAGATGAGGCAATCTGAACATGAGCAGGTGTTTGGTGTCCAACAATTGCATATTGGAAGGACTGGTAAGTGACCTTGCCATGCTGAATGACTTTCACTTCAGGACAATACAGTATGTAAGTACAGCACACATGAACAGTCCTACCAGAGCTCAATTTCACGAAGAGATTTTACAACAGATAAAAACTAAAAATTAAGATTGATCTTGAGATTGATTTTTAGTGCGATTAAATATTATTTGCTGTGCGAAGTTTGCTTTTAAATTAAAATAACCCACTTGGTGGTAATACTGCAACTCACGATGAATCTTAGTGCTTCGTTAAAACGATCCACTTTGAGTCAAGTTATACGTCTTAGTTATAAATCTTAATTGTATTTCGTGTTTGCTACAGAAACACAGTGATAGCCTTGCTGTTCATTGGGACTACTTCGATGAAGAATCAGGCATCGCATTTTTTGAGTTTGCTATTTATGAAATGCAATATGGTAAAAAACGGAAGATTTTCCCAAAAGGTAAGGTTTATAATATATATTTTGTTTAAAGAAAACATTTAAAACTGTTTTTTTTTTTTTTTTTGTAAAGGTATACTCTGTGTCGCGGTCACGTATTATTTCAAGTTGTCATCAAATTATTTGTCTTGTTTAAACCTTGAAGTTAGTAAAATAACAAAACATTCAATAATAACATTTAATTTTAAGATGGTCTTTTCTTGTTAAACAGATATTATGGTATGATAAAACTTTACTTCCACTGTAAATTTTACAGTGGAAGTAAGTTTTTATCATGCCATAGTATACTTTAACAGTGCAGTAAAGTTACCCATTTTTATACACTCCCACTAATCGTGTCAGATAACAACTGACACTATGTAACTGCGTGCACGCGGGCATATTATACAAATACACAAAATGACCCCAAGTATTCCAAACTTCTTTCAGACAGTCCAGAAATTGTATAACAGTTCCCACAACATATTCCCCTTGTACCTACTTGGCATCCCCATTGTTTCACTGACAACACTTATGCTCGACTGAATAGAGGCCAATACATCAAGACCTATTGCTCCATTCACGCAGTCAATTGCCTTCAAAAGCTCCACCCCACTTCCCCAAGGTTTGCCAGACCAGAAAAAAAAATATATGCAGGCTTTGATAAACACTAGCTGGCAACCATTCCAGTCTGTCATGAGATACATTCACTGATAAAAGCTTGAATGACAGCTTCAAATACCCCCAACTGCCCCTTTGCTAAGGCTATAGCGCACAAGGCAACAGGAAAACCACTGGGGGTCACTGACTTGCTCGATTGTTTTTTGCTCTGCCTGGGTGAACAATGAATCAAGGCAACTCAAACTGTTCAGTTTGTTTCTCGAGTGTATAATGAAGGAAGTCAGGAAAAATTTAGTTTTTCACAAAATTAATCAGTGGAGTAAAAACTGGCAGTAAGTGATGGGCTCTTCCCTTTAACGCAGGGTTTAAATTATAAATATATGCTGATTTTTTAGCAGCATCTTCTTTTACCTTTTCAGACTTGGATCCAAATAGCTTTGAGAAGATAGGAGACGTTAATACCAATTCCCACGTACAAAGTGGATTGTCACTTCGTGTGGGGGCCATCTACGTCACACGAATCAAGGCTCAGAACCAGGCTAAACTGATAGCATCACATGAAACTAGCGGTATCAGGGTAGACCCTACGCCACCTGTGGTAGGTGGAGATAATTATTAGACAGCTAAGTGCCAGTTAAAAATAATCACTCAACTAACTATTTTAAAGACATTCGGTCAATTTTTTTAAGGCAGGTCACACCATCCTAGGCACAGATTCGTTGTTTACTTTCTAATATAATTTACAAAGTGTCACTGCAAGAAAACGTAAAAAGTTAAAATGACATGTTCACGATCCTAATCCTTATTTTATATTTCTGTTTAAGATGAGGTACGTACGAGGTGGGAATCTAGATGGAGCGGTTGAAGACGTTATCCACGGATACCTATTCCAAAATAGTCGTTCCACTATTCAGGCTTCTTGGCTTGGAGTTGATGGTCAAAGTGGTATTAAGAACTACTGGGTTGCGGTTGGAACAGCTCCAAGTAAGACATAATTAAACTGTAGCTTGAACTTGAGTAGAACTCAGTGTTTCTGGAAAGAGTTTTATTGTAATTTGTATGTGTGCGTGTGTGTTTGCTTGTTGTTTACTGACTGAATAGGTTTTTCGGTCTATTTGTTGTGTTGGGATGTTTTATTTGTTTTGGAGGGTATTTGTTTTTGTTTGTTTGTTTGTTTGTTTGTTTGTTGGGGTGTTTGTTTGTTTGTTTGTTTGTTTGTTTGTTTGTTTGTTTGGTTTTGGTGTTTGTTTGTCTTTTTTGTTTGTGTATGGGGTGTTTCTTGGTGTGTTTGTTTGTTCAATTGTTTGGGTATTTGTTTGCTCGTCGTTTGTGGGTTCTTGGAGATTGGTTATGAATCAATTTACTGAAACTCATGCTTTGAGGTTGTATTCTGATCTAGAAAATTCACTTGTCGTTTGCAAGACCTCTATTTCCTCCGTGGATTGTTATTATAAATCAAAAATTCGTTACCCTCAATTCCTTTCCTAGATACTGAAGACATCGAACCCTTCACAGCACAAGGGCCAAAAAGGAATGGTGTCTTGCTGAACCTTGACCTCCAACTCAATGACCAATCAACATGTAGCGATGAAGAGTTTACCGCGGACTGCCACCCCGTCTTTTACGTATGCGTGAAGAGCGAGAATGGTGCGGGGGCCTTCAGTGACGTAATTTGCTCCTCACCAATCAGAGTTGTTGAAGAGGATCAGACAGGTATGTTAAGCAGACACAACTTTTGATGGGGTATGCAGCTGCATCTGTGCAACCTGGGATAATAAAAACATACCTGTTTACTTGTGCATTCATACTTTCATATCTTAGGTTTAATTGTCCATGACTCAATGAGTTGTAACAACATATTAAAGACTCGTGAAAAGAAACGTGGACTTTCTCGTAATTTGTTGGCAGCGGTAAACTTCATGTACATCAACATGTATTAAATAATTGTGTTTGTTATGACATCCTTGCGTTAATGTTCTCCATTACAGGTTATGTAACAGATGGACCAACCATGCTTCAGGATGTAGACTCTCAACAAGAGAGAACAACTGTTACAGTTTGGTTCGATGACTTTGACGTAAGATTGCGATACATGAAACCATTTTTATTTCATATTTCAAATCTACAGAAAGGCATTATATTGAAATACTTTTTATTTCTGTCAATTGTTATGATGTGACGAAGTTATAGTATATAACTGTTCTTGTTTTTACAGAGCCAGCTGCATGGTATATCTTACTATGAGTGGGCTGTCGGTACGAGCCCTGGAGGCGAGGACATCCAACCTTTGACGTCAGATGGAGTAGTGCCTGGAAGTGACCCTGACATGCCGGGTAATCATATTCAATCAGTTTTGTCTTCTTCTGAGAAACAACTTCGACAAATGATGCGCTTTCTTTCAAAATAAGCATCAACTTTTAAAGAACACTGTGACGCTAGTTTGAGGTGTTTTACATGTTATATTTAACAGGTCTTGCTGGGCAGGGCAAGGCGCAGTCTCCACTGCCCCTCAAGCATGGCGTGACGTATTACAGCACCGTCCGTGCCATCACCAACGGTGACAATGTCTTGGAAACTGTCTCCAGTGGTTTCACGGTAGATGTTACACCACCAAACATTAACATCACTGACTTTGGGCAATATGACACAACTATCGATTTGGTGAGTAGAAAAACTATTGTGATAGAAATGTGTTGATACTTGGAATCATGATTGTTTAGTAAATGTTAAAACATTACAACAAAGTTACTTCTCTTTCATATACATTCGTTTTTATAAAACTAATTACAAAATTCAATATACCTTTAGAGAGGACCTTTCATTTTCAGCTCTTTTATTTGTTACACATTTACTCTAGGGCTTTGGTGGTGTCAAACTGTTTCAATCCACTGCTGACTTTATTGATGCCCTGTGGGATGTGGACGACTTGGAGAGTAACCTCATTGCAACATATTTTTCCGTGGGACAGTATGCAGGAGCTATGGATGTGTTTCCTCTGACACAACTAAACAATTCCTACATTCCTTCGTCTATGGTAAAACCTGCTCACAGAGGTGATTTGGTTAACAACAATTCAAATCTATCAAACCATTTAATAATCATTGTTTGTCCCAATCAAGCTCATTTGCATGCAAATTATTATTTCACATTAATCTGATGAATTAAGCATGTCTTTAAAACCCCAACTTTATCTAAGCATGGTGGACCTATCAACATTAATCTTGTAATATGTGAGAAACCTCTTCAAGAAAAGGTGTAATCCTGCTAGTAACCGAAGATTGTTTGTTTTCCTTTGTTTGATGTCAGGTTTGCCGAATATTCTGACTGTCAATGCCATCAACAGTGTTGGGCTGAAGCAAACATTTTTTACTACCAGTTTAACTGTAGATACCACTCCACCAAGTGCTGGTAAGGTATGTATCCCACATGCAAACTATTCAACCATTTTACACAGCTACACAGGTTGTTTATGGAATTATGAGTTTTCATAGTGGCTTATACTTTGTCTCCTGAAAGGTCTTGTGTCCATCTTTCATACATGCAAAAAGTGCTCTCGAGTGCAGCTGGACGGATTTCCTAGATGCCGAGTCAAGAATTGAGTATATAAGGTTTCTTGTCGGCACTGCAGAGGGTCAAGAAGATGTGTTTGCGTCAGACATATTACCTAGCTATATGACACACTACAGTGCCTCAGGTAAGAAAACTCAAGAAGGAAGCTCTTTTTAAATGCAGTTTCAAGTGGGGGGAAATACATTTTCGTTTTACCTTTAAAAATACAATTCTTTTTAATGAAAACTATTATACTTTTCTTTGTTTATTCTTTATGTCGGCCACCCTGTTTGGCAGTTATTTTTCAATACACTGTATCTTTAACAATTTTAAAATTCTTTTGCAGATTTAGACTTGATACATAACAAACTCTATTTTGTCACCATCGAGGCTTTCAACGCCGTCAGCCAGAGTACGTTTGCTTTCTCTAAACCCATTGAGATCGATGACACCCCGCCCTCATATGGCGTTGTAGTGGAGCTTCCTGGTGTTTATAAATTGAATCAAAGCAAGTCAGAGAAGCAGCTGAGCTGGGATTGCAGTAACAAGGACGAGTGTTTACGTCTGGATGGAGAGTGTCTGGAGTCCATCACCCAGATGCAGATCATATGGGAACCTTTCAAAGATGAAGACACTAAGATCACTAAGTATGAAATAGCATTAGGCACTACACCAGGAGGAACTCAGATCAAATCATTTTATGAGGTGGACAGGTACCAGACTTCAGAGCTTATAACCAATCTTGATATGAGCGATGTGCGTAGAGTGTATGCCACAGTGAGAGGATACAATGAAGCTGGTTTGACCAGCACGGCAGTCTCTAACGGCATCTTCGTCAGTCGATTCAGTGCAGGACTTCAACCGCTAAGACCTTTCACAATCAAAGATGGAGTCACTTCCAAAGACCTCCATGACCTGAACTTTCAGACATCTTTGACTGACCTAAGTGCGTCTTGGGATTTCAGTGGAGACCCTTGTCCAATCAGGAAGTACGAGTGGGCTATTTATAGAATTGACGGATTGCAAAGTCAGCCACTGACAGATGTTGGAGGTAATAATACTAAAATAATTAAATTTTATCTGATGGCCCGATTTATATCCGTCCGATATCATTTGCCATGATAAGCATATTTTTGATAAAAGCTTTAAGGAATCTGCCATTGAAAAACACATCAAAACAGTTTTGAATCTGTGTAGAAGAAGCAAAACCGGGTTATTCTAGAAGGAAATAATAGGTAAATAAGAAATCGACCCTTCGACCTCCACAGCCCACAACCCCATCGACCCCTCAACCTACTCACCCATATGCGAACCGAGTTTCAAATTTCGGACCTCGTTTTACGGTCCCGATTTAAAATGCTGAATACGATCATAAATTTTGTCATGTACAGCTACATGTGATCGACAGCTGAACTCGGAAGAATTGCCTCCTGACACAGTTTTTATTGTGTGCTTTTTATTTTGTTTTTTCATTACCGTCATATAGAACAAGACGAAAACTATCGTTTGTCTGTGCCTGTCAGGGAGTGATATTATTGCCCAATCACGATGCCGGAAATAACGAGCAATTCGGTCGAGTCAGATAGTGTCGTCCTAAAAACGTGTACAGTCGTTCATTATGAAGAATCGCGCCCTGAAGGAGCTAGCATGAATCAAACATTACCTTCTGATTGCTATGAAAACCCCTACTCGGGGAGGGTACAACTTGGGTTGCAGCATTTATCAATACTAGGTTTTGCAACACCATTGCCATGGAGGAAGCCCCATGATTCATCACGTGTGCACCAACGACGCTACGGGGTTGCTTGCGAGGCACAGATTGATGTTGTTTTGCTCTGTTTTTTCTTACGGGGCACTTAAAGGGACAGGTATAAAAAAAAAAATTAAAAAGGTAAAACAAATTTTAAAAAATATGTCGTTCCCTCGAAATAGTATTTTGTGACATCGAAATACTGTTTCGTTCCCACAAAATATTATTTCGTTTCCTCGAAATATTATTTCGTTCCCTCGAAATATCATTTCGTTACCTTAAAGTATTATTTCGTTCCCTCGAAATACTATTTCGTTCCCTCGAATTATTATTTTGTTCCCTGAATTATTATTTTGAGAGAACGAGATAGATTAGTTCGATCTAACGAATTAATTTATTTCGTTCCTTCGAAATAATTTTGTTCCCACGAAATCATTTCGTTCCTCCGAAATCGTTTCGTTCCCTAAAAAACATTGTGTTACCACGAAATATTATTTCGTTACCTCGAAATCCTTTAACTGCTACGGAGTCCAAGACATTCCGTTTCAAGAAAAAGTGGTATTCAAGCGTTTTTGTTCTTATTTAAAAAAAATCCCTTCCATTTATATTGATATTTTCCAGACCGCACTTCAGACACAAACACAAACATTGAAATGATAGACGGCGAGACGTATTACACCGTGGTGCGGGCTACCAACGCTCTGAACATACCAGTCACACTCCGCTCTGATGGAATCACCGTGAAACGAGACCCACTGATACCTGGTCATGTTTACGATGGTCTCCTTGTAGGCTTTGATCAAACCTACCAAAAAGAAACGACACCATATCAGCAAGCTGGAGTGGGTTTGGTCATGGGGTACCACTAAAAGAGACCATTGAACATACAGGTAAATCCTGGATTACTGGTATAAGCAGATTGAGATAAATAGCTATTTCGTCGTACATTATAAACAAATTGTCAATTCTCACATACCGTTTGAATTATGTTGGGTTGTAAATTCAGGAAATGCTGAGATGACCAAAGACCATGAAACAGAGCAGGCTGTTTACTATTATGAGGTTGCAGTGGGCACAGATCGTCGCTACCCAAAGACTAGAGACAACACAGTACCATTCACTAACGTTGGTCAGAAAACAACGGTCACTTTCAATAACCTTGATCTGGCGCTGACTGCGACGTACTATGTGACGGTCAGAGGATATAGTGCAAGCTTCTCCACTGCTGAGGTCACGTCAACTGGGATACAAGCTGGTGTGGAAAGTAAAGTGTTTGGTACGTTAAGTCCTTCCTTTTCCATTCTTTGTGTTGTATACATCGATTGGCAAGAAAAGTTTCCTGATCATGAGGTTGGTAAGAAGATAATTTATTTATGCGTAATAATTTACTGTTAAAGGAAAATGACAGAATTAGTAAGAAAAAAAAATCGTAAGATATACTCTTTGATCACAGATTTACATAAAACTTACACGGTCTAATGATGATGATAGTAGAAAACATCCCTTGAAATACTTCTGTCTGAAATGCCATAATTTGATGGGAAATGAATAAACTAATTTTCCGATTGGAGTTTATCGCTCAGTAAGCGTTTTATTTATTTGTTGAATCTATATGATTTCATGAAAATGTGTAATCGGTCTTTCACTATTTTCTCGTGACCAAGAAGGCCGATCGATCTAAAACTTCTACAGGTTTGTCAGTTTCTGTATATGGTGGATTACATAAAGTGCTTACACTGCCAGGAACTGTTTTGTTAGCAAAAACCAATTCTCTAATGTTCCTTTAGCTATCTGAAAACCTTACAACAAACGCAACAGCTGATTTTGGTTGTTACAACCGCATTAAGGACAATGGGTTTACATGCTGCAACTGTGCATAGTTTTCACTATTTTCTCCTGACTCACAGATCGAATTTAGCCCGAAGTTTCACAGGTTTGTTATTTCATGTATATGGCTGATCACACTAAACATGACCACTGTGTGCGACTATTTGATAGGCTCTACCACTCCTCTACTGTATAATATCTTTAACTTTAATACTGCAAACATTCATTTATGTACAGTTTGTTGAAATTCATTGTGCATTTTGAAACTAGGGAATTTAGCATTTGACGGGTAAAGTATTTGTTCTTATTAATTTTTGTCCAACCAGCTCCGGAGGTGGAAATACCAAAGTACGTAAATTCGCTCTCCGAAGTCAAACTCCAATGGCAGGAATTTGACTCAACCTTCCCCATCCTACTCTACCATGTCGGGCTGGGCAGTGCCGCTTCGGCTACTGTATCACCAGAAGACATGGACTGTTTGGACATGCTGCTAGTAACAGACGAGTCCAAGACTACCTTTTCTGAAAGTAAGATGCATTTTGTCGGTAAGGATACGTATCAGGAGATCAACGGCCTGAGTCTACAGGATAGAGGTTCCTACTTCGTGACGGTTGTTGGTGAGATTATACTTCAATGTATAGATTCACGTTTACTAACAGTGGTTCCTGAATCTCTCATGTAGATTGGCTTTGTTAACTTAAGTGATCTAGCAGTGAAGGGTTCTAATCCACTGTTTTATGTTCAATTAATTTATTACAAGGAATTAATCAAGGGGGGCAGTGTAACTCCTCCACGAGGCACTTTTCGGTTGATATCACTCCGCCCGTTAAAGGACGACTTCGTGCTGGACCATTCTACGACATGGTATGTAGGTAGTCATTGTACTTAATTCAAGTTATATATTAACTTATCTAATAATATCATTATTGACATATTGGAGAGTGTAGAAGACCATCGCAAGATACGTTATAATATCTTTTTAACAAAGAGATTTGTTCTTAATAAGGGCACCTTCGAAGATTGAGCTCCTTAAGCGAATCTAGTGAGGTTTGCTGTGATGAGACACCATAATACACAAACTTTATACATCAGTAGTGGCGATTCTGAGAAGAATCGGTGGTTAATAATTTTGTGTGTGTGCTCTGATCGTCTTCATCAGACCTCACTGATCGAAACGGCCAGGAGTTAACCCACTGGTTTTTTTCATCAGAACCAACACATCTCACGGAGAGATTTTAATAAGTACATGTGTCTCCGCAAACCTCACTAGGTTTTACTCCCCCACAGCAAAGTTTCAAATCATACTGAATATTTAAATTTAATGTGTTCTTGGAAATAAAACTTGAGCAATTTGTTGGTGTACTAAAGAGAGGGTTGAGTCAAATATTCTTTAATTAAGACTTAATTTAACTATTTTTGTTTTCGTGACAGCTGGTGACGTACACAGATAGCACCAAGTCCATTCATGTGGCATGGGAGGACTATATAGATGAAGAAAGTGGAATTAAATCCTTCAGCATCCGTCTCCTTGAGGCTGCATCATGTGACGTGGAAGACAGCGTCAGTCTAACACCTGTACCTGGTCAGGAGTGGTTGGTTCTTGGCTCAGATATCTCAGAGTTTACGTATGTAGACTTAAGCTTGTTGGTAAGTTGGTGAAGTTTGTTTCTGAACATTCTATTATGTTGATCCTCTTCAAATGGTTTCGTTATTTATAATTCTTCAAGGTCAAAGCAAAACACTTTTTCAAACTAAAGCTTCGGGTGACAGACAGATAAATTATTAGTATTATTATTAATATTTGTTGTTTTTGTTAGAGAGAGAGAGAAATTTCACTTCTGTCCATCAATTATACTAATGCCATTGAGCAAAAGAAGCAGATCATTTCCTCTTTTTCTCAGTGAATGGCTCTCTTGAAAAACTTTGCCTTGCTGTACTAAATTATTGTCATTTTCTGCTCGGTAGACCAACCACCCATATTTTGTTGAGCTAAAGACCACGAACCATGCAGAGGATAGCACGATAACCAAAGCAGGACCAATCTTTGTGGATAAATCAGAGCCTAGACCTGGAGTGGTTGTTGATGGAGACGATTTCATGATTGATCTGACATACGCGTACAGTCGAAGACAAGTCACTGGTATGTACACAAATTATTTCCCGGATATTTTTTTTCGTTATAGCACTGACAACACGTAGCAATGTTTAAAACAATGCACACACCGCGCCGCACAGACCTTTCATTTGTTTCACCACACAGGCCTTAGGAAAGGAATCGTGTCGAGAGAAATTCATTGACTAAACGTTGGGCAAAAACGTTTTAACGTCTGCACGTTTTATGCTTTAGCGTATTCAAAATGAAGCGCAATTTTCGAAATAGTGCAGTGACTGTGCTAATTATCGTGAAATTACATTGTTCTTTGATTAGTTTAAAAAAAATTAGTTGTGTATCATAGGAAACAAAAATTTTACTTATTTTGAAAAGATGTGTTTTTTGACCAACCAATTACTCACACTAAGAGACATGAGTTTTGTACAAGCAAACAGAACAAGCAAAAAATTATGTCATGTTGACGTCGTTAAATGTTTAGACCCAACAAACACATAAACAGTATCCAACAAGTATATAATCGAAAAGAGTCAATTATGTTCATCTATTAATGTTGTATATTAAATTGAATGACCTAAGCTTTGATATGGTGTATAACTTTCAAAGAAAGGACAATGATAAGTATGAAATTATCTCATAACAAAATCCTTGTACAAAACTATAAGATTTACTTTAAAAAAAATAATAATCAAACAACAATAGTAAACGTTTAAATATCGATGAAAAAATAGGCGTTTCGGCTTCAAGGACGACACCCCCAATTACTAATTTTAACACAAACTTAACATGATGGAGACCCGATCTATCCATTGCTTCCTTTATTTCAGGAACAATTGTACACCAGCCCAACCCAGAGGGTCCACCCTGCCCTCTGACAGACACTTCTTTCACTGATCCAAAGTGGCAGGCATTAGAGTTCAACGGACTTTGGAATATGGGGACTGACAACTGGGAGTTACAGTACCAAAGTCAACAGGTCAGAAAAAAAGTTATTGAGTTAAAAAAAAAAAAAAAAAAATTATAAAAAGTTATTCAGGTGCCAATTCGGATTGGCACCTGAACTTCAGCAGGTTGATAAGAGAAACATGATGAGGGAAATAACGATTGAATTACCAAACAGAGTTTTAAAATTGAGATTTCCATAACTACGAAGTAATCAAAGTTTCTCGATCAGTAATTGCAACGGTGGCAATATAATCGAACAAACAAGAAAAATAGTCGAATAAATAAGAACAATTTTATTATTTTTGTACGGTGTTTTTCTCACAGGTATTTGCATCGGATGAAAGTGTGTTACTGAAGATGGAACGAGACACAAGGGAACGACGTATGCTCTCCGGAGCGTATGTTATTAATGCACAGTTAGTCCGGAGCTCTGAATACGAGGTAAGGGTTCTCTATAAACAGGTGGAAGGGGCACGAGGATATTGAGTTTTAACTCAATGCCTGATGACCTGGTCTTGAGTCAATTGTCATGATCAGTTTTCTCTGGCAAACCAACTTCATCCATCTCAACAAAAGTATATAATAAGTTGAACATAATACGAAGTACTGTTCATAAATAGGATTTATCCAACCTTGCCCAACTTAATGTATGAAACTAAGTTCTGCAACATACAACTTTGTGTCTGCACACAAGAATGGTTGTTCAACAAATATTCAGTGAAACTTGTATGATTTCTTTCTTTTTTTACCCAAGATGCAGGTACTCTTCTTTATACAAAGGAGCTACTTTGCACTTTATCAGTACTACAAATATGTTTGGTGTTATTATTTGGTTTCAGATCTGCCTGTTTGCGACTAACACGTTTTTTGGTTGTTGTTGTTGTGTTGACATGTTTTTTGTTGTTGTTGTTTTTTTTTTTGGCTTTTTTTTCAGTTTGATTTATTGGCTGCATCATCAGACCTTCACAGCGTCACAAGTATTTTGTTCTGGGATGGTCCGGATAGAGTGGTCGGAGAGTATGACTTTGGTGGAACTGAGGATTGGCGAGAAGGGATATGCCAGTGTTGCTATGCAGTACCCTTCATTCGGGTATAGCGCTTTTCTCTAATGTTTTGCCATCATGCAGCACCACAACTTTTATTCCCAAATTTTCGTAGCGGGTTAGTTCACGAAGTCAAAAGGAAAACCACGCAATTTCAAGAGATGTTTGTGTGAATCGTTTTATTCTACTTTTAAAACGTCTTTCTACCCATAATAGCGAACGTTTTTTGTTGCCCAAAAGCACCCAATCCAAATGCAATGTTTCCCTTTAACACTGACACTCAATGTTGTAACAATAGGTGTTCGGCTCTGATTAAAGGCCTCAACATTTTGAGAAAACAAAATCAATACAAAATAAATTTTTGATAATCACCTTCCCATGTTTTAAGAGTTTTATTTTACTCCTTTCCTTTGAAATCATGACATGCGAAGGGTTCTCACATTGGTATTATTATTAGTATTAAATATTTCTGGTAATGAAACCAAGGATGCTTTATAACTTAATCACTCTAGCTCGCTAGCCGGAGGAAGCCTGTAAACAATGGTGCTTGCTATGTGAACCAGAAACACCGGGGTTAAAACCCGCGGGGAAGCAACGTGGTGGAAATAATCTCCACATATTCCAAATATTGTCAATGGGCCAAAAAAGCCAAGATTATATGTAATCCTGACCCCTGGTATACACCACAAGCCTGTAGACTCCCATTGGCCAGGCTATAACCACTGCCGAGTTAAAAATTGTTGAATGACAGCAATCCCAAGATGCGCCATGTCTTTGTGCAGTAACTGGATATCTTAGCCCTGCGTCGTGGGATCGTGGGGTCGGTGACCTTCCCGTTGTAATTGTTGTTACTAATTAACGGTGCGGTCAAAAATCTTGAAATTGTTTAGGTGGTCTATTGGAGCATAGCCAGATAACACTATAACCAGCAAATTTAGCTGGGGGACAGTGTTCGACCGACAATCTTCTTTAATTTTGAAGCCCCATTGAAATTACTCACTGAAATTTGATACACCGCTAAGGGCATTTGATGCTATTCTCTGATCTCAGCCGCCGTTATTTCCAGGCAATTAATCATCCTGTCAGTCTTATCTTGATCTAGCAAATTGATAGACGCCAGCTGCACTCTAGACTATGTCTGGGTAGGGTTGGGTTGGCCAAGTATACAAAAACAAACTTGTTTCTCAGAGGACCAAAACAGTGAAAAAAACATGAACAAGTTGAATTTTTTGCATTTTGTTGTTGTTTTTCATAAAAACGCCCGTGTGTCACCCCTTGCAATTTTTTTTTTGAATTTCTTTCTTTCTAAATATACTCTGGGCAATCCTGAGTCATAATAAACTGTTGGAAAACAGTTTGTGAACAGCCAAAATTAGTTTACACGCATTTTGCTACCGGACGGTCGCCGACCGTTTCACCACGCGTTACTGCATGGCCAATGGCATACTGCAGCGCAGGTGAGCCAGCTCATTGTGCAATTATCTCTCTGTGTCAACCCCGTGCCGCCCAGAGCTAAAACAAGTCGTTAATCCCAAGTCGTAAGTCTTGCCTGGAACTCGAATTCACCATTTATGGGGGTTAAAATTGCTTTGGGCTTGCAGGAGGGGGTTATTGACCTAAAAAACTGAGTGGTGAAAAATTGTTCCAACTGGAGAAACCGCTTTATACAAAATGGCCCGCTTCTCCGAGGGTTAACCGGTAATCTTCTGTGTTTTTTTTACGTGCACTACAGTACACTAGTACAAGGTTAGCCCTCAGAGAAGCGGGCCGTTTTGTATAACGCGTGGTCTCCAGGTGGAGAATTTTATCACCACTCAGTTTTGTAGGTCAATAACCCCCTCCTGCAAGCCCAAAGCAATTTTAATTCCCACAGGGATTTTGTCTAGGCCAGCAGTGTATGTTATTTACGACCTGTTTTAGCTCTTGGTGGCACAGGGTTGACACAAAGAGATAATGGCACAAGAAGTTGGCTCACTAAGATATCCAGTTACAATTCCCAAGGGCATTGCTGTCCCTTGGGGCTGCTGTCATTCATTACTCCTTACTCGGCAGTGGTTATAGCCTGGCCATAGGAGTCTACAGGCTTGTGGTGTATACCAGGGGTGAGGATTACATGGAATCTTGGCTTTATTGGCCCATTGAAAAAAATTATGACCATATTTGGAATATGTGGAGAATATTTTCACCACGTTGCTTCCCTGAGGGTTTTAAGGAACTACGGCTTAAAGTCCCATCCGAAGGACAAGGCAATTATGGTAAAGCATCTTGCTCAATGACGCAAGTGCCACGTTTAGCAAGAGTTTCAACGGGTACATAACTTGTTTTTCCTTCATTTTCTGACAACAGTCTGAATGCCCTCAGTGCAACTGTGAAGATTTCTTTTGGAACCGATGACACAACCACTGATAACTCGTCGGTTAACAGCACAACAGTTGAGTTAGAGGTCACAGACATGGCAGATATGACCACTGTAAACTCAACTCAAGTATACACAGAGGAATTGAAACAGGCGACACGAAAACCATGGACCATTCATAAGAAAGATGCAGTTGGTAATGACTTTTCTAACGAAGACAGCGGCAGATGGACTACACAAAGAGCATGTGGTCTCCAGCTGCATCTAAGTTAGTAGCTTTTTCCGGGAGTTCCTCATTTGTTGGGGTCAAAATTTAAATATTTTCATTGTAAGTGTAAACATCATGTCGACTTATTGCTGGTGGATTTAAACTCATTAACTTGTAAGACGGCGGTCAACATTTAAACTCGATACGGTTTTTAATCAGTGTATTGTATTGTCATTTAAAAAAAAGAAATTGACAGAATTATACATTGATTTTATTTCATCCCTATTTTAAATTACAATATACTTTCACGGAACATAAACTCAAACTTTCATTTTTCTCAAGCCATACTCATTAATTACTTGACAATAAACTATTTTCTTTCCACTTGTACCTTAGATGGTGATGCGTCACAAGCCGTGTTGTGGTGTCGTCATTTCGATGATGAATGGTCGATGACATCACAGGCTGTGGATCTAGGCTTTGACCCCTCCATGGAAGAACATCATTACTCTATTCACTTCAATGTGATGCCCATTGATGCAAAAGAGGTACCTTTATTCAATACAATGTTTGTAAAACCGCTCATCTCTAAAGCGCAAATTATAACAACTTGGTAACATCTGTACTGCTTGGATCAATCTTGAAGTACACATTTTATTCAATTGTTCAACTATTTCCCATGGGAATTCACAAATTTCGGTTAACACTTACAAACATTTTATTTTCTACTTGACATTTTTCGTAAATTTCTAAATGAATATTCATCACAAGACATACTGCATACTCTCTCTCTCTCAATAGTTTCTGTATAATTTGCCAGTGAGCTTCTCTTTCAAATAATTTGTTGACAGGACGAGTGGTCTTTTAAAGTCTACATCGATGGCAAGCTTCTCTCTTCACTGACCGGTATCCCTGTGATGTCTTCTTCCACCAAACTCATCCTTCATGTCTTCAACAGAGATAGCTATGTTGCTGATCTAGAGGACCCCTTCAATCAACCGGCTGTTACAGCAAATTTTCGAAACCTAAGGTATGTACACACATTACTTGCCATTCTCCTTTTTTGTTTAGTCTTGTTGTGTTCTTGTCGGCAGTGGTGATGTTAAAAATGAATCACTTAATCTGTTTATGTGCTTAATTGCTATTAAACTAACACAAAATTAGCATCATACTTTATTAAAAGAAAGTATACTCTGCGGGAGATCTGTTTTGTGTTTGTAGTTTAACCTTCATCTTTGGGCATAATTTGATGTATTTGCATAGCAAAATAAACATTAAAAGACTTTAGGAAAATAAAGAATTTAAAAAAAATCCGTACGTTTGTTTACAGGATGCCTCCAGATGCTAGTATACTATGCCGCTATGGTTTACCATTCAGGGCAGGTACCAGTCCCGTTTCTCGATATTTCGCTGGTGTCGGCAGTGAAGCAGGAAAAACTGACGTTGTATCATTTAAGGAGGTATGGTTCTCAGTCTGGCCTTAAATTCAGTATATTGGAACAAATATGGGTGGTTCATTTAAATATAAAAAGTTAAGTTTCGACTGTCGATATAACAAGACCATCTATACTGTCGAGTGATCTTTATTAATGTGTTCAGTCTTCCAAGAGGAAACAAAGGTGTGTTAAGATTTAAATCAAGTCTTGTGTGTCTTGATCGATTACGCATACACCGAAAATTGCTTTGTAACTCTTTTTCTTTAGAAAGCTTCATCATTTTTTTTTTTTTTTTTTGTTATGCCAATTATTGCAAAAGACAAGACAATTAAGTCGCCCGACATAATGAGTAACAGTAAGTTGACTTTATATTCTGTATAGATTTCGCGACCGTGTGTACCATGTATCAATCCCTGTGATCGGTACCAGTGTGAACAGTCATGCTCCATGGAGGAAAGCCCCATCACTTTCACACTCACCAACCTGACTCTGCCGAAGCTGGAGATTCTAGACGTGGCAATGAACGACACAAATGCTACTTTATCTGCTTTCGGAGAGGATGGCTTTTTTTCTCCGTTCTTTCTGACAGGTATGTTTGGTTAAAAATCATAAATTGTGTGATAAGAGACAAAAAGGTAATAAAATAGATAATACTCTCAAATATTTGTTTTTGATATTTTTCTATGCAACCATAAAATTGTTCTAAATCTATGAAACTTCCGAACGCCATCATCGAATCCACTTATAAAAACCTGATTTCATAAGTTATTATTATGTATCTCCTCAGTTAAGTGTGTCATAGGGAATGGTAGAGAAGCATCTTCATCTTCAAACGGTTTCTACATTGACGATACACCAGCAGAGCTAATTGTTTTATTCTACTTGGATGTCAACCGCAACGCGTATGAACCAACATGGTTCCAGTCTTCCAATTCCACAATCAATGTGTTGTGGAGTTTTATCGACAAGCAAAGTCAAGTTAAGGTAAATTACTCCCTTTATCATTGTTGGTAGGCCTACTGATGGTTTCTTTGTTCAGTTTTAGTTGAGAGTGGGGTTTTTAGCAGGTTGATGGACTCGGTGACTGCCCCTTGGCCATCACCAGTTATTGGCTGATTAGGCATATATTGGAATGAAGTTTAGATACTGATTCTGACGATATGCTGTGCTCTTTTCTTTTATGCAGGAGCACTATTGGGCCATTGGAACATCCAGAGGTGCTGTGGACTTACAAGACTTTGTCAATGTTGGGTCGGTCCAGACAGCCTCCAATAGCCGCTTGGAAGGACAACTGCAACACAATACAACATACTATGTGACAGTGAAGTGCATCAATGGAGCTGGCTTGGAGACTGTGATAGAATCTGATGGTAGGTAACAAGACAGAGATGTTTGCGATGACTTGTTGCCATAAACACACAAGTTATTTGCAGGGCTACCTCCATATCAATTCAAGAGGTTTAACTCTGAAACATATTAATAGACAATCACTTAACTACCGACAGCCGTGCAAAGTAAGGATCAACCCTTGCAACCAAATCGTAGTAACTCCAAGTGTGTCAATACTGACTTGAAAACTCGTTCTAGATGCCGCGGTATGAGAAAGAAGGTACTTTTAGTTTTACTCACTAATAATTCCATTCCTTTAATACACGAAGAATGACTGGCGGTAAATTTATTTGGCTGCTTTTCTAATGCATATGGTGTACCAGGATTGAGTTTCAGAAATATATAAATGTAACCCTGATTCCTGTTGATCCACTGAATCGTGGCTCTTTACCCTGAATCCATTTTTCACTCCAGGTGTCACGGTTCTTTTTGAGGAACCCTCCGTGGATGATGTCAACACCACCTCCATGTTCATCACAAGTTTGAAGAGGAAGTCTATCCACCTGACATCCAGAAGAGTGACGACCCAACTAAGACAGGAACCTCCTGGTCCAAACCTGATGATGAGTCCATCAACGTTATGGTACAATTATTGCAGGCTATTTTCAGTGTGAATTGTTAATCAGGGGTGTGTAGGGAGTCAGCAATGAGTTACTGCGGTTCTAAAAAGAACTGACAGTGTATTATTTCACAGGTAACAATATCGTTTCTATTTGACAGAGTATTGTGTGAGCAGCACAGCAGACAGATTGGATGACATCGTCCCCTGCATGGTGGTAGGTACAAACGCTTCCGGTTCAGTATCTATAAGAGACGGGCTAATCATTGTTACGGCTGATGGCAGAGAGGAAGTGTACAACATCACTGACTTCCAAGCTCAGCGAGAAGACAGCGATGAGATGACAATTCAGCAAGATGCGAAATTTAACATGGAACCTGGGAAGTAAGTTAACTCACACAAGCTGACAAAAAAGGTCAAATTTGAGGGATATCTTAAACATAAATGACTTTATTAAAAAGCCCTTCACTGTTACTCATTTTGCCAATCGTGCAGAAAAAAGCGATGCGCGCAAAACAGAAACTCAAGTTATATTTTGTTGACATTTTTATAAATTTTATGTATTGTCAAAATATTCTATGCTTGTGTTATTATTTGTCTACTCCTAAGCATTTTTTTATTGTTTTGCCGTGATATTTTTAACCAACAATGATTTGTTTTCGTTATTTTGTGTAGATGTCTGTACTCTTGGATGAAGATGTGTAACCCTGCACTACTTTGTCAAACACTGCCAGCAGGAACAACCACTGTTTTAGGTGATCATGGGTGTCTCTTTTAAGCCTTAATTTCTTTTTATTTGCACTCTAGAATCGTCCGGGTCAGAGTTCACCCGAATTCGGGTCCCTCTGAGGCTGACCCATTTTCTGGGTCACAAAGACCAAGGAACTGTTTCAAAAATCACCCAGAAATGGGCCAAAATTACGCAGAATACGAGTTGAATTATTATTATTATTATTATTATTTTTTTTTTTTTTTTTAGATCACTTTCCGGGTCAGCCTGACCCAGAAATGTGTCAGACCCCTGGGACCATTTTTGCATGGCATTCAAGTATTTCAAAGTAAATATTTGTTTTTCACTTGATGTTTCTAAGGAGACGATGACTTGATGATGACATCATTAAATGGTACAGATTTCGTTCTGGCATCTCCACAAGGTAGCAGAAGACGACGAAGGAGGGCGCTAGACAACCATTTTAAGTTCTCCATTGCTACTACTGGGGGTAAGCCGAAACAATTTATCGTGAGGCACAACATAATTCCAAGCACAAATAAGTAAATTTAAACATAATTTCAGAAAAATAGCCATCAAACATTTCTCTTTCATGAGAAGATAAAATAAATGTTCTCCATCTTGTTGTTATGGAAATAAAACACAAACCTCCTGATTATGTTTCTAACATTACCATCTCTTCTCTACAAATGTCTCCCAGGTCTCCAGCAGGGTGGTTCATTAATCCTTGGTCTGCTGGATGTGAATAAAACAAATGAGGATTTCACATCTGTTGCTAATCCGGATTATGTCTCTTACATCAGTAATCCTCTGGACACTATACAGAAGACATCAAGGCTTCTTAGAAAAAGGTTTCTTCTATTATTGGTCTTCGTAACATGTATTAGTTTGCAGGAAAAAAAATTACAACAACATAATCATCTGTATAGCCAAATAATTTGATGATACATGCAGTCAATAGTTCTCTCCAAACTCAAATAATTATATGTTTTAAAGTGATTTATGCCGGTAAGACAATTCTAACATGAAAACCTTCAGGAGAAAAAAAATAAAGATTAATGAATTTGTTCAATTTTCAGGATTCGTTTTGTGTATGAGCCTCTCTTCTACGTAACTAGCCTGGGACAGACCGAGCTTCAAGGTCCACTAATCATCAACCTCACTCTCAACACACCAGGAAAGTGGGCAGAGGCCAAACCCAGACTCATTTATTGGGACAGTGGTAAAGCTGATTTTTGAAAGTTGAAACAATTTTAAATGATGTGTAAAAAAAAGGGGAACACATAAATATATTTATTGACGTTGCTGAATGCTCTAAAATAACTACAAACTAGTGTTTAAAAAAGTTTAAAATAATAATCACTAAATGGGTAAACTGAATTTTAACTGGATTTCTGTATTTGGTTTCCCCATTTAAGTGAATGGAAGACAAAATTGTTTGATCCGGGTTTGAGGTACAAACCACAAAGGGGAAATTTAGGAAACGAGGGTGTCTAACTAGCCAAGACTGAGTTTCAATTAGTATAAATAAAACTAACAGTAACGCCTTTATTTTTCAGAGAATTATGAGTGGCGAGATGTTGCCAAAACATGCAGTGATGTAGATCGGGTAACATACAACAAGGAAGACTATCAAATCAGTGTGGAGGTACGCCATTTCCTTAAAACACTTCTTAGATTCATTCGAAGAAGGTTTTACAAAATAAATATTCAAGGTTAATTTTAAAATTCTTAAAGGACATAAAGTAAAGAGATTATTTTTAGTCCACTGTTTGATTTGTCAAGAATTTTTTTTATTTTTTTATTTTTTTATTTAACAGTCATACTCTTCTTCTGTTAAAAATAAGCAACTGTTTTCCAAACTGAAATTTTAACTGAATTGGGAAACAGTTTTACCTTCTTTTGAAATCAGTATTCGTCATTGCTTCCTCACGTATGGCTAAATGGCTTAATAATAATAATAATAATAAATAAATAAGACTTATAAAGCGCATTTCCCAAATATACAACGCGCTGACTTAGGGCAGAGTTAGTCTGTTTATGTGATTTCGAGCTAAAATTCTAACATTTGTCAATCAGTTTTGAGGATTTTTCACCGTTTTTTAACTTGTACAAGGTATGTGCAACAAGAGGAAGGACCTTGTCTCTCTCTGCAGGGAGTCGTCAACGCCGCGCTGCAGAGAAAACTTCCTTCTTCAGCCTGGAGACCGAGTTTGCATTGACCGAAGTCATCAATTCCATCCCTAACGAGCCACCAGAAATCACAAATCTCGTGAACACCTTTACCATGGATGAAGATGAAGGTAGATCTCAGATATATCAGACCCCGATAGATTACGCAAGTTTCGCGCGTATTGTAATATTTTTGGGACCACTTTGATCCCATGTCCATTGCATGTGTGAAGGAAACAAACTCCCGCACTCTAACGGGTCTCAAAGTTCGAATACGCGCAATACTTGCACAGTCTATTTCATAAAACTATTAGGGACAAACAGTTAATTAGCACGGAACATCTCGCTTGGCAGAAACGGGTTACCAGCTAGGAAACTATGTCTATGACTTGTAACGACCTGCTTATATTTTCCATTTAAGCTTTTGCGTAGCCACTTTGGAGTTAATTACAATATCAGAAGCGGAAAAGGGCCTGCCTTATTGTACAGCCAAAGACCTAAGAAAATATCCGTATTCAATCTATAGTACTTACAAATATTTTTAAAGAATCGCCTTCAACGTCTGCAAAAATCAACTGCCAGACTAGCCACACTTACTAGATGCACGTCACACGTCTCTCCAATCTTACGAAGCACTTCATTTGCTCCTGGTACATGGAGGCATCACTATCTAGGTTATTCTCCTCGTTTATCATTATACATGGCACATATCCTATACATCCATAATTCAATTCAGCTTTGTGTTTCTACAAGACGTCTTCGCTCTACAAACACCATGCTCAACATCCCTCGTTCTAAACACACTTGGTGAGATCATTCTTTATTCCATCTCTTTGGAATGCTCTTCCACTGAACCCAGACCAGATCTCTCTCTCTCTCCAGCTTCAACTTAAAAACGTACTTGTTCAGTCTTGGCTTTAAGAACTGTTATTAGCAGAGTTCCTTTTCTAAGCGCCAGTGTGTTCTTCTGACAGTCATGTCGCGCTATAAATGTTCTTTATTATTATTGTTATTGTTACTATATTGCAGGCACTCTGGAATACTCATTCGAGGCCAGCGATCCTGACGATGATATCATAGTCTTTGAGCTTGGTCTTGATAATGATACACCACTAGGATCAGCAACCGTCACCGAGGATGGTGTCTTCTCTTTCACACCATGTCCTAATTGTCACGGCAGTTTCGCTCTTCAAGTTATTCGTAAGAACATCAGTTTCTCATTAACTCAAGATCAATATTATTCCAGTTGCTTAAAACGGGATTTTTTTTTAGGCCTCTTGAAAGAAAAATAATAGCTGTGTGATCGTTTGTTGTATGTTCCATACATATCCTTCTGTCTAACAAAATTGTGTTTGTTCATTTTCTAAGAACTTCATTAACAAAAAGTGTTCTATTCTTTATTCCTAGTGAGAGAGATACAGACCGTGAGCGAGATTGAGCCTTTGACTACCGTCGTCGATATCTCAATAGAGGTCAACCCAGTCAATGACAATCCTTACTCCTATGTCGCTCTGAACGGAGTAGTTGCTGGTAATGGACGACATGCAACGGTAAGTAGATTTATTCGGTTTTTAAAGAACCAACACAACACGTAAGAAATAAGTTGACTGGTGCCACCGCAAGCAAAATATTTCCAACCATTCGATGTTTCAACTCACAAGCAACAACAAAGCTCATTAAAATGGATGTAGTGTCTCCCAACAGTTTTAAAACTGTCGTTATGTGTCGTTGTCGTTATGTTTCATGTATCTTCTTTTTATAGCGAGGAAAAAGTGCATGTTATCAAAATTTTGCAATTTTTTATGTTATCAAAGTGTTGAAGTCGGTGATATTTATCATGTAAGGTGACTCCATGTATTAACTTTATTCACCACTTTTCCACTGATTCTTATTGCAGCTGATAGTAGAGCAGAACACAGGAGCCAACATTGCTTACAAAGACCTGATGGCCACGATATGGGCCTATGATGTTGACATCAATGACAACTTGACGTTTCTAATTCAACCAACAATGTACGGTGTACTTACAATGAGCGATGAGGTTAGATTAATCCCGCCGAGGCAGAACTGCAGTCAACTGACTCGTAATATCAACAGTGAAGAGAATTTACTACCATGTGGGTTGGAAACACCTCAGGAAACGGTGAGGATTTTAGTTTTTTTTTTCGCAATCTTAATTGAATGTTATATTAAAGTAACAACACACAAATAACATAATAAACTAATTTAACGATTCATAAAAGACAAATCTGTTTTGCACAGAGTGACTGACAAATTGGTAAGAGAGTGGGGTATAAAGGATTGACACGTGTCGACAACAAACTGCTCTGTTCTTCAAGCTTCATTTTGAGAAAATGTTTTAAATCTGACGACCCCAAACCAGCTGCGTGTTTTGTTTAATTATGCTGATTGGGGACTGTTCATGTTCTACATGCACCATTAACCCATAGATTCAAACAATTTGAGTTATTATCTTTTAAAGTGAGTTGAGTTTTTGGGTTGGGAAGGATTTTAGTAAGTCACCCCAGGCAGTTAGTTTCAGTCATGGTGAGTACCAGTCTAATCTAAATAATGTTTTGATTCGCTTTTGATTTCAGGAGGTGATGAGTTGGGTATCGTCCTCTTTTTCCTACGCCCCTAATCCCAACTTCCATGGAAAGGATAGCTTCTCAGTCTTGAGTAAGGATGAATCGGGCGCAGTGTCTCAGCTGCTGAAGATAGAGATTGCAGTCTTGTTGAACCCTTGCATCAATGAGGGAGTTTGTAGAGGTACGTAGACTCGCAAGATCGAAGCTTAATAAATAAAGGGTTGGTACAGATTTGTATCTAGGAAGAAGCAAACTAAATCCCGTCAAGACAAACATCATACAAGAAACTAAGATACTCTAATTGAACGGACTGCAAACCATGTTTTAAGTGTTTATGATTTTTCTTAGATTTTAATGCATGTCATTAAATTTGAGACAACATTGACAGCAAGTTCCTTTGGCATAATTGACGAGTTGCAGACGCTAGTAGGTATCTGGCATCCAGGTATTTTTCTGCAACTCAGCGCCTCTTCTGTCTCCTAGCGAAGCTAGCAAAATACATTTCGAAATACATTTTTACAATTATTTATAAAATACTGAGAAAATACCAGAAACCCAGAGGGCCTAGGCTGACCCGGAAAGTGGTTACAAATTTGAGTTTAATTCGGATTCTGCGTCAGTGTGACCGATTTCTGGGTAACTTTGACACAGCATCCGGGTCACACTGACCCCCACGGGACCTCGATCCGTGTCAATTCTTACCCAGAAGTTTTTATAGTGTGTGTTCAGTCCTCTTCACAAAAATCGTAATACTTTTCGGCTGTTTAAATAATAAATTGTGGACATACAAGATGAAATAATACGATGAGAGAATTTTGAAGACATTCCTTTCTCTCTCCCTCAGGACCTGCTGATGATCCAGACTGCACTTCTCCAGCGCGCAGCTCCAGTTTCGATTCTTATTTCTGCATCTGTGAAGCGGGCTGGGTGGGCGACACCTGTGAAATTGACTACGACGATTGCGCATCTACACCATGTGAATTCCCATTTGTCTGCCATGATCTTTTGAATGGGATTGAGTGCGCATGCCCATTCTCCGACCCAATGTGTGACTCAAGGTCAGCATTCTTCTAGATTTCATTTAGTTCAGTTTATGTTTCAAAAAAACAACATCACACTGATGTTGACAAGATGACGGTAGAAAAAAAAATAATGAAGATTAAGTAGTTGAGGTCTCCCAAAAGATTGTAATGTGAGTTGAGACTCACAATATTTTTGTTAACCTAGATAGAAAAGACACACAAGCCGAAACAAGTACTTAAACTACTAATCAAAACTAAGAATTTATAAAGCACTAAAAAAAAATTGATTAATTATAAACAAAGCAGTAAATATTACAAAAACTTTGGTAAATGCTTCTCTTTGTTGTGGGGTTGGCCAACTTTACTTCTTAGTCCCTTGATTCAAAGCAATCACCCTTTAAAATGAAAATGTTAAAATCAAATGTGATGAAAATTGTTCCTTTGAATACAGTTCTTACGCTGTTAAAACGCCTAAATATGACAGCTCGTCAAATATTGTTTGTTTGAATTTCTTTAGATTCTCAAATGAAATTGCAATTATTTGCACATTGATCTGCGTTGGAGTCCTTATCTTCGCTCTGGTTGTTTTACGCTGTTACATGAAGAAACGCTCTATGAAAGAGTAAGTAAAAACGTTATAATTATAACAATGCATGATGTGATTCTGAACATCATCTTATTCAATCAAATTATATACCTTCATATTTTGCCATAGTACAAGATTTTGAGTTAATTTAACTGACACGCACAAAACTTCATTAATTACAAAATCTGTCACAAACATTTTCTCAAGTCAATTTAAATACAATTGTGAATGTTTTTATATTAATTGCAGTTGGATTTAAATCTCACAAAAATATTATGCTTTAATTTTTGCCATGGCGATAGAAAGCGACTCGTATTTACAGACAGGCAACATCGTGTTATTGAAAATCCTGCATATGATACTGAAGAGGGCTCCGATGGAGTCGACCCACAAGATTCTACTCCACCGTCTCAAGACAGACCATCGCCTGATTTTCCGGGTCCTTCAACCGTCTCGACAAGCACCGCCCAGTCAAAGAGGTCATCTTTCTCTTTGACATCCATTAGGTCGGATAAGAAGAAGTCCAGAAGACCTCACTCCCGTACTGGCCGTTCACACCCCGTGAGAAATGCATCCAAGATGGCTAAGGAAGTCCGAGCTGAAATATCTTCAACTTCAAAGAGACCTCGCTCCAAGTCCAGCAGACCTCGCTCTCGTAACAGCCATTCAAACTCCGTAGGAGTTGCACCCACAGTGGCTGAAGAAGTCCAGGCTGAGGTTTATTCAAGTTCCAAAAGACCTCGCTTCAAGTTCGTAGCAGGGCTCCCGTCAGAGAGTCCCATCGGAGCTGCGGAAGGAGGGGAGAGCACGACGACAAAAGGTGGCACGAGTCCCAGAGATGTGGTCCTTGTACAGAAGAATGGTGAGATGAACTATGCTACGGTAAGCTCTGGAAAACTAAAAGTTGCTGAGGTTTGGGACACAGCGGATTGGTCCAAGCTCTCGAGAAATAGTTCACGATCATCGACAGAGGAATATGCCGGCCCTCTGATTCAGGTAAGCCTTTTTTATTATTTTGTTTATACAGTAACCTTTACACACAAATTTATATTTGAAGTCTTTTAAAACTACTTGGAATCGGTATGAAATGTCCAAAAGACGTTCTTAATGAGCCAACAATAACTTGTTTTTATTATTGTATTTTTCTGGTAACGAAACTAAGGATGCCTTATAACTGAAGTTAATCACTGTAGCTACCAAGCCCAATGAAACAAGGTAACAAGGGTGCTTGCAATGAACCATAACACAGGGGTTAACCTTATGCTCTACCAAGATAAGTGTTCTGGGTTCTTTTACGTGCACTACTAGTCCTAGTACACGGAACCTACGGCCTAATGTCCTATCCAAAGGACTAGGCAATTATGGTAAAGCAACTTGCTCAAGGACACACGTGTCACCACCGGGACTCGAACCCACACTCTGCTGATCAGAAACACCATAGGTTGAGTCCGGTGCTTTTAACCGCTAGCCCGCGACACGTTTTGAAGCAACATAGTATCAAAGTTCCACACACTTTTTCAAATCCAACCTTTATTTCATTCAAACTTGTATTTGCAGCTTTCAGGACCGCTGGTTGACAACACAGAATATCCTGGACTCTTGGAGATGTTGAAAATACAGAAGTATAATGGTTCATTATTGACTAATCACCAAGTTCGATAACTCGGGTCATAAGTCAAAGTTCACCATACCAGGTTATTTACAAAACACCTTCAATCCTAGCTTAAAGCGAAGATACAGCATGATTTTAATGTCTTAGACAAATGATAAATCTCTTAAAAATCAATAGCTCCTTTCTGGCACTTGAGTTGTTCCTTGTAAAATGTGTTTCTGTATTGTTTATATTTCAAATACATCCTGTTTTTTGTCTTAATAGCATCAGTCTGTTGTTCATTTTGCTTGGTTAACCATGAAAAAGGGTAAAGACCGCCAAGTAAGGTTTGGCAAGTAAGGGTAATGTTTTTTGTTTGTCCACGTGTTTATGATGTCTTCTTTATTTCTGCTAAAATTGCAGTAGATCTCTTAATGCAAGAGTATGTATGATAATTTCAGGTAGTTGGTATCATTGCTCTCCATTGCTTTAATCAGCCTCCCCTATCAAAAATATTCACTCTTTTGAACCACGGGCTTCCATCTTTTGGTACAAAATCGCTTTACTTGGCGATAACGCAATAAGTGTAGAAATGAATGTAGGCAACTGTAAATCAGAAATCACATAATATAGAAACGAATTGAACTGCAAATTGATTAAATTGTATGATTGACCGGCCTCTTGGTGCTAGCTTTTATGAAACTGAAAGATCTTTGCTACCTAATGAAACTGAATGTTATTTGACCAGGGAATGCTAAACTTGTGAAATAGATTTACACCTTCTTACTGTTGAATAATGATGAAACGGAGCATTCATTTTCAATCAAAAATTTATGAGCCGGGTGTTGAAATGATTGAGTATTTGTTTATAATTGCCGGGAAACCTGTAATAACAGCATACGCGGAATAACATTGAGAGAATCATTTACAAATGAATTGGCCGAAACTAGCACCGCAACAGCTAATTTTGGTTGTTACAACCAAAATTAATGCCAATGTATTGAAATGCCAAAAGTGGGGCATGTTTTTTCTTCTTTTCATCTTCTGGTTCACACCCAAACGTCCGCAGGTTTGTTGTTTTATGTAGGCCCATTTGGTCGATCACACAAAATATGAACATTGTCTGTAACTATTTTGCCTGCTCAAACGATCATTACACCTTTAATAATGATTTTCATATTCATTGTATTTCTCTGGGGATCAACGATAGCTCAAGGTGTTGAAAAAGTATCGACAAAGATGTCCTGCATAATATTATTTTGAAATTGGCACGTGGGAACCATTTTGTTTTAAGCTCGTTCATGCCTCTAGCATTGTAGCAGGTCGGAGGTTAAAGTGCAAACCACCAAACCACCAATCCATATTTCATACGACGCAAGCGTTAAACTTTGCTAATAGATCCGCTTTATGTTAAGGAACAAAGGGGAAATTCTTGTTTGAATGTTATTACAATATGAATGAAATATTGATTGCAACAAATAATATATTATTACTCAGAGTGGTGACTTTAACATGGTTACTCGGTAAAGGTTTTCGCTTTTAACAATACACATTTCTTAAGATAAGGAGTAGCATTACAGTGCTTAGCGATAACAAAAATTCAAAGGTCTAACTTAACCAATGAATTTATTACAAGTAGGAATACAGTTTTTTATTTTGTAAGTAATGGCGTACAATTTATGACAACCAATATGGTTTTGCACATGTTTGCAAGAAGCTTGGCAGGTAGAAATGCTTGTTCAACACTAATAGTGATATTCCTTTGTTTTAGCATGTTGACATATTTTGATTGAGAATAAACAGTTTTTTTAGTGTAAGCAAAGAAGACTGTTTGTTATTGTTTTCTTCTCAATCGTTTCTTTTTGTTACTAATTTCTGTTTGCCTAAAACCGTAAGAAAAACGAAAGATTAAGGTGCAACAATAAACGATTTCACATAGCACTGTAGATTAATCTTAAGATCAGTTGTCAAAAACTGCCTGGCATTGTTGCCATCGTGTGATTTGTATTGTGACATTACATTTTTCTTAGCAAGTCAATCTCATTTGCTATACACATCTTACTAGCAATCCCAGCTCCTAATTGTGAGATTAGCCCCTGGTGGTCTCATTGCATTGTTAAGTCAAAGCAATCGTAACACATTAGGCCTACTGATTTCAAGCCTCCATCACACACTAGCAAAAAGACATTCCGAAATAAGTGCGGTAGTTAAATATTGCAGCAACTCTATTTCACTTTTGTCACCGTCTACCATTTTACAATATAACCGTGGACCCAATGGGCACAGTTTCACAATGGCGCTAACCAGAAGTTATAAAATGAATGGATAGCAAAAGTTTCAAAGGGCGAAAAAGCGATCTGATGGTGACAAATCATTCACAGCCGGCTTGTGCACAATCGGATGTCGGCTGCCTTGTTTCACCGTTATTTAATTTTATTTTGTAATGTGTGTCGTCATCGGTTTGCAATAGTTTGGCTTGCTGAGCTGCAATTTTATGTCAAATTAAAGTTAATTAATTCGTCAATGGAAACTATACTCAAAGAAACGAATTCACGTAGTCCTCTCCTTGGTGCTCAGCCAGTTTGATTGGTCATCATTTTTAACTATGTTAAACAATGGCTTCCCTCGTCTAATCTACACAATGCATCAAGTGCACAACATCTATTCAAAGTCCTACCAACCAACTCGCAGATACTTCCGTCACCGCGCTTTAAGCTCCAAGAGCCGCCCTTACAACAACTGGCGAGGGGAAAATATGCCAACAGACAGCCGGTCGATTGCAAGAAGCAAATAAAAGGGTGCAATTTGGTGAATAAGCACAAAATGTAGAGATACTCAATTTTGTTTGCCTCAATGTGTTGGCAGTTAGCACACATGTGTTAATACTCGTAATGTTTTGCCAAAATATCTGATGAGTAAGCACCAATGTGACAATGCTAAAATTGTAACGGCATGCAGACTCGCACAATTTATAGCAAAATTTATAGCAATTTATAGCAAAAATGGCGCGAGGTAACTGATATCATTGTTGATTGCAATGAGGCCTACATGGAAGTGCAGTTTTTGATGATGTGCTGGACAGTCTGATCAAAAATAAAAGAGTTCCCGCAATCACATGCAGTTCTGTCTGTCATCTGCCATTTGTTTAGGTGATAAGCTGTTCTGGCGTGAACGGTCCAGATCCTGTTTTAAAAAGAGCTGTCCACTGTTGTTGAGGGAGGTACACTGCAAAAAACTATGGGTATATTTTCACCAACATTTTGACCAATGTTAGGTCTTATATGAACTCACTAAACTGTTGGTCAAAATTGTACCCAACAAGTTTGGGTAAACATTTTGACCAACTTATAGGTCAAATAAAATTGCCATAGTGTTGGGAAAAGTCTTAATCAACTTTGTTGGTTAATTTTTCTAACCAATTGTTGGGTAGAAAATTGTGTATAACAGTTGGGTAATTGGTAAATATTACTTGACTTAGTGTTGTTTTTTATGAGCAAAAGTTGGTCAATATTTATTGTGTTATCCAACAAATGGTGAATATAATTAACCGTTTGATTCACAGTTCCTGCGATATGTCGTACGTCCATGCATCAAAACGATTTTGTTTCCCACATTGGCGAGTGGTGGCGAGCTGTGCCCTTGGCGTCTCTCTCAAAAACGTGGGGTTGCCCAGTGATTTATAGATGCTTTTGAAGGTTAGTTTTTAACTAAACAATGTTTGTTTTCTGTTTAGTAGTACACAGTCGTGACAGTTGCAGTGCAAGCAATGCAGTGGTAGTGCCATTCGTGTATTGTTGTTTTACATACACATACATATACACCCAAAAAAAACATACACACATACGCTGCTTCGTTGCATGTCTATATACTACAACGCACTGCCTGCACGATGTTTGTAACATTACAATATAATGTACACGAATGGCATGATAAAACTGAAACTAATTCAATGGCAGTAGCACTGTGTTGCTTGCTCTGCCACTTTCACGACTGTGTACATTTAAATAGGAAACAACACTTCATAATTAGTTAAAAACTAACCTTCAAAAGGTTTTAAAACCACTGGACAACCCCTCTCGTTTAAGAGAGAGGACACGGCCACAGCCACTCCTCCACTCGCCATGTTGGAAATAATCGTTTTGATGCTTTTACGCATGCACGTCGTACGGCGTTTCGCGGGAACAATGCCCAGATGTTGCGCAAAACTTGCCCAGTTGTTGGGCAAATCTTTGATCGAAGTGCTTATAATCGGGTAAATTTGCCCAACTAATGTGCATCATTTTCACCAACAGTTAAATTGATTAATTCAAACTACGAAAAAGTTGCCCAACAATAGGACAACAGTTTAACCAAGAGTTATGATGCATTCAGATTATGAAATATTTGCCCAACATTTGCCCAACTTTTATTTCACTTCTTGTACAAAAAAAGGGGGCAAACATTTGTTTGCCCAACAACAACAATTTGTTGCTTTTGTTGGGCAATTATTGACCAATAATTGTGAAAATTACTTTGCCCAACAAAACGTGTCACATGATTTGACCAACGTTTTTGCAGTTTAGAAACCTGGGACCTCTTCAGTGGGATCCTTGACAATTCTTTGTAGGCAGCATAGACATTTGCCCAGAAATTTTGAAATTTCCATCCTCCAGTGTATCTATGGTACACCAGAAGGTTGTTTTGAGGTTTAAGGCGTATTACTCTCTCTTCAAAATATTCAAGTCCTTGTGCAAAGGCAGGTCTGAGTTTGCTTCCTGTGTATGCCAGGTGTATTGACAGGAGATATGAAGAGTACCCCAAAAGTTCAGGATACTGCCACTTGTTTGGTATGGCAGCTCTCAACCCATATTGATTCATACAAATCATTACATGTGGAGTACACCGGGACAATACTTTCAGTGTGTAGAGTGTGAGCACTTGATCCCTAATTAGGGCCTGCTAACTTGTTTGGATGCCTTTTTCCGGTGTTCCTTGTATGTGAAACACCAAGAATTTCCAAGAATCTTTGGAAATTGCTCGTGTTTGACTGGTTTGCCACAAAATTAGACTTGAATAGGCGTTCTGTCCTAGCCAAACAGCTGAAAAGATGAAAAAGCAGTAACCATGTTCTTGGAAGGATTTTGGCGGAGGCACCAGTAGGAGATGGGTAGGGCTCTGCGTATTTTTGTATTGGTGGTAGCTAATTTGCATAACTCTATTTCCAATACCTGGTTCATTTCGCCGTTCCAATGATAGATTCAAGATTAGATTATCTCTAGAGTGGATGTAATACTGTGGCTCAGGGGGAGTGACATCAACCACAAACCCATCAGAGAGGACTCGGTCTGACGCTCTACCAGCTGCATCAATGGCCGACGCTATGGAGTAGTACCTGATACCTGGTGATACGTGGAGCAGCAATATAAAAACAAGGTTCAATTGAATCGTAACTTAAGTCTTGATCGTGATCACCAATGATCGAGTACAAGTCTGGAAAATCAATTTTGGTGTTTATTCCGCAAAATTGTGTATTAATAGTCAACATTGTCATTATTTGTTCGACCAAAGTCGTACAAAAATACAGCAAAGTTATATGAAACAACAAAAAACATTATGTTTAAATGAATGTAGCTACAAGTGTTAGTGAAAGAAGAGGCCACCATAATGTACACGTGTACATGTACCTGCAAGTCAACATCTTAACGACAACATACAAACACGATAAGTGGGACAGGGGTTAACAAGTAGCAACAATCACTATTACCCACAGGTATGTACGATAAACCTGCATATTATATTAAAACATCCTTATATGTAAGTAAAAAAAATAACACAATAATGATAATAATTAAAAGCAGGAGAACTGACCCCTGTCTAAACAATACACAATAAAAAGATGACAATTTAAAAAAGCACGATTTTGTGAAAGAGATTGCACACTAGAATAAGAATGAAGGAAAAATAAATTTTAAATACAATATTTGAAATCTTAAATCAAAACATTCATTACAAAAATGAAAAAAAAAAGTTCAGGTAATTGGCGAGCCTATACCTCATGTAAGGGGTACAGACAGAGTCGTTGATGCCGAAAGCTGCATCCCAACGTCGGTACATGGGAGGACATCATCATCTGTGGGGTCCGGAGTTCGTCCAACGCACCCCTCATGGAGAATGCAGTCTTTTAATGTTTGGTAAGTTGGTGAGATATCAATATTGGCTTGTTATACGGTAAAATATATCATACTGAAACTAGGAAAAACCGTAACTCTTACCCAAAAAAAATTAAAATGGGAAAGCACAACATTGTCTAAGAGAGTAGCATTAAAATTTATAATCGACTCGTATGGTATCAATTGTATTGAACTATGACATTGATGAGTGGTTAAAGGTATTGTACACTTTTGGTAACAGCTCAAAATCAGTGTCCACATTTTGTGAGATTAAACATATGCATGAACAAACAAACCTGTGAAAGTTTGGGCTCAATTGGTAATCAAGGTCACGAGAAAATAGGGAAAAGAGATCTTATGTGTTTTCTGTTTTTTCAAATTATCGCGCGCGATAATTAACATTGTTTTACTCGTTTCTCAGAAACGATAACATTTTAGGCAGAAATATTTTAAGGAACCCTTTCAACCATTACTTACTTTAAATCATGTAAGTTATGTGTGAATCTGTGAACGTTGTGTTTTTCGATCTTACCAATAGTGTACAGGGCCTTTAAACCAAAAAGAAAGGTAGCAAGTACACAGCAACAACCCAAGGTGGAAATATTGAATTGCCATCAGTCTTCACATTGCTGCACAATTTGTTTATTAACCGTATTAAATTGTACTTTTTGCCTCACGCTAGCTTAATGTATCACGATCGGTTGGTCAATTTTGTTTTAATAGATAACGATGAATCAATGACCGCTTAAGGTTAACATCCCAGTATGCAAATTTTTAGGCGGGAAATAGCAAGTACTAACTCGTCGATAGTATATTAATTTGAGGGAATTAGTCGTCCGATGACAGTTTTTTTTTACCTGTTTTCTATAAGCCTTTATATAATAAATTCTTTAAACATCAAAAGTTCAAAGTCCATTTTTTTCTTGCTAAATATCATTACAAAATTCAAGATATTAAACTTTAAAATGTGTAGCTATGACTGTATAAAACCATTGAGGTTTTCTACCTCCATGATAAAACCTGCTTCCCATGTAAGAAAACTGTTTCAAGCATCAGGTAAAAAGTCAATAATCAATCGACTATAGGCTAATAAGCATACGTTGGGTTTTATACTGCATTTTCTCTCACCCTGAAACTAAAATTATCATATACCTCAACGTGCTACATTACCGTGGTCAGTTATCAAGGATAGCAATTACACACCAGACCCAAGAAGAGAGTCTCTGGCTATAATTGGCAAGTGGTTTCATTGGTAGATTTTGATCAAGGCCTCTCTTTTTTATATAGTAACCGGTATACGGTCGCTTTCAGCTTTGATGTAATTTACTAAATTCAACCAAACAAAAACTAGTTTAAAGGGATAATCGTTTTACTGAAAAAATTTGTACTCTGGAAAAAATAAAAAGTAAAATCAACCAATGTACATACAATTAAATAGTGTTTTTTCCAATTTTGTTTTTGTCTTAAATGTTTAAAGGCCATGCGAAGAACACAGTTATTCGGACATGAGCCTCTAATATTGTGTCATGCACTTGGGTTTTGTCAAACTTTGTCATGCTGTCACCCAGTCGAAATACTACAAAGAAAAATACCAATTGCCCACGTCTAACCGCAGTTGGTTTTGTACCAAGTGCTGGTGTCGAAATTTTTCTAAAATTACCATCGATCTGTTGAAAAAAATGTTTCCTTAAAAGCGATGTAAAGTTTGGTCTCTTTTCGTCAATCCTGGTCATGTCACTTTATTAACACATCGCAAAGATGTTTATTTTTTTGACAATAGACGAAGGTTTTTTTCGTTGACATTCGTCCATGTCTATTAAATATCGTGTGATAACAAAAGGGGAGGCAACAAAGAAGCAAGCAAACAGACACCCCGACAAACACGAAAAGCGTCAGATAAAACGATTGTTCAAGTGAAACACGGTGATGTTTGTACCTTTAAGTACAATTAGTACGCAAGCCGCCCCTGGCCTTCTTTTCCATTTTAAATGCAAGCACTCGATAATCGTAGCAAGGAGTGGTTCAGTTGATTTCAGTGTGGGGTCTGTAGTATACATGATTCTCTTTGCGTGAGAATCTAAACGATATCTGAATAATTTACAGCAAACACAGGGGGAAAATGGTGGGTTGCTTTTTGAGTCTCGTTTTTCGTTTAATACTTGTGACAATAACCGTGTCAAATGGCACATTTGAAGGGTTGGTAAAGCATCCCATTTGGTGTGTCATTGTTGATTTCGCCTTGACCGGAAATGTATACAAGAACGAAACATTCGCAACCCAGACGATCTGCAAAAGAGCATGTCAGACCGATCCGAAATGCGTCTCTATGAATTTCCAACTGAGAAGAGGCCAGTGTGAGTTGAGCAGTGCTAACCACGACAACTGCTCTGGTGGATTGAGTGAAAGGAAAGGCTGGATTTACGCCTACAATTCACAACAGGTAATTTAAAGTGTTGAAATAATAAACAATTGTTTTTTTAAATATGTGCGATAGCAATTACAGTATTTTGGTGACCAGTCTGCCAACATTTCAGTTCATGACATTGTGTTCACGTCAAAATTAGCGTATAAATCGAATGGCGTCAAACTTATTGTGTGTGATGTCTCTTTGAAATTATTGGCCAATGATGTTTAGACCCGCTGTACACCAAGGAATGCTTATACTAGCACATTTGGAATTTTCCTTGACAGTCGCAATCTCTTTCATTCTCTGCAAACAGGAACATACATGTGCTGGAGCTGGTTTAGACAAGGCGCAAGACTTTAAAAGAGAAGGTCAGTTTTGGGTTTTGTTTTTTTTTTACTTTAAAATTGTGTTCAGTAATGAAGCATCGTCTACTCCCTAACAACGTTACCATTAACAAATTAGACACTTTTTTCAAAGAATATATTGAATAGGTAATTAATTTTCAGGTTTTACTCTTGTGACAGAACGTATATTTTGGCCTTCTGGTGTTTACGGTTTACCAATGCCTACAAGTGGTTGCCCGAACAATGCAAGCTTCATCTGGCAAACTGGTTCCCGTTATCAAGACACGGAGAACTCATGATCAAATAATTACTGGAACCCATCCACTGGTATCCACCTCCTTGGACCGTATGGGAAGAACGACACTACACAGAACTTCTGTATGAAGACAAGTGATCACATGGACAAGGCAGACGGTGACTGGCCCCAGGGGAGATACTGTGTGTTCAAGTACGGACAAAACTGTTCTCGAAGTAAGGCTTGCTTTTTTAAACATAATTCTAATTACAGTCATGTCTGGTCAGATTACTGCAATAGTTGTATTTGAGGTAACCGGCAATAACACTGGTAATCTTCCTTAAGGATGACGCATTCAGGACTGGAGGGGGATAAAGAAACTAAAATTGGTAAAAAAAATATAAATAAATAAATAAATTGTGCGTATAGGAAGCTACATTAAAAAAGCATCCTCTTCCCCCAGGTTGTTCCCGGTAGAAAATACACAAGATTGTAGGTTAAGAATACATGTAACTCTGTTTTAATAGCAACTCCTTATAGGAATATCCCAAATTTCCCTACTGGTGCGCAGTTCTCTTGGTCCAAAGACGATCTGTACTTATTACATATACTTACCTGTCCAATTATTATTTTAATTATAATATGACAGCATGGATCTTGTTTGATCCTTTTGACAGTGATGTCCTCTGGTTTCATCTTTTGGGATGATGAGAACGATAACAACAGAAACGAAGTACAAGGCACCATACCATCAGGAGTGTACGACCAGGATACCCGTATCGAGTACTGCTGCGTGACCGGTGGTGACGTATCCCAGCCGATCAGCTTGCCTACTCAAAATCCTTTCTACCTGTTCCCATATAACTCGGAGCAGTGTCAGGGTGTCCAAGGCATGACAGCGACTGAGGAGTATTTTCAATGGGACGAGCAAGACTACCCAACAAATAATCCGGACAAAGTTGGTGGGACTCATCCGTATCGTACCCTGAAACCAAGTTCGATCGTAGCCGCGAACAACAGCATCGTATACTACTGTCACTACGAAGCCATCGATACCTTTACTCGTTAAAAAATGAAACCAAACCTGTTTTAACAGTGGGTAGCCTGATATAAATGTTTTTACTCGACATTTTCCTAAAAAGGCTTTCACCTCATTGTTTACCTCGTCAGTGCTGAATTTATGGGTCAAGCAATGTCTCACTGTTGGAATATAGATAATGGTACTTGTTTTTAAGTGTAGAAGCGAAATGTTGTGTTTTAAATCCTAACATATAACATATTATTGATGTAAATACTGCTCATCTTCGATGGTTATCGTCACCGAGGCCACAATCTGACACAAACGTAGATATCAGTAAAAAGAAGCAATCGGAGAAAACGCCGCTTAGAGTTGAACGCTTTTAAAAATCAAGCAGTCCTATAAAATGTCATGTTATTTTCAGCTAGTTTTCTTACAGTGGAGACTTGATGCTTTGAACTTCATCATCTACTGTGCTTTTGACTGCTTTTCGTCCTAAATTAGTAAAAAATAAAGTAAGAAATGTTTGTGTCAGTTCGCGGCGTCGAAAACTAACGCCAACATACATTTTTCATTTTCACGAACTGACACCATCCAATACATACAATGCATGTGTGTTAGTTCCTGAAAAAATGTAGGTCAGTGCGCGCAAAACAGACAAGGTCGTGTCAATTCGTGGAAACGTTTTTTTGTTCCACTTTTGAGGCTGGTGTGCGTCGTGTGTTGCAGGGGTAAAATGAACTTGGGTGTCGGTTTGTGGCGACGAACATTGTTAGGTTGCACAGTTGCAAGTCGTAATAAAAAAGTAAAGCTAATGAAGCCTTGTAATTCCATGAAATTGTCGGTTCCGATGATCATCGTTTAAATAATTGTGTTTAAAAAAAAAAAAAAGGGGGTGTTTCTTAACACTGTGTCAGCTACTGGCGTCGGTGTAGATTTGACGCAAGGCGGACTTTCGTTGAGTCAATTTGAAGCCTGGACCCACCCTCCTCAGAAGTCGCAAAATATCGACGCCGTTTCGACGTCGAAGCCTGAGGTTAATAATTTGTTGTTATAGTGAAGCCGTAATGTTCTTTCTTAATAATTGGGTGAAGCGTTACCTATAAACTTTATGAAAAAGGTGAAGCGTAGACGAGACTTATTTGTGTTTGGTTATGTGACATCGAATCCACTAATCCAATTTTTGAAGTTTGCCCACACAAATACACACAATCTAACATCGCGCACCCCACACCACCTTGCAAACTGTATCCTGACGTGTGTTCCACTTGTGCAAACGTTGCCAAGGTTGCGCACGTTTGCCACCGACCTCATTTCGAGTGGAACGAGTTGTGCGCCGCAAACGTTGGCGTAGGTTAGCAACTAGGCGAACTAGACTGGTCCCCTGTCCTTATCAGCAAGGAAAGGCGTCAGATGTTCAGGCTTTAAGCGATCGCAAAAAACTGAAAAAGTGAAGGGTTCACCTATGGAAATAATTCAAAGGGTGAAGCCTGGACTAATTGGCTCGGGTGAAGACAGGTGATGACGTGAGGAGGGTGGGTTCAGGCTTCAAATTGACGCCTGCATAAATAATCCACTGCATGCACTCCAAATTAACATTGCGGCTTTATTTCACCGACCTAATTATTGACTGGCGAACATGTCTTTGTTGCTTCTTTTTTTTTACGAAAAAAGGGATAAATTTTAACAATCTCTGACAAACAAAATAAATAAGATTGTATTTTGTTTACTTAAGCACACCTAAACAAGCTGGCAACCGTCTTGAAAAATAGCCCTGCTGGCTGAATTGAAAAATAAGTCGGGCTGCCTTTTTTGAAGGAAAAAAAAAAAAAAAAAAAAAAAAAAACCTTTTCCTCCCTTTTTTTACAGGCGGGAAGCTGAACATGTTTTCTTGGTGTATTTTGCTCTACCACTCTAAACACAACCGTTGTACAGCGTTCCTTCACCAACAGTCGCAATTTTCAAAACACACACTTGTATGGCAGAGTTTCCGAAGCAGTCTTGAATATTTATCAATTTTGTTCGGTCAAAGTTAGGACTTATTATACATATGTTGAATGCTGCCAACTCATTGGCTACTATCCAAAATCGTGGCTTTTAGCCTTGTTTGGGCAAACATGCCTAAAATAAAAGTTTAAAAAGCTAATTGTTTTGCTAAATATTTTTAATATAGCATCTCAATACTTCAATTTTGCCGTTCACCTGTTTCACGCTGTCAAGCCTTTTTTTCCCCTTCAACTTGTTGTTGTTACAAAAATATCAAAATATATCAAGATATCAAAATATCAGGCCCTGTATACACTATTGATAAGATCGAAAAACACAAATGTTCACAGATTTACACATAACATCAACATCCAGACTTCAGAGAATCTTGCATAATGCCCCTCGAGTTCTGGTAAAAATCAAGAAGCACGAACACATTACCCCTATCCTGAAAGATCTCCACTGGCTCCCGGTACCAAAACGAATTAAATACAAAGTCCTCACACTCGTCTTTAAAGCACTTCACGACTTAGCACCCGCCTACATCAAAGATCTTCTTCAAATAAGGCACTGTCATTACCCTCTCCGTTCTGCTGCCTTAACCCGACTCGTTGTACCGAAATCTCGTACCACCCCACTATGGCGACCGTGCATTTTCTCACATTGCACCAGTCTTATGGAACAAGGTACCTAGCGACATCAGAAACACTCACTCTCTCAACACATTTCAAACTGATATCAAGAAACTTCTGTTTACTGCAAGTTATTAACATTCCTGTTTGGTGTAATTATTCTTTAGAGAGCTTGATATTTTGTAGTAATTTTTCTGTAGCGCCTTGAGTAATTTTTTATTAGAAAGTGCGCTTTATAAGTTTGTATTATTATTATTTTTATTATTATTTAACGTAAGAAATGGTAGAAAGGGTTCCTTAAAATGTTTTTGCCTAAAATGCTATCGTTAATGAGAAATAAGTAAAACAATAGTCTTTATCAGGCGTAATAAAAACTCGACGTTTGAAAAAAACAGGAAACACATAAGGTCTCTTTTTCACTATTTTTTCGTGACCTCGATGACCAATTGAGCTCAAACTTTCACAGGTTTGTTTGTTCATGCATATGTTGAATCACACAAAATGTGGACACTGATTTTGAGTTGTTACCAAAAGTATACAATACCTTTAAATTACCCCCTACCCCTTTCGCAAACAGTGTGGTGTGAAGTTTCTACCATTGTATGTAACATGTTCATGTACTTGGGCGTTGTAATTCTCAGTAACAACCATAGCCGTGATTAACTTAATTTCTCAACACGTTGGTACAGAAGTCAACGACAAACTTGGTTGAGTCCATTCTCTTCTAGGAAGTCTTTCTCAGAAATCTTTCCGCTAAGAACATCATTTAAGATTGTTCTTCCATTTTGCATGAGATTCCGAGATATCAGACATAATTTTGTTATTGAACAAAAAATTACTTTGCAAACATGTAATAATCCCCCACAAGGACAGTGACTTTTCCCAAAAGATTTGGGTGACTGTTTCACGTATGATAATGTGCATTGCATGAAAGCAAGGGGAAATCTTGGGCTTCGTTATGCAAATTAATCCAGAGTTGTCTGTAGTGCATTAAATGTGTGTGTTACACACTGAAGAAAAAAGGGGGAAACGTCAAAATGGCTTTGCGCAGTGTTCTCGCCAAAACATCCAGTTTTCACCACAATTTCGGGGTCACAGCTACCATGAAAGTTCAAGGGTAAGTCGAAGCGATCTTTGTGCCTCGTATAGGCCTAATAATAATTTAAATGCTTTAAACGCAAAGTTTGGAAGTTTTAAAGCCCCGCATGACATGTGCAGACGACATTATTCATCGACTTATTGGTGATAATAATTGTTTAAAAAACTGTTATGTTTTGAATTGATTCAAGTGAAAGGAGAATGTGATTTGAAGAGGTAATAGTTGCCCAAATTATTAAAAGGTTCCCTTATTATTTAGGGTAATGGAAACATACAGAGGTTTGTGACCAAAGCAAAAGTTTGTACGCACTGTCAGCCATGTTGGCAGTGTTGGGTACCAGCCTCAATGCCAACGCGCTGTCCTTCTGCATGCACACCGTACCATAGAGTGACGCACGCATGAACTTGACGTGGCTGTCCGTGTTTTGATAACGATATGGCTCTGCTTAATAACTTCATTGCCCTGCTTACCGTAAAAAAACAAATTCGGTGCTTAAGCCACGTTACACACAAATTGTTGATCGTCCTTTTGGGGGAGGGAGGGCGGTTTTTATTTATTTTTTTTTATTTTTTTTATTTATAAAAGCACATGTAAATTGCACGAAGTTTTGTGTGACTAGTCGAAAAGTGCAGCGCACATGGAATTACTCGACAGGAGACCAACCATGGCAACATTTTGTTTGTTTTGTACCACACGTTACGTTACGCCTCGGCCCCATAGCCAACATGTGGTAGGAAACTAAATTACACCCCGCAAGAACCGGGTTTTGATCTTGCGGGCTGGATGCGCCTACAATAGGCATTTTGCGCGAGAAAATCCACACAACAGCGGTACGGGGATATAAAATCACGAATGGTTGACTGTGGACAACATGAAAACACGTGAAAGTTGCACAAAGTTAAGTGTGCTATAGTCTGGTTCCCTGCCTTAATAATAATAAGAATAGACGGTTCTTATAGAGCATATCACCGTGGGGTCCCTATGCGCTTAGAAAAGAGAATGAAATAACTTGAAAAGAATGAAATAACTGTGATAACATTGATTGAACAAATGTGTCTTAACCCGGGTTTTAAATAGATCAGTAGTTTCAGCCAGCTTGACATTGTTGGGTAAACTGTTCCAAAGATGTACAGCAGCGTTCTAAAAAAGGGCGAGAACCATAGGATGTAGATGTGACAAACTAGTGAATATACTCGAATAGTGCAGTGCACTTGGAATTACACGACAGGGGACCAACCACTGCCAGTAATTTTTTTGTTTCGTACCACATGTACGGCTTAGCTGACATGTGGAAGGAAAAAAGAATGCGGGCCGCAAGATTGGTGCAATATGGAGACAAATTTGACTGAAAAGATCATTGAAAGTGCCGTTTTTATGAGAATTTTTTTTTAAAATAAATTGGGTCGGGGGTTTTGAACGGTCGGGCGGGGACGATCAACATTTTTTTTTGTATATGTGGCCTTAAAGAAGAAGCAGAGAATTCCGCGCTTACGTCAAGCGTTTTTTATTAGGTTAGCAGGGAATTTTTGCGCGTCCGTACTCGACGTTACCAGGCATTCTTCGTTTTGTTTTGTTTTCGTTTTGGTTTTTTTTGGGGGGTGGGGGCATTTTGGAGCGCTTACTGCATTTTGTTTGTTTCCATAGTGCTTTTGAATAATATCAAAAGTATGATCAACCCTTTCCGATATGGACACATTTTTAGAGTATGGCTTTTATCGTGTCAAATTAGTTTGTTTTTGTTTTGTTTTGTTTTATTTGCTTTATGTTTTTTTTTTTTTTTTTTTTTTTTGCATTATTCTTTCTTTCTTATTTTTCTTTCTCATTGTTTCTTTTAAAAGATAGAGTTTGGGAAAAATTGAATCTGGTAAAAAAAAAAAATGATAAAAAGTTACGCTGTGATAATGTCGGGCGTTCAGGCGTCGTGACTTCGGTTTCTCCGCCTGGGTCCTCGTAAACCTTACCAACTGCCATATAGTTCCTTAAGGCATGGTGGCCGACTCACAGCATGTCCTCCCCTGTCTCGATCCCTAGCGCCGCGGGCCCTGTCCCTTTAGGGGGGAAACAAGGATAATCCCAATCACACTGGTCGAAGTGCCAGCCAAATTCCGTGTTCCTATATTAGGTACAGACGGTGATCGAACTCGCAACCCGTTGGTTGAGTTTTGAGACAGTACCGGCACTCTAACCCACTGCGCCAAGGTATCGGTACTTACTTGTCTGGAGTTACATGTACATGTACATCGTATTCAGACTGGAATCCACATACTGTATGTACACTGCTTGACTAACGGAATTTGAACCCTGAGTCGCGCTTGAAAGTCTCTCCAGCTCTTTTCTGCTAATGAAACTTATTTAATCGGACAACAAATGTAAACGTATAATATGAAAGTTACTGTTACTTTAAAAAAAAAAAAAAGCACTTTTGTCTTCTAATTTACACAAAAATGAGAACAGTAAAGGCGCGCGGTTCAATTAGGGCCGGTTCGGCAACAGTCAAATGGTAGTTAGAAACGATTCAGCAGCATTTGTGAAACGGTTGGGATGATAGTTTCTTCAATGCTTCAGTGCGCTGAACTTACCTGGTCCTCCAGAGTCCGAACAAAAGGGATATAATCGGATTACTGTCCATTGTGTTGGCATTATAGCTGCAGTTGTTGTAATTATGAATTTTAAAACTAAAATGCCTAACGCTTCATTACTGCACTATGTTTTTGCTATTTCTAAAATGCTGACCAAAAGTTTTTACACATATTATTACTTTTAATCATTAAAAACAATAAAGTATAACCTGAGATCGTAGCTGTTTTCTTGTATTTGCCAGTCAGGTTTGATACATGTATTTGAACGTTCGAGACTAAGACGATCTCAGTGTTCGGTTGATTTTGAACAACTTAGAATGTTTCCCAACTGATGCGTATGTTATCATGGAATTTATGAACAGGTTGTACAAATTTGGGTGTGATTTGCAAATGGGGTTTCAATCAGCACATCTCCGTCTAAAGGTTTAATTTAGAATCATTGTTAAAACACACTATTGGAATTATAAAGCAAATAAAATTCCGTTTATTAAAACTAGCAGGGAATATACTGCCGAATAATGGCTGGAAACAAATTCGGAGTTAAGTTTCAGTATAACTCATGAACTAAGCATGCTAGAGAGACGAAGTGTGTGCTGGATATTCCTTGCATAGTCCTGCATCCGAAAATTAAATGTTTATGGCAACTTTCTGCCATATTCATACCGAAAATTACAGGCAAGTGACGATACTCCGAATGCCCCGCAAACGCATGTCTAACGGAATTTGTGTACACAGTGCTACTCGAGAGAGAAACATAAAGTATGCACGTTCAAATCACCCTCAAATCAATGCTGGATTTTTACAAGTTTTTTACCCTTGGAAAGCCCGTCTCAAGGGCTGCAGATTCAAAAAATTATGTGGCTTTGACGATTTTGTAAGCTACGCAAATGGCCAGAGAGTAGGTCTGATACATTAGAAACTAAGCAAAGAAGGCTGCGTATTAAAACTAGCAAAGAATCGACTGCCGAATAATGGTTTGAAACAAATTTTTAGTAAAGTTTGAGTATAACTTAGAACGAAGAATGCTAGAGAGACGAAATTTGTACCCGGAATCTTCCTTGCATAGTCCTGCATAAACGCATGTTTAACGTAAGTGAAAAATCTTATTAGACAATTCATCGCTTTTTTGTTACTGTTGACTCGCAATTGTGTAACCGTACATGGCTTCACTTAGGCTCCGCCCTGGGCTACGTAAGTGTGCTACTAGGGTATAATTTTAGGGGGTGGCTCAAGGGGGGCGGGGGCACCATTTTTTTCGTCTAGGGGAGGGGACACTTCTGGCCATTTAAAACTATAGTTTTTGTTTGCATTTTTCCTTAACATGGCCCCTTTCAGCAATAATCTGCGGTGGATGTAAAACCTCTGGGTGTAAATAGAAAAAAAATGTTTTAAAAACAATGAAAATACTACATACATGTAAAAGTAAAAAAAAATGTAACTTTTCTTTGAGTAATTTTAAATCTAAAAAGTCAATATTTCAAATGGGGGGTTGGAGGTTGGGGTGGAGGGCACAGACTTCAACTGTGGGGGCACGTGCCCCCTTTTTAGTTACACCACTGGTGATATTGCTTCAAAAAGGCTGATGGAGGCTAAACGAAGCCGAGGCTGTGATTTTGACTTACTTTACAACACTAGCACAGCCAACCAAGAGAATAGAGATGTTTGCAGTAACTTTAAAGTGTTGCCCTGAAATTAGGTCCTATTCCGTACTGTTTTTACCCCCATCTTCCATAATTAATTTTTAAGCAGAGTATAATAAGCTAGTAGGCTCCCTATAGATAACATTGTTAAATTTATTATTTAAACAGGTATTCGTGTGGACACTGTGTTGTTTAACTAAACATTGACATGGATGACCCAAACCAATGTACATGTCAACCGACGATTGGTTTGAAGCAGTGTTCCTCCACCCAGGTGTACTTGCAACTGCATACCTTTAGTATGGAGCTTACTAATGGTAGAGATGCAGTTGAAGGTACAATTGACCAGTAATTAAGTTCACTGTAAAAGTGTGCATTATATTAACATATGATTTCAATTTTGGAGGTGATACGTCCCAAGGGAACAATAAGTGCCTCCCGTTAACGCCTACCGCTAATACTTATGGATGTTATTTTTTCATGGGTTTAAAATGAACACAAGAGTTTATGAGGCCGTTAGCTAGCATCAAATGCTCATACTGATTAAATGCTTAGGCATTAGTTTTTGATAGTATCATCAAGATGAAAGCAAATTGTTATTTTTTTGTTAGAAGTGAGCGTGGTGTTTGTAAAAGCTACACAATTTCAACATGAACAATTCAACTGTGAAGGCCGAAAAGTATCTATAAAAACGATTGCCATTGTCTTGACACCAACGCGTACCAATGACTACCTAGTTTTATTATGATGTTACTTTTTTCTCTCTCTCCAATACAAGCTGGTGAGCGTTTCCTCCTACGCATGTTACAGTTATTGCTTAGGGCGGTTGGACGGTCCAGTGGCTAAAAGGTTAACAGAGTAACGTTGCAAGTGCTCACTGTCAAATTTTAAGTGTTTCTTGTTTTGTATTCACTTGCAAAGCCCCGAGGGATTTGTTCATCCAGGATATCCCATACACAGGACAATTCCACATATCTTTGGGTCAGTTCCCATTTATTGTTTTGTTTTAACGTACACAATGTATTTTGTAAACTGGGTTCAAAGCTTTGATAATACCAATCTTAAGTTAAAAAGACATATTAATCTACTGGATAATTTAATAAACATTTAAACCATTAATCAAAACGAAGGTTGACTATTGTTACTTGTAAGGTATATGACGCTAGGTGGCAGCAGACTTAACAGGTAATATAATGTATAAATGTTCAGTAAAGTACGTTTACAACGGATAATTGTTTACTCAGTGTACTTTTATTGTCCTTAAAACCTTGCAATGAGGAACCTGTTTGGTCCTAACAGGGCTGTAGTTTCCTGCCACAGATTGGTGGCAGGCGCATTTGATAGGCTAATTGTGTTGCTTACATGTCAAGGAATACCTACAATTATTTTGATATTTTGTGTTTGTTTATTTTAATTTGCACATAATTAGTTGAAAATAATAAAAAAACAAAAGAAATAAAGAACAGGCCACAAATTGTTTGTAATTTCTGTGAAATTATTATTTTATTATCATTCACCACAAGCCCATTGAACCATAGAGCAAGGATCAGACACAACAACCATGCCTTGTCACCAAGCGGTGACTCACTCACCACACTCACCCAGAGATAAGATTTTGTGCATGTAAAATGGGATTTTTTTTTCACCACCCCTCCTGACCAAATTGACGACCCTTGTTGATTGACACCCCTTCTAAAACGTGTGTAATGGTACACTGTAGGATATTATGAAGTATCACGGGGTTGGGATCTACCATTTTGTAATGGTTATGTTTTTCTTGATATTGTGCCACAGCTCTGTGGTTGGGTGCCTCGTTGAAATAAACTAGTCTTAAACATTTTCGCCAGGGAATTTAGTTATCTTTCAAATAAGTTGCTGTGGTTCAACAATGTTACCTTCTTCGAGTCTTTTTACACATCAGACACGGTTTCCTTATTAGAGGCATTATGTGAAGACTGTCATCTCATTCTCTTACTGTTAGGCTAGAAGATCATCCTATTGGCCTCCAACAGTCTCACCCAAGAATGCAATCATAACACTTACTCTCTTTTGCTCTTTCTTCTCAAAAGTAAAGAGTGTGGGCAGAACTCTCACTAGATCCCTGGCCGTACTAATAAAGTAGATAAGTTGAATGTTGACACCCCCACCCGAACAGGTTGACATAATCAGGTATATACTTAGGGGTTGAAGTTTATGAAAACCTCACCTGGAATTCACTTGTCAGAAATGAGTGTAAATTGTGCTATTGTTTGGAACCAAATACATGCTCAGAATGCCCCATCTAATGGTAGCTTCAAAAGCATGTATAAGAAGGTGTATTTATTTATTTAATTTTTTTTACAGTCTGAATCTGTTCTCTCTGTTTTAATAGGACCACAATGTAAAACAGCCTCTGCGCTAATGCATGTATCCTGTATGTGGCGCCGAAACTGTGGTATAATTTAAGGGGTCCACAGGGTGTTTCAACGTTTAAAACAAAAATATAGGGGGCCATTCAGGCCATAACAATTAGAGTACCTGACGTGAGTGTGAAAGTGATTACATTGTCTAAGTGTGCATTAAATTTTAAAAACTTTATTTTTTTTTTTACATAAAATGTAACATTTACTTTGGTTATTTCTTTATCTCAAAAGCCAATATCTGAAACAGTTGGCATGGGGAACACTGGCATCAATGGGGAGGAGGTACGTGCCACGCCCCCGTATCATGCCTTTGCTCGTATACCTATGTTTTGCTTTAATGAATAAATTCACAAATAAATTATAGAAATCATGAATTATCAATAGAATATCGGTTTGTCTTATATACTGCAGATCTGGCCAATCAAAATCGTCATGCTAATGAAGTGTTCTTAAAAAGTATTTTATTTCATGGTTTTTGTTCTTAAAAATGTCAAAAGCCTAAACATTTTCCGATACTTTAGCTTTTTAACAAGGTCGCTTCTTCTTCTTTGAAATGACTCACTGACATTTGATACACCGCAGAGGGCATTTGATGCTATTCTTTGATCTCAGCGGGCAATCGCGGGGGAAAAGAATTATTATGAAAAGTGAAAAAGGGGGGGGGGATGTTTTCCAAGCATTCCTCAGAACACCTAAATAAAAAAGAAAAAAGGAGGTGTTTCGAGTGTTGCTCCGAACACCTAAGTATCGAACGAAAACAAGAAGTGTTCCGAGCGAATCCCCGAAAATGCCCTAAAAAGGAAAACAATTATACAAACAAAACTGTTTTCAAGTCCATATAAGAGTAAATTGAATATAAATTTACATGCGCACGCTTCAAAGATGAGCAGTTTATACATCAATAATATTTATATCAGGCTTGGTTTCATTAATATTTTTAACGAGTAAAGGTATCGATAGCTTCGTAATGACAGTAGTATACGATGCTGTTGTCCGCGGCTGTCAACGAACTTGGTTTCAGGGTGCGATACGGATGAGTCCCACCAACTTTGTCCTGATTATTTGTTTGGTAGTCTTGCTCGTCCCAATGAAAATACTCCTCAGTCGCTGTCATACCATGGACGCCCTGACACTGCTCCGAGTTATACGGGAACAGGTAGAAAGGATTCTGAGTAGGCAAGCTGATCGACTGGGATACGTTACCACCGGTCATGCAGCAGTACTCGATACGGGTATCCTGGTCGTACACTCCTGATGGTACGGTGCCTTGCACTTTGTTGTCGTTGCTGCTGTCTTCGTCATCCCAAAAGATGAAACCAGGCGACATCACTGTCAAAAACATAAACAATATTTGACTATTCGGTCAGTACTTTTCTTAAAAGAATAAATGAGCTCAGGTCGTCATCGGAACGAGAGAACTGTGCACAAGTAATGAGATTGGTGAGCGCAGAAGGCATCTCTCCGCTAAGAGTATTGTTTCATTAGCGAGGTTTCGTTGGCGCAAGGTTAGAGTGTACTACTGCAATTAGCTATCCGTGAGCGTAACCGTTCTGAAGCGTTGTTTGCAGGTTTCGATGACGACCCCGGTTACGTTTTCAAAAAGCTACACAGGGCGCAATATTCAACGTTAGGCCGACTTGACTTTGTTTAACAGAGTTTTGGCATCACACAAATGTAGTCAAAACAGACAACCAAAACTAACACATCACCAAAGAAATCAAACCTCCAATGAATTATAAAGAACCATAAAGTATCTACCTGTTGGTAAGTTTGATTTTTCTTTTCAAAAATAAGAGGAAATTGCTGACTTTTAGTTCGTTTTACTAATCGTTTTTTACTTACGTGTAGTGCCGCTGTTACTCGTATTGAGAAAACCTTTACACTTAAACATATTGTGTATAACGTCACAAATGCGCAAAGAGTGATGACGTCACAGCCACTAAAAGTAGTCGTTGCGCTTACCGTACGCCAACGACACCTATCTAATAATGAGCTGCTTTTAAAAACGGGATACAGTTAGTCTTAACCCTCAATCTTGTTTTGTTTCAGGTGGGGACAATTTGGGAGATGAGGATTATTTTTAAATGTAGCTTCCTACGCAAAAAAAAGCAATTCACCTCCTTCATCCCCTTCAGTCTTAGATGCGTCACCGTTAAGGAAGACTACCAGGGTTATGATTGGTTACCTTAAACACGCCTATTGCAGAAAATCTGACCAGACATCTAATTAAAACTATGTTTAAAACCATGCGATGCCATTTACTGTTTACATGTCTTCGGACTCCCTACAGTACCGCAGCGTGCTGTAAGCTGGGAAAACGTGTAAACCTCTAGTATGCAATATTAATTGCATACTTTTTTTTCACAGCTAATAACCTTGGCAAAACAATTTAAAATGGAAACGTTATTATTTTTTGTGTGTTACTGTTATGTTTTCACACTGCGCAAACGCAACTTTTTTGTACACTACCCTATATAGAATGTGTTTTACAACTGGGATTCAGAGTCCATGGGTCATACTGCCTAAAGGGTCATAGGCAATGTCAATTGGGCCTGTCTGATGATAGAACTCAAAGGGTTTCACCAGTTATGGCTATGTTTTCGGCCTATTAGTTGCAGACCTGTAGGTCATTGGAGGGTGTTAAAAGAACATTACAGAATTGGTTTTTGCTAACAAAACAGTTGCTGGCAGTGTAAGCACTTCATGTAATCCACCATATACATAAACTGACAAACCTGTAGAAATTTGAGATCGATCGGCCATCTGGGTCACGAAAAAAAAGTGAAAAACCGATTACACATTTGCATGAAATCATATAGATTAAAAAAATGAATAAAACGCTCACTGAGCGATAAACTCCAATCGGAAAATTAGTTTATTAATTTCTCATCAAATATGGCAATTTGGCATTTCAGACAGAAATATTTCAAGGGGTGTTTTCTACTATTATCATAAATAGACGGTGTAAATTTTATGTAAATCTGTGATCAAAAAATATATTTTACAAGTTTTTTTTCCTACCATTTCTGTAATGTTTCTTTAAGTAAGCAAGCCTTACTTCTTGGACAGCTTTGTCCGTACTTGAACACACAGACTTCCCGGCGGCCATAGTCATCGTGATGCCTGGTCCCAGGAGATGGATACCAGTGGATAGGTACTAGTCATTATTTGAAATTGAATCCTACGTGTCTTGAAAACGGGAACCAATTTCCCATATGACTTCAGAATTAGTCGGGCAACCAGGCTCGCGAGAGCGGGTGTGCTGTGGGTGCTGCAGCACCCCTAACTTTTTGGATGGGGATGCTGGAATATACTTAAGCACCACCTACTTTTAGTAAGAAATGTTTCATTATTTCCCCCTTACATAAACGGAAATCTTGGAAAAGGTTTAAAAAGGCAAAAATATCAAAAACAGAGAACACAAAAACAAAAGCAACCAAAACACACACACAAATCACACAAGGCCTAAATGGTTCCACAAACAGAAAAATAAAAAATCACAAAACAAAAGTGAATTGCAAAAAAAAAAAAAAAAAAAAACACGAAGAAGAAAAAATGAAATTCTTGTATAGATACAAACAAAAACCGTTTTTTAAAGTCAAGGCCTACATAAAATAAAATTTAAAAAACAAGCCGAAAATACAGAATTAAAATAATTCCTAACAAATTTCAATATAGGTAAATAAATTTATATGAAAAATAAACACACATGTCACAATTTTAAAAAATACTACTGCGTACAGAAACTATTTTTTTAAATTAATAAAAAAAGCTTAATACTTGAAATGCGGATTAATCAAATGTGAAACTTGGACAGAAGTGCCTTCCTAGAAAAAATGGTGCACCCCAAGTCCCCTAAAATATTACCATAGTTACGGCGCTGCACATCGAACAGCAGCTACAGCTTGTATTGTGGCAATTGTTTTTAAAAAGAACCTGTATTGTCAAGTTTTTCATTGAATATGGTTTGAATAAAAACAAATCTATGATTTAGCAACTGTATGTTGTAAACAAATATGGCAAGTCTTAGAAAAATATTACATTTTTAAAGCTGACCACCTATTTTCGCTTCACGTTTGACCATAAAGAACATGTAATAAAAAGCGATCGTCGCGATCCTTGACGTACACCAATGCAAACTCAAGCAAGCTATTACATGCGAGAAACTAGGATGTCGTCAAGATTTGTCAAATCTGATTTGAACTGTCAAAGTAAACTCGCAATTTGACACTTTTGAGCAATTTGAGCAAGATTTTGTATACGTTTCCGGAATTTATTTTAATTTTATTTGTTAAATTGTTAGTGTTGAATGTACATGTAATCATTCCACCAAAATGTTTTTGGGGTTAAAACAAAAAGTGATGTGACAAAACCAAAATCACACAAAATTTCACCCAAGTTAATCTCCCATAGACGATTGAAAGTGACTACAGGGTACCTAGTCTACCTATTGCTTACTCCATCTTGGTCCGAAGATCTTCATGGTCTGAGTATTTTCGACCCCATCCCTATCGCTCGAGTTTAGTGAAAAAATGTTTAAGCCTAGTTTTCAAGACTCTTGCAGTAGATTACTAGAATCGTGGATCAAATTTCAAAAGATACACAAGGCTTGTTATTTACGTACAATATTTTCCTCCTCGTAAAAATTGTCATTGAAAACAGTATATTTCAGGTTCAGAAGTCCCTGTAGGGAACGAAGAGTGCATCTCATTAACGGCTGCCGGTAATTTTTATGGCAATTATTTGTTATAGGTTGAACATCCATAGTTTTTGAAGGCTTTTACCTGGCATCAAATGCTCTTACTGATTAATTGCTAAGTCGTTAGTTTTTGACATTGTCATGACGATGAAAGAAAATTACATTAAAGCTACATAATTTCATGGTCATTAACAGTTTACAAGTCATCTGTGAAGGGAGAAATTATTAATGATCTATCAAAGCCTTTAATAATATTGTGTTCATCCTCATATGAATAATCACCGTAAAAATTGCCAGTAGCCGTAATGAGAGGCACTTATTGTTCCCTTTGGATTTATGACTTCTGAACCTGAAATAATTTGCTGTTCAATGACAATATAACGAAAATGACGATATTTGACCTTTTTGCTCTGCATTGTAAAAGCAATTTCATGTGTTATTTGTTTGTATTAACATTTTTTAGTAAATGTTATTGTTAATGTTTTTTTAATTGTAAAATAAGTGTTTATCTTTGAGTTACTTTTATATGTGTAAATGTATTGTCTATCATTTACTACATTGTGAATTTCGTTAGGAAATAATTTATGTTTATATTTTTTATTTGTTTTTAAATATTTTGTATAGGCCTAGAATTGGAAAACATTTTTTGTTTGTATCTATGTATTTCATATTTGTTTTTGTTATTATTAATATTATTATTTTTGCATTTCACTCGAAGTTTTTGTATTTTATTTTTATGTTTTTGTAAATTCTTAAAAGTTGTGTGATTTATTGTATGGTTTTGTTTTGTTTGCTTTTGTTGTTGTATATTCGGTTATATCTTTATCGCCCCAATCCCAGCAATGGTAACCATCAAATTTGGCCGTTTGATTTTTTTTTTTTTTTTAGGGGGGGGGGGGGATAAAATAATGTGTTTTTGTTGTTGTTGTTGTTGGTTTTTTTTGGGGGGGGGGTTTCCTGTTTGGTCCGTTTTTGTTTGATAGAATAACGTCAACCTACAGTTATGGTTACAAATGAGCGTGGTGTTGGTATGAGCTTCTTTATTTCATCATCATTGCGTTAACATTAAGCCAACATCAAGTAAACGAAATTCAAAATGATCCATATAAACAATTGCCATTGACTTGACCATCATGTACCATTGACTATCTAAATTTATTCTGATTCTCATTTTTCCCCTACAAACAAATGCTGGTGGGCGTTTCCTCCTAACGCACGTTGCAGTGTACAGACCCAAACATAACTCTAAAGGTTTTCCAAGAGTAAGGTACAACGGTTCCTAAAAAGAAAATCATGAATTTTTTTTTTTGGGGGGGGTTTGCATTAAAAAAAGGACAAGCGGTTATCCGAACCATTTTTTCAGATAAACCACGTGATCCTTGGAATTAGTTTTACTTCAAGCCGTATAAAAGTTAATAACTGCACCAAATTATACAAGGTATCTGTGGAACAGATACGCCTTATACGTAATGCCTGACTGTAAGCAATTGCCTTCTTACAGTGACTAGGGTGGCAACTGTTGGAGAGAAGATACTGGTGGGCGTCAGTGGGTTTGCTGTATACATCCGTAATAATGCCATCAGGGGATTTAGTTACGGTTACATCTAGAAAGTTCACACTTGTGAGAGAGCATTCAGTAGTGAACTTTATGTTGGGGTGGAATGAGTTTATATGGTCGATAAACTCATCCAAGCTGTCTTGACCACCACACCATATGGAGAAAATATCATCGATAAATCTCCACCAAACTAGTGGGCGGTTGGGGGCAGAGGACAGGAGTCTGTCCTCTAAGTCAGACATGAATAGGTTGGCATATGAGGGTGCCATTTTAGTACCCATTGCGGTACCCTGAACCTGTATAAAATGTCTGTCAGTAAATGAAAAATTGTTCTTAGTGAGAATGTGGCTGATGAGTTCCTTAATCTCTCTCACTGAGGGGCGGGATTGTCTATTGGCCCTGAGAGCAGAGACACAAGCACTCATGCCTTCATTATGGGGTATGTTAGTATACAGTGATGAAACATCCAGAGTAACCAGAATAGCAGAGTCAGGTATTTGATGTTTGACTTCCTCTAGTTTATGGAGGAAGTCTGTGGTATCCTTTATGAAGGACGGGATGCGGGAGACTAAGGGGTTGAGGAAACTATCGACAAACTCAGAAATGCGTTCTGTGGGGCTACCATTACCAGATACAATGGGTCGACCCGGGTTGTTGGGCTTGTGTATCTTGGGTAGAAGGTAGAAGCGTGCTGTACGGGGGTCCTGTGGGAGGAGATAGTTAAACGTATCTTTCTCTATACCGTTGGCATTGTGAATTTTAACCAGAGTGTCACTGATTTGTTTGGAAAACGATTGAGTAGGGTCAGTGTCACATTCAATATAATGATCAGTGTTGCTGAGCTGTCTGAGGCCCTCAGCTATATAATCATGTGTGTTCATGACTACAACTGCGGACCCCTTGTCAGCTCGTTTAATCACTATGTCTGATGATTGGCGGAGCTGTGTTAGGGCGTGGCGTTCATCTTGGGGGAGGTTATTGGGTGTCGAGGTGTTTGGGACCTTAAGAACCTCAGAGTTGACTGAATTGATGTAAGCGTCTAGAGCTACATCTCGGTTCTTAGGGGGTACCCAACTACTCTTTTCCTTGAAGCGGTTGCGGGTGGGTTGGATCTCAACAGATGACTCGTCATCTGTGGATGGCTCTACATGAAAATATTCACGTAGGCGTAACCTGCGGTTGAATTGGGCCATGTCCTGTTGGAAAGACAGTTGGTTAGGTTCTCTAGGTGTGGGGCAAAACTTAAGGCCCCTTGAAAGGAGTTTAACCTGTGGGTCGGTTAAGACTTTGTCAGACAGATTGACTACTGTACATGTTGTATCTGTCGACCTTTCAATATATATATATATATATATATATATATATATATATATATATATATATATATATATATATATATATATATATATATATAAAATTTGTAGGGTAGATGGCCTTAGCTTTCGATCCAAACCGGACCTTCGTCAGAGGCAAAAACAAGCACAAACGAAAAACATATCCATTTATAGCAAAAAAGAGAGGCAAAGAACAATGGGATGGTATCCAGAAAAAGGAGGGAAAATTATAGCCAATCAGTGTTATTAGTTTACAAACAATGGGGCGGTCAAGAGCCAATGAGAGTTATGTGGTGGGGACAAAAGGATGGTCAGTGAAAGGGAGGATTACTGGACCAGGCGGGAGACATGAAAGGACAAGATTAAGGGGCACGAGGCATTGGGTAAAATGCAATTAACAATAGGGAACAGGACCAAAGTATATACAGCAATGTGAAAGGGAGGTAATTATAGAACAACAAGTCTGTGGAGAGAAGGGGTTATTAGGAAAAGAACAGGTCGATCTCCAAAAAACTTGTCGAGAAAAAGAACGGTAACAGTTAGCCAGTGGAGAAAATATGATTTTTAAAACAACTTAAGAATGGAAAACAAATCAATCATTGAAAGAACAGGTTATTACCAGTAATTGTATTTATATTACACAGAATGATCTCCAAAAAACTTGTCGAGAAAAAGAACGGTAACAGTTAGCCAGTGGAGAAAATATGATTTTTAAAACAACTTAAGAATGGAAAACAAATCAATCATTGAAAGAACAGGTTATTACCAGTAATTGTATTTATATTACATAAAATAAATAAGTAAGCAGTAAATGAAGTGGGAATTTATTTGACACCGGTGTTGATGTTAAGTCCAAAGGGTTGGACTGTCTTAAGTTGGTGAATCCAATGCGATTCTCTGAGTTTGCGGTGTGTGTCATCACCATTGCAAGCCTCAATCACCATAAGTTCAACATCTTTGACGTTGTGATTGGGGCTGTTGAAGTGGATGGAGACGGGGTACTGTTTCTTGGTCTTTATGGACGAGACATGGTTCGCAAAGCGAAGACTGAGTTTGGTCTTAGTCTCTCCCACATATTGTAGTCCACATTTCTTACATGATATAACATAGACTACATTAGGTGTGCTACATTGGGAGTCGGTCTTGATGTTGTAAGAAGAGCCAGTGCTATGACTCTTTACTTTAAGTGCCGGTTTGATGTAGAGACATGTTCTACACTTGGAGCGGGTACATTTGTGACAACCTAGTATTTCTGTTATGGGTGGTGTTTGGCATGTACCTGGTGGGAGTTTAGCCCTGACTAGGATGTCTCCCAGGTTTTTAGGGCGGCGGAATGCAACCATGGGGGGCTCAGGGATTGCTGAGCATAACCTGTTAGAGGAGTGAAGTATATTCATATTGTTATTGAGGATTGATGAGAGTTTAGGCAGTTTAGGGTGGAAGGTGGTGACTAGGGCAACTCTCTTGGTCGGGGCTTTTTTCGTTCTCGTGTTGGTCAACAAAGTGTGACGAGGTATGTTGAGGGCTCTGTTGGTGGCAAGTTGGACCCTGCGTTCGCTGTGGCCCCTTGAAACAAGGTGTTTCCTTAGGTCGGATGAACGACTTTTGTACAAGGTATCTGTGGAACAGATACGCCTTATACGTAATGCTTGACTGTAAGCAATTGCCTTCTTACAGTGACTAGGGTGGCAACTGTTGGAGAGAAGATACTGGTGGGTGTCAGTGGGTTTGCTGTATACATCCGTAATAATGCCATTAGGGGATTTAGTTACGGTTACATCTAGAAAGTTCACACTTGTGAGAGAGCATTCAGTGGTGAACTTTATGGTGGGGTGGAATGAGTTTATATGGTCGATAAACTCATCCAAGCTGTCTTGACCACCACACCATATGGAGAAAATATCATCGATAAATCTCCACCAAACTAGTGGGCGGTTGGGGGCAGAGGACAGGAGTCTGCCCTCTAAGTCAGACATGAATAGGTTGGCATATGAGGGTGCCATTTTGGTACCCATTGCGGTACCTTGTACCTGTACAAAATGTCTGTCAGTAAATGAAAAATTGTTCTTAGTGAGAATGTGGCTGATGAGTTCCTTAATCTCTCTCACTGAGGGGCGGGATTGTCTATTGGCCCTGAGAGCAGAGACACAAGCACTCATGCCTTCATTATGGGGTATGTTAGTATACAGTGATGAAACATCCAGAGTAACCAGAATAGCAGAGTCAGGTATTTGATGTTTGACTTCCTCTAGTTTATGGAGGAAGTCTGTGGTATCCTTTATGAAGGACGGGATGCGGGAGACTAAGGGGTTGAGGAAACTATCGACAAACTCAGAAATGCGTTCTGTGGGGCTACCATTACCAGATACAATGGGTCGACCCGGGTTGTTGGGCTTGTGTATCTTGGGTAGAAGGTAGAAGCGTGCTGTACGGGGGTCCTGTGGGAGGAGATAGTTAAACGTATCTTTCTCGATACCGTTGGCATTGTGAATTTTAACCAGAGTGTCACTGATTTGTTTGGAAAACGATTGAGTAGGGTCAGTGTCACATTCAATATAATGATCAGTGTTGCTGAGCTGTTTGAGGCCCTCAGCTATATAATCATGTGTGTTCATGACTACAACTGCTGACCCCTTGTCAGCTCATTTAATCACTATGTCTGATGATTGGCGGAGCTGTGTTAGGGCGTGGCGTTCATCTTGGGGGAGGTTATTGGGTGTCGAGGTGTTGGGGACCTTAAGAACCTCAGAGTTGACTGAATTGATGTAAGCGTCTAGAGCTACATCTCGGTTCTTAGGGGGTACCCAACTACTCTTTTCCTTGAAGCGGTTGCGGGTGGGTTGGATCTCAACAGATGACTCGTCATCTGTGGATGGCTCTACATGAAAATATTCACGTAGGCGTAACCTGCGGTTGAATTGGGCCATGTCCTGTTGGAAAGACAGTTGGTTGGGTTCTCTAGGTGTGGGGCAAAACTTAAGACCCCTTGAAAGGAGTTTAACCTGTGGGTCGGTTAAGACTTTGTCAGACAGATTGACTACTGTACATGTTGTATCTGGCGACCTTTCAAGGGGGTGAGTAAGAGTTGGCCTCTTGCTGTGGAAACGTCTATGAATGTATTTCTTATGGTTAGCTTGGACATTCATACGTTTCTTGTTCTGTTTGTCCGTTAGGGTGGACCGTAGGTGGTTAACATTAGATCGTAGGATATCATGTAAATGTTCATACTCTTGATTGGAGCATGATTCTTGGAGTTGAGATTCAGTCTCTGTTATCTCAAGTAACTGGTTATCAATGTATTGTTGGCATTGATCTTCCAGTAACCTGAGCAGATGGAAAGATGTGTTAGTGAGTGTCTTATTCCATTTCTTCAAAAATGAGGGTTCAAGGTCCCCAAAGGAAGGGGCACACTTGATCTGGAGCCCTTTAGGGATGATCCGGGATAAACGATAAAAACGATAGTTATCAAGATGTGACAAGTAGCGAATGTTCTTTTCTTTAAGCTTACGTAGTTTTCGGAAAAGGTACTTGGTATCAGTAGCAAGTGCCATGGTGAGTTATGTCATTGAAAAAAGTTAACACAAACCTGTATGAAAGAAAACGGATTATAAAACCTGTGGACAAAACGGATTATTTATAAACATGTACAGGGATAAAGAGAACGGGTTATAAATCCTGTGGAAAAACGGGTAATTTTTAAACATGTATATACAAAGACAAAGTAAACACAATCCTGTAGAGAGAACGGGTTATAAAACCTATGGACAAAACGGGTTATTTATAGATCTGTGGAGAGAAAAAGGTTAATAAAATCCTGTAGAGAGAACGGGTTATAAAACCTATGGACAAAACGGGTTATTTATAAATCTGTGGAGAGAAAAAGGTTAATACAATCCTGTAGAGAGAACGGGTTA